>CM065384.1:27825000-28140000 GCA_033060915.1 Euryodendron excelsum | reverse complement strand
GCAATGCAATAAAATCAAGCATAAAATGAAAGCAAAGCGCAAGAAAGAAACACCAAGAATTACTGAGGTTCAACCATAACTTGTGGTCTACATCCTCACCCCAATATCCCCTTGAAGTCTTCTTCCACTATGCAATCTCCAATTACAAAGTAGAGGCTAGTTGAAGTACCTAGCTTACTCTCCATAAAGCTTACACCCAAGCTTCAATGCTATAAGAGTTTTGTCCAAGCTCTCTCAAACTTACAAGTGTTTTTCTTGTGTAAGAGATCACTCAAACTCTTTTTCACAAGTGTATAAAGGATTTACAATTGAAATACACACTCTCTATGAAGAGTAGGTAAGAATGGAATAGCTCACTAAATGCCAATTCTTGAAGACAAATAGAATGTAGGGAATTGTCATCTCTTGATGATCAAATGATGGAATAATCTTGCATCTCTTGTCTATAAATGTATTTGGAGACTTGTATATATGGCCATAAATTGATTTCACCAGTTGGAGGTAGTTGGGGCTTCATTAAATGCGTGTCCAATTCAATATAGCGTTTAAAAATATAGCCGTTAGTCTTTCAGTGTCAACATATGACTTCATGTGTCGACATATGAATCATTTATTCTCTAGTAGGGCTCTCTGTCTCCATGTGTCGACACATCAAACCTATGTGTCGACACTTGATCATCCATTCTTCAAGCATTGGCCTCTACCCTCATGTGTCGACACATCACCCAGAAAATCTCTTCTATGCTTTCTTGATCAAGCTTAGCTTCAAAAACACTTCAAGTACTTCAAGGAATCTTCTCTTTGAGGTATAGCGATTTTTCAAAGGCTTTAATCTAGTGTGGTTATTCAATAAAGTCTTCAATTCAATTTGGATTGAATTCATTTTAATTTCTTCAAAAACTTTTCTTGGATTCTTCATAGAGTCTTTCCACACATGATGAATTCTCTTTTTGAACACTGATCGCTCTTGAATAGTGCAATTTATACTTGCCAGTGTGCGGTTGCGATGCAGTAATAATATCTCGGTAAGTCTGAGGTTGATCCATAGGAAACACGAGAATAAACTTAGTCTAGCAACAGCTATAATTAAAACAAAAGAATAACGAGCTCAAAATCAATTAAAAGTGCAGGACAACTTTTAAAAAGAAAATAAAAATCAATTTTTCGAGATTGTTGATCTAAATTATCAGTCAATGAAATTAAACTAATTTTAGGGATGTTTTCAAATAATATAAAAAGGTCTTGGCAGGGTTTGATCTAGTAATAGGCCTACAGGTAGGTTCACAAAATAGTTTTGATTAAAACTCAAGATTCGATTGCCCTCTTTGGAGTTGATATTCAATTATTTACTAATGTTCATATCAAGATCCCATTCATACCTGTCCCAGTTTATAAACCTGTCTATAAGGTATGTTTGAAGCTTAATCAAGAATAGTAGATTTTTAAAGTACTCCTAATAGGAATATATATGCAATTATAATCAATATCCTTATCAAAAATTCTAGGTATACATATTCCTGCTTACAAATCAGTCTATACATACATGCCAGATATGATCAAGAATATTGTTTTCGAAGATATTCATGGGTGAGAAAATGAATCTTGGTCCAAGATCTTGAAATATTGAAAAATAAATAACTATCTTGAATATCTACCTGTAACCTAGTTACTTTCTCAATCCATACCAATAACGGATTTAGCTACTAAAATGTATTATAAAAATTGCAAGAATGGAAATAATAATTGAAGAACAAAAATACTTCATTAAAGAAATATAATCTTGAATTCACAATAAGAACAAGAAAGAAAAACTAAAGATTAAAAGATTTTCCCTTGAAAGATGAAAAGATTCATAGCCTCCAAAGGTTGGATGATTCCTCCTTCCAAAACCCTAGAAAAACCCTAGAATTCTTCTCCTCATTCAAAACATAAAACTCCTAAGTCTATTATACTATCTACTCATCTATCTACAACTAAAAAGTGAGTTAATCTCCAAAATTCCGTAATCATTCATATGAATGATTCTCACCAAGTGCTGATATGGGCTGCGTCACTTCAGAAACGTTGTAGATCTCAACAATTTATATAAAATCGATATATTGTGGACCTTAATAGCCTTTTTGGTTTGCGAGATATGGGCTTCCAAAGTTTCGGCTCTGCGTGCTTTAGTAGTTTGTACCACAGCTTCAACAGCTTGTACCTTAATAGCCACCTCTTGAAACCTATAATTAAATTGCATTTCAAATCACTCCATTTAAACTTAAAACCTACATAAAGTATAATAAACTCAATTAATATCCAAACATAGCCAAAAAGACATATATAATCAAAAACTAATGCTAACAAAGTACCAATTAGGGCCTTATAATTGCACTTTTGAAGCGCAATCACACCCCCCAACTAGATTTTTGCTAGTTCCTAGCAAAATACTAAAACCAAAACATAATCTTCACTTTCGTAAAAGTCACGAATGTATTTAGCTTATGCATCAAGCCTTTAAACCCCTAGGTTACCCCTAGTGGACGAGTGATGTCTTGTGAGGACTTGCAGTGATGATACCCACAAACATTTATTCATTGCAAATAATCAATGACAGATAGAACAATTAAGGCATGTGCTAACTCACTCCAGCTAATTCTCAACTCAACCTCCATCATGAGTCATGCAAGGTTAAGACATGAAAGTTACAAGAAATATGCACTTTACAATGCACTAACAATGCAATATAGCTCAAGTGTATCAATATCATGCACCAACATCCTTCATGCTTTGATTCAAATACTCACAAGGCATACACTCACAAAAATATGAACATATGGGTCTCCCAATGGAAAGCTCATCATAAGAGTAATTGTATAAGTCATGCAATACGAGCAATCCAATAACAAAAATCGCCAAAAACATAAGTGTATCAACTTTAACATAGCTTCATAAAAGAATATTCACAGTCAAAGTAATAATCAAGAAATTGACAAGGATACTTATACTCAAAAGAATTTTTAACTCATGTATAATTCGGATCAACTACAACCATCTGTATGAAGAAGAAAAATGTATGGAGAGAGAAAGAATAAACTACTCAAAACGTTTGTGCTCAAGGCATCCAATGATCACTAAAGTCATGTTTTCACCTCCCAATTCATATGATAATGCTTCTCATTTTTTTCATTTTTTTTTCATATTTTTTTCTTTTCCCTTTTTTCATAGTTTTTCATATTTCTTCTCTTTTTTTTTCTGTTTTCTTTTTTTTCATCACATCACAAATTCATCATCCCCTTCTTTTCAAGAACTTCATTGGCACCAAGATTACATCTCTTTTATAGGAAACATTTCAACAATGATTCGGCTCTATCAAGGATGATATATAAAAAGTTCAAGAGAAAAAATCTAGAAATTATGGATCTAAGAATAATAGAATGACCCGAGAAACATATTTGAAGTATATTAAGTTTGAAATTCAAGAGAGTATAAGTGTCAATAACCTTAATCATTACCTAACTTATGAATCAAAATCAAGTATAATAAAGCTATTGAAAAAAATAGAAAATGAAAGACATATCCTTGAGTAAATGTAAATCCACTCCAAAAAGAAGATAAATTGGCTCTAAAGCTCACAAGGTACAATCTTCACTATTTAAGCATGAAAAATGCACAAGACCATCAACACAAGAAGTCATATAACAAGACAATGCATACTGATGTAATCTCTCTCTTGTAATGCTTTTATGGCAACAATTTGTAAATCATCATCATAATAAGTTAACTCAACAATTAAGCTCGAGTTTAGTCTAATAGATGCCTCCAATCATTCTCAATTCAAAGATCATATTGACATGAACATAAATATGGTTCTCCCAAAAACACATTTGCAACACTCCTAGCATGAATAATACTAAGTAATAAAAACATAATTGAAAGTGTTGAAGATACCGACCATGACCGATCAACCATATGCTACTCAACTCTTACCAACTTAGTTCCGGTGTCCAAATGTGAATCAGCGTGGGCAACACCTGTAACTAGCTAGCAAGGTATAACAAAGTTTTTTTTTTTTAAAGATAATCAAAGAAAGAAAATAAAACAAAAGAAGAAAAAGAAAGCAAAATATCCTTCTAAAAAATACTAAACTATACAACTATTAGATCAAGGTTTCTCAAAGGTCTAAGACAAATGGGTAGGACCATGTTCCAGAGCCATCGAAGTTGAGGCCATTGAAGTGTGGCTCTTCAACGAGTCCACCTCCGCCATCAATTCAAAAATTTGCCTTTGCAAGAACTCAATAATTGCGAATGCATTGGACATGGCATGGTAGGCTGTTGATATCGCGGAACTGAAGTGCTTGGGTACTCAAAGCATCCACACCGGATAACAGATGACCCAAATGTGCAATAGTGTCCGAAGGTAATGTGGGCACACTAACCTGCTCCAAAAGCTGAGTAATGAACAACCCATAGGGTAACCCACCAAATGAATAGCGTACTTCACTCATAACAATTAGCATCAATGTAGGCAGATCAATAGTATACCCCTTACCAATAATATAAAGCCAAAAACACCTACAGTGATCCACTACAACACCCGAATCCACTTTAGGGAGAATATTTGAGAAAATGATCAAATTCAACAGCCTGTACTCCCTTTTTAAAGACGACACGGGTATGATGGAATAATGACCCACTGTTGGTATTTTCTGTAATTCGGCACACAGCACATCAATAGAGGGTGAATTTCCTTCAAATAGTGCAAAATCCAGCCTCAGAACCCATGGCAAAGTCAGAAGTTCACAAATATCATCCGCCGGAATAGTGATCACGTGTCCCTTTACTTTGGATTGAATGGAGAGCTCAGGTGTCTCAGACATGCTCGAATAAGCATAAAATTCTCGCACCATGTCAACATTCACCGAACCTTCTCTCCTTAACATCTGAACCCAACCCCTCTGTATGAATATAGATTTTAAAAATCTATCAAAAAAATCTGAGAGTTGCACCCGGCATTCAATTAGCACTTACCAGCCCTGAAATGAGTTCATGTACATATCCATCTCCCGATAGTTAGTAAACTGTTTGATTCCCTGTTGTGATTTGGTCTTACTCTCTCTGAATGACATGGTTCTCAAAATTACTTTGTTTGGTCTATTCTTAAGAAAAACTTACAACAATAAATAAAAAAAATAAAATAAAGAAAGTGCATGCTATAACATAAATTAAGATAAATAGTACTACATTAAACTAACGTAAATAATTTAAAAACACAAATAGTTCTCATCAAAACAGAGTTTTAGACTTCCACAGCATGACGCACAATCTAAACTCATCCATATAAACATAACATCCAAATATGTAAAAATAAGAGTTTTAGATCAATTATACAATAATCCTAAATGCACGTGATCTAAACTCTAGCCAACACTATCCATTACATATCAGTGGATGGATCCCACACTGAACGGGATATCTCTCTTTACAACTCCTTAATAGCTTGGCTATGCCGCTTCTGCTCCTTGTCAATCTTATCAAACCTACCATAAACCTCCGACTGAAAGGTCCCAAAGGCATTGGTGTGAGCCTCCAAAAGCTGGGTGTGGTGTTGCTGCGTCAGTGCCTACAACTCCAACATCTCTATTACCTTGTCCAACGAAGGCTGCCTAGCACGACCACTTCCCTCAACCGATGTTCCTCCTTCCCCCTTTTCTTCGTCTTCCTCGGCCGTTTTCTTCTTGTGGCTCCTACACTATGCTTCTGACTTGTGAATAGAAGTCATATTGATGGCACTCATGGAAGATTTTCTTGAAAAGAACGAAGGTGGGTTGACTCTAGACTCAAGGATCAGGGAAGTGAGCATGCACACAAATGGAATGCTATCCACTCAGGTTATATTGGTGGCATCATGATAAAACTGGAGGAACATATAACTCGGCAAGTCTATGGTCTTTTGGTTCCAATGGCCCACATTAACTGGGCCCGGGGTAGGCTGACCTGGGCATAACAGGCTTGGGGTAACAAACTATGGCAAGAGAAAAGAAACAATGTTAGTTACTTCATTTTTAAAAACTTTTTCTCATACTGGGTCTTCCCCTCAACCTAGGGCTGATCATCTGCCAGAATCTCCCGTACCATCTCAGTAAGGCTCGGAGTCCCAATCCCATGGCAAAACTCGGTATTAGGCTCACGCCTAAGCCCATAATGATGACAAAAAGTGGCCGAGGTAATCACTATATCTCTCCCACTCACCCAAGTCACCAGCCTCTCTTACCCTTCAATTTTATCAACTGTAAGCACCCCATTTTTGCCCGCTTGGCAGTCTCCAATCCATCCAGACTTGTATTCAAGTCAATATGAAAATATTCCAATCTAAATCAACTTTTCAAGTCTAATTCGGTCAATCAATCACTTCGCGGGCCCTTTGGGCCCAAATAGAGGCAAAATGACCAAAATACCCTTGGGGGCATTGATCGGTCCAATTCCAATAGGCCATCTTTTCGAAGACGGTAAGTCCCCTTTCTAATTCCAATTCCAATTAAATTTGGCACATCTTTCGATAAATTTGATTCCTCGAGGTGGTAAGACCATCCAATCCGGCACATTTCCAAAGAAACTCTTCGGAATGGTAAGTCCTTTCAAACTCGTCGACTGGAATGAGACTCCAAGTCCCCGAGATAGTAGAACGGTCCATCTTTGGTGCCTACTAGCTCACCAATGAATAAATATCCATTTTGGCACTCCTTCCGAGAAAGTTGATTCCTCCGGCGCTAAGTGCACATAGCAGCTTCTAAAGATTATGTAGTCTTTAGAATGATTGCGACCTGTTAGAGTAACAAAAATACTCGCAAGCATTGTAACCATCAAAGTGGCGAAAACACTTGCAAACAGGTCGGTATAGGGAATGGCCAACAAAACCCTATGTCACGGGACCGCCATCATAGTGATGGAAACACTCAAAACCCAGGTCAACACCGGTACCTGCTAGCCCACTTTAGTGAAAAATGACTAAACTGCCCCTAGGGCCATTTCTGACACGTTTGTCGAAAAAGTACCTAAGTCCTAAGAATGGTAAGTCCACCCTTCCAAGATTGTCTTAAAGACAATCCAGCATGATTATGTGTCTTCTAGTCAGTTTCGGGCCAATTCCGAGACATTCCGGTCAAGATGACCATTTTGCCACTAGGCATCCAAGCGCCCCAAGAATCACACAGGCTCTAGATATCAAACCGATAGTCTCCCGAGAATGCTTTTTATAGTATTCTCGACCTTTCATTATCTTTTTGGATCATTTCGAGTCAGTTCTGGCAAACCCGTTGCAAAATAACCGTTTTGCCCCTGGTGGGTCGGTCGCCTCTACTAACCACACTGGCTCTGGGTAACAAACCGGTAACCTCCTAGGACATTCTAAGTGATGTTTCCAAACATCGAGTCTTCTTCCAAGACATTTCAAGTCCATCCTGGTAGTTTTTCGGTCCAGTTGACCGTTTTGCCCCTAATGGCCCGATCAACCCCTCCGACACATCTCATCATCATTTTTCAAGTCTACTACCTCTGAGGCACTGTTATAAGTGTTCCTGTCCCTTTTCGGCCCTCCGGGCCATTCCCGGACCTTCCGGAGCCTCTCCTAGTGAAGTCAGGCTAAAAATTGCATAGTAGTCATTAGTTCAGACGCCCAAATCTTCTGAAGATAGGTTGTTTGCCGACCTTAAAACTTTCCTAAGTGACTAGCGCCAAGCCAAATTTTGGCCTGGCGCCCCTATAACAAGCGTCAGGCCAATCCTCTCTCTATAAATACAGAGCCTCCTCCAACGTAAAAAAGGTCCACAAACTCAACCCAAAAATCCTATTTTTCGACATACAGAGCTCGTTGCCTCCCTAAACCCTAGTCTTCTTTAGGTTTTCCAAAACCCTAGCCTCCATACATAAACCCTAGCTCCCATATACTCTCATATACATTCCTATACACTCATACACTAGCCTCCAAAGCCTCCATTGAAGACTTGAAGTGCTGCAACCCGAAGCTCCCGAAGATCAAGACAAGCCCTTGAAGACTGACACAAAGCAAAGCAAAGCAAGGACCAAAGCAACACAAAGCAAGTAAAACAAAGCGAATAAAGAAGACACAAGGTAGGCTTCCTATTTACATTTACGCATCTTTCCCATCTCTGTTCTCTCTCCTAACTCACTTGGGTTTTCTTCTGTTTTAATCCCCTATCTTCTCTCCCCCCCCCCCCCTTTCTTACATGCTTGAAACAAGGGACTTCCCGGTCCATGTGTAGGATTAGGCTACCGAAGGTCACCGTGTAGGGGGTTTTCTATTAGTCTAACCGGAGACCACGCAGGTTCAGCCCCCTTGATTATGTGGTGAAGTCTTAACCTTATATGTTCATGACCCTAACTTGCATTGTGCATATCATGATCTTGTATTTCTCCAAAATCCGTTTTCAAACTCATTTTCAAAACTTGCCTCAAAATCGTTTTCAAAGCTTGCGTTAAAATCTTCTTCTTCAAAACTTGTTTTTAAAATCACAATCCTAAGTTGATTCTAGCCTTTCTATGGCTAGGGTTGCTTTAGGAAAGTGTTATATTTGAAGTGACCAATATGGTCCATATTTTCAAATCCTTGTTGTTTTCAAAATCACAATCTTAGAGTGGTTCTAACCTTCTTATGGTTAGAACCGCTTTAGGAAAGTGAGATATTTTTATGGACTTTCTAAAAACTCTCTTTTCAAATCTCTCTTTCTAAAAAAAACTTCTTTTCCAACATACTTCCTAAAAATTCTCTTCAATTCCCTTTTCCAAGATTGCTTTCTAAAAATTCCCTTCATGAAACTTACTTTTCTAAAAACTCCTTTTTAAACTCCTTTCCAAAACTCTCTTTTCAAAATTCAGTTTCCAAAAACTCCTTCTTAAAATCTCCTTCCTAACTACTCTTTCCAAAAACTCTTTCCCAAAAAAACTCTTTCCAAAAATCTCCTTCCCAAAAAATCTCCTTTTAAGTTTACTTTCTAAAAACTCCCTTCTAGGATTTCCTTCCAAAAACCTTTTTCTTTTCAAAAATTCTACTTTCCAAAATCTCTTTCCTTAGAGCCTAAGTCAAACCTTAGAGCCAACGATTAGGAAACCTTAATTTCCATTCCTAAAACATGATTTCCAATTCTGCCTCAAAACCTAGGTTTCCAAAATCTCTTTCTTTACATCAAAAACCATAAATTTCCAAAAACCTCTTTTCTACGTCAAAACTATAGTTTTCTAAATCTAGGATTTCAAAAACTTTCTCTTCCAATTCCATATCAAATCCTATCTTCCCGTTAGGAAACTAAATCCAATCTCCCATTTAGGAAACTAGATCCTATCCTCCATTTTTGGAAACAAAATCAAATCATCTCTTTCTTAGAAACAAAATCCAATCTTTTACTTTAGGAAATAGGAATCTCAATTCTTCCTAAACTAAATCTTTCCTAATCCCACATCCTTTCTAATCTTATACCTTCCTAAACCTTAAGTTTCCAAAACCTAAACTTTCAAATCTTTCCTTAAACTTTAAGCTTCCGAATCTTTTCTAATTCAACCCTCTCCTAATTCCAACCTTTCCAAATTTCAACTTTCCAAATCTAAATTTTCAAGTCTTTCTTAAACTCAAACCTTTCCTAATTTCAAGAATTTCTAAAACTTAAATTTTGAATCTTTCTAAAATGCTAAAACTTTCCAAATTTCAAATCTTTTCAAATCCAAAACTTTCTTAAGTCAAAACTTTCTAAATTCGAAACTTTCTTAAATTCAAAACTTTTCTATTTCAAAACTTTTCCCAAATCGAAACTTTCCTAAACCAAAACTTTCTTAAAATGAAACTTTCCTAAAACGGAACTTTCCTAAAATGACACTTTCCTATTTTGAAACTTTCTTAATTCGAATCTTTCCTTAATCCAATTTTTTCCTAATCTTCCAAGTCCAACATTCAAGTCAAATCTTTTCTAAATCCCTTCCAAGTCAAATCAAATCTTTTTTAAATCTCAAGTCTTTCTTAAGTTCCATCTTTCCTAAGTCTAGGCTTCCTAAATCTCAATCTTTCCAAATCAAAGTCCAATCTTGTCAATTCCAAATTCCAGTTTCCAATCTTCTATTCTAAGTTCAAATCAAATCCTTTTTCAAAATCGACATCTCTTTTTCAAATCAAACATTCTATTTTCTATCAGACTCTTGTCCGAACTATGACTGACCTGATTCCTCCAAAGGGATACGTAGGCAACCCTCATGGGTGCGGTCACAACCTTTTTCAAGTTTCTATTTCTACAATCTTTTTCAAATCTCAAATTCCATAACTCTTTTTGAATCTCCAATTCCATAATTTATTTCCAAATTTTTAATTCCAAAAATCTATTTTCAAATTGTCAATTTCAATTTCTAAAACATTCTTTCCAATTCGAACTTCAATTCTCCTTTTCAAATCTATTTTCAAATCAAATCTTTCAATTGCACTTGCATATCACGCATCATGTTAAATTCCTTTTTAAATAATTCTTTTGAAGTGGATAGTTTTGGACATGTATTAGTTGAAATCTCTATTGGGTGAATCTAAGGTGAATAAACATGTAGGTACTGCAAGGACGGGGTAGGGTGATGACTTAGTTCGTCTTCCCTACACGTAACCAACCTCCAAACCTAGGATCATTGGTTTCGAAAGACCATAATTGAGTAATTTTCAAAAAAGGGCTTAAATATTTTCTAAAGGTTGTCAAACAACCTATTTTCTTAAAAACCCTCTTGAGGAAGTATTTTCAAAATCTTTTCAAAAAATCCTAAGTGTAATCTTTGGATTATGCTTAATTTTTAGGTAACCTAACTCACCTCAATCGAGTTAGGTGATGACTCCGAATTGTTTTCCAAAAACCCTTTATTGAAATCAAATTTTCAATTCAAACCTCGTCTCACTCATCTTTCTAGGAGGATGAGTTCTAACAAGAGAGTACAATATTTTTTCTGCTTGTGTGTGTATTCCTCGAGTACAAAAAATCTGAGCGCGATATCAGCCATTGGAAGTTGGTCAGAAGTTCAGCATAAAGGGTTAAAATATATTCCCCCCTATAGGTAGCTAGGTCATTCCATCCCCCCCTTTCAAACTCGGCTTTCAAAGCAAACCCACCCCCAAAATTCCATATTTCTATACTTTGCTCAGCAGCCGCAGCCTTGCTCGCCCAAGCTTTTCTAAATTCTGGATAGGCTTGGTGACTCGTAAAAATTTCAGTCATAATTTGAAGAATAACCAGGAACAAAGGATTTTATGCCTAAAGACTTTTTAGACGACTTTTTACTCTCTTTTGATGTCATCAAAACAACTTCACAGGACAAGTCGCAACACACACCACCACACGATCACAATTATAGCACAATCCTAATCCTAACTAAGCATAAATATGAATGAAAACAATTCGAAAAGGAACATGAGAGGTTGTGTTTGTTACCTTGGAAGATGAAAAGGCAGAAAGTTGAAGGGTCACGACTCTTCAAACTGGCAGGATTTCGTCGCCTCGTCCGGACGCTCTTTCTCTCTCTCTAAACTATAAATTTTATGGGTGTACGAATGAGACAAAACGAAGAAATTTGGCCTTTCTATAAAAATGCAGGGGAGTCCGGACAGGGGTCCAAAACAGTGTCATTCAACTTAAAATAAGGCGTTCAGACGGTCCTATAGGGGCGTCCAGACAGCACACAAGGCTGTTCGGACGGTCTAGAGGCTTCTGAACGGGGTGTCCGGACGGCCAGTGAGCTCGTCTAAACGGACTTAAAAAATTTTCTAAGGCACGAAAGGCGTCTGGACGGGGCGTCTAGATAGCTAATAGCCTAGCAACTCGAATCCAAAAAATTTTCTAAGTCAGGGGAGGCGTCCAAATGGCCAGTAGCATTGCACAAATTGGTTCAAAAATTTTTCTAAGTGTGGAATTCCGTCTAGACAGGCCCTGAGGGGCGTCTGGACGGCCAGTGGCCTGTTTTCCAAACTGCTAAAGAAATTCAAAGTGTCGTAAGGTGTCTGGATGGCTCTGTGAGGCGTCCGGACGGCCAATTTTTTTTTTCAAATTTTTTTTAAAGAAAGTTAAGAAAGTAAATTCTCAAGGAATACTCAAGTATGCAATTCATCACCAGATTGATCTCTTCCCCCAACGTAGTATGCACATTGTCCTCAATGGAAGAAAGAGAAAAGACGAAAGACGCAAACTTAAGTGATGAAGGGCACACTTGACACTAGAGATTGTAAAAATAAACAACATTTCTATACACAATTACCCTATGAATATTACTCTAATGGAGGAGGAGCTTCGAGACGTAATGTCTTTATTTCTGCCACAAAATTTTCAACGTAATGTTTTAGACGATGACCATTAACTGTGAATTGATTGTCATTTGTGGGGTTTCGAATTTCAATGGCCCCATTCTCGTGGACTTTCTTCACTATATAAGGTCCTGACCATTTACTATGCAACTATCTGAGAAATAAATATAACCGCATGTTGTACAAAAGGACCTTTTGACCAACATCAAAAGATTTATGAGAAATATGTTGGTCATAAAGAACTTTCATCTTCACTTTAGCAATTCGCGCATTTTCATACATGTCATTACGTGTTTCATCCAACTCTGGGAGTTGAAGTTTTCGATGATGTCTAGTGTCATCAGGGTTTTCATTCATTTGCCTAATGGCCCAATAAGCTTTGTGTTGAACCTTAACAGGTAGATGGCAAGCTTTGCCGTAAACGAGCCTATAGAAGGACATGCCTAACTGTGTTTTGTATGCAGTCTGGTACGCCCAGAGTGCATCCACCAACTTTAAGGACCAATCCTTGCGGTCGGGGTTCACGATTTTTTCTAAAATATGCTTAATTTCCCTATTGGTGAGTTCTACTTGGCCACTGGTTTATGGGTGGTAAGGCGTTCCGACTTTGTGGAGCACTCCATATCTACGCATCAAGACCCTAACGGGTCTATTACAGAAATGGGTGCCAGCATCACTTATGATAGCACGTGGCATCCCAAATCTTGAAAAGATGTTTTCTTTTAGAAATTTAATCACCACTAGGTGATCATTTGTACGGAATGCCACTGCTTCTACCCACTTAAATACATAATCGATACCCACTAAAATGTATAAATGCTCGAAAGAACTAGGAAACAGCCCCATAAAGTCGATGCCCCGATAATCAAATATTTTTATGACAGTTATGAGATTCAAGGGCATCATATTTCTTCTAATAAGAGTACCTAGTCATTGACATCTATCACAAGTAGTACAAAATGTATGGACATCTTTAAACATAGTTGGCCAATAAAATTCACATTGGAGGAATTTAGCAATTGTTTTCTTAGTGGAGAAATGCCCATCATAAGCATATGAGTGGTAAAAACTAATTATGGATTGGAATTCATTATCTAGTACACAACGTCGAATCACCTGATCAGAGCAATACTTGTAAAGGTATAGGTCATTCCACATGAAAACTCTAACGTTTCAATAAAATTTCTTTTTATCATTGGATGACCATTGAGATGGAATCTTACCTAAAGCCATGTAATTAGCAATATCTGCAAACCAATGGGTACTAATATGAGTAACAAACTGGATGGATAAAAGTTATACATCAGGAAAATGTTTCAAAATGGGAGATTTGTCTTGGTCTCGGCCATCCACAGGAAGGCGAGACAAGTGATCAGCTACCACGTTTTCTACCCCCTTTTTGTCCTGGATTTGTATATGAAACTCCTAAAGGAGTAGATTCCAACAAATTAGTCATGGCTTAGCGTCTGGCTTGGTGAGCAAGTACTTAAGTGCAGCATGATCAGTATAAACTATAACGAGTGAGCCGACTAAGTAGAATCTAAACTTATCAAGTGCAAAGACCACAACAAGAAGCTCCTTCTCAGTTATAGTGTAGTTCATTTGCACATCATTTAAAGTTTTACTAGCATAATAGATGGCATATAGTTTCTTGTCCTTTCTCTGACCAAGCACCACCCCTATAGCGAAGCCACTCGCGTCACACTTGAGTTCAAAAGGTAAAGACCAATGGGGGGTTGGCATGATAGGTGCAGTGGTCAAGAGCCTTTTTAGCTTGTCAAAAGTTTGTTGGCAACAGGATGTCCACTTGAATGGAACATCCGCGAATAACAAGTGGCACATAGGACGAGAAATAGCGCTAAAACCTAGAATAAATCACCGATAAAATTCGGCGTGCCCTAAAAATGAACAGACATCTTTAACGTTTGTAGAGGGTGGAAGGTTCTAAATAAAGTCAATCTTAGTTTTGTCAACTTCTATCCCCTTATTTGAAATTATGTGTCCTAACACTATCCCTTGTGTCACCATAAAATGACGCTTCTCCCAATTAAGGACCAAATTGGTCTCCTTACATCTTTGCAAAACTTTTTTCAAATTTTCTAGGCATTGGTCATAGGTATTCCCATAGATAGAAAAATTTTCTGTAAAGACTTCCAAGATTCTTTCTACCATATCACTAAATAGGCTTATCATGTATCTCTAAAAAGTGGCCGGTGCATTGCATAGGCCGAAAGGCATTCTTCTATAAGCATACGTGCCAAAAGGACAAATAAAAGACAAGTAAAGGTAGTTTTATATTGATCTTTTGGGGCTATTTCAATTTGATGGTAGCCCGAGTACCCATCCAAAACAATAATAAGCTTTACCCGACACCCTCTTTATGACTTGATCAAGGAATGGTAATGGAAAGTGGTCTTTGTTGGTGACGGCATTGAGACGTCTATAGTCAATGCGCATGCGCCATCTTGTCTGGATCCTAGTTGGTACTAATTCATCTTTGTCATTTTTCACCACTGTTAGTCCAGAATTTTTGGGGACCACTTGGGTAGGGCTCACCTACCTAGAGTCTGTTATTGGGTAAATAATACCGCATTGAGAAATTTCAACACTTCTCCTCTAACTACTTCTTTCATGTTAGGGTTCAATCGCCTTTGCATTTGGAAAACCGATTTAGCCTCTTCCTCTAAGTATATGCAATGTGTGCAAACTAATGGGCTAATACCATGTAAATCAGCTATTGACCACCCAATGACTTTGCGGTGCTTTAAAAACACCTTCTTCAATCAATCCACTTGGCCTTCAAACAGGCTAGAAGATATCACTACTGGGTAAGATTCACCATCGCCTAAAAATATATATTTAAGAGTAGATGGTAATGGCTTTCACTCAGGAATAGGTGCTTCCACTTCTGATGGTTCAGGTTTACAAGCACTGAGCCCTAATGGCTCAACACATTGGGTCCAATGACTCACAGACATAGCAGGAACGCACTCCATTGCTTTCTCATTTATCATTGTTTCTTCTAAACACTCTATTTGCTCATTCTGAATTAAGGCTCTCTCAAGTGGATCCGTCAAGAATTCTCTATTAAAATGTTCTTATACTAGAATTTCTATCATGCTAATCTCCCTGATGTCTTCACACTCTTTCAGTTTCTTACTCGCGTGGAAGATGTTCATATCTACAGTCATGTTTTTGAAAGATAGGTTCAACACCCCGCCCCTACAATGAATAATAGCATTGGATGTTGCTAGGAAAGGATGACCTAAAATGACAGAGATTGGAGAATGATCATTTGAGTTCCCCATGGTGTCTAACACTACAAAATCAACCGGGAAGTAGAATTTGTCCACTTGGATAAGCACGTCTTCCACCATGCCCCTAGGAATCTTAATCAAACGATCAGCTAATTATAGGGTGATTCTAGTAGGTTTCAACTCTCCTAACCCTAACTATTGATAAACATAACAAGGTAGCAGGTTTACACTAGATCCTAAATCTAGCAAAGCGTTATTAACCCTATGATCTCTGATTATGAATGGAATGGTCGGACTCTCTGGATCCTTGTATTTTGGTGGAAGGTTTACTTGTAGAACCTCTTTAGCTTCTTGGTTCAGAAAAGAGGCTACTCTTACAGTGAGTCATCTCTTAATGGTGCATAAGTCCTTTAAGAACTTTGCGTATGAAGGGATCAGCTTAATGGCATCTAGGTATGGAATATTGATTTTTACTTGCTTGAATACCTCATAGATTTCAGAGTTTATTAATTCTTGCTTCGGTTTGGCTAATCTGTGAGGAAATGGAACATGTGACAAATCCTCTACGTCAATGTCTGCTGATTTATCCCTAGACTCCTCTTCCCTATGCTTCTTTCTTAACTCCTCCACTACCTCTTTAGGATTATCTCTATCCTCTTCTGATATTTTTTCTACTCTCTCACTAGTGTCTTCCCTAGGTGCAAACTCTTTCCATGAAATAGTTTTATTTATAGCTTTCCCGCTCCTTAGAGTAGTTACTGCTTGAACTTGCTCATGATTTGGCGAATGTGGATTTATCTCTACACCATGAGCTTACCTATTAGGGTTGGGTAATGGTTGTGTAGGGAATGTGCCTTTCTCTTTGGTCAGTGATTGGGCAAACAAAGCCTTTAACTCTTCTATGGATTTATCAAGTCTAGCATTAGTTGCTTGTTGTACCTGTATAAATTAGGTCAAAAGATCCTCTACAAGTCTTAGAGGAGGTGGCCTATACACATTTGTTGTTGGAGGGCTGAGTTACCATCATTCCTCCAACTAAAGTTGGGATGGTTCCTCCACCCTGGGTTACATGTAGGTGCATATGGATTTCCTTATCATTGTGGGCCTGCGTTGGTTTACTATAAGGGGCAATAGCATTTACTTGACCATGCAACACTTCCCTAAAGGCACGAATTGTGGGACAAAGATCTGTCATATGCTCATTACTATCACACACACTACAATTAACTTGGGTTTCACTCTCAACTGCTGCAATTTTTTTCATTTCTAAGGCTTCTAATCGCTTAGTCAATGTGGTTATCTTTAAATTATCCTCATCTAAATGCCTTAACGGATACATGGTTGTAAGCATCCCATTTTTGACCGCTCGGCAGTCTACACTCCGTCCAGACTTGTGTTCAAGTCATTGTGGGCATATTCCAACTGAAACCAACTTTCTAAGTCCAAATCCCATCTGTCCATCGCTTCGCGGGCCCGCCAAGCCCAAATAGAGGCAAAATGACCAAAATGCCCATAGGGGAATTGTTCTCTCCAATTCCAACTCCAACCCCTCTCTTGAGACAGTTGATTCCTCAAGATGGTAAATCTACTCCAATTAGGCACGTCTTTCTGAAGACGGTAAGTCCCCTTTCCAATTCCAATCCCTCTCTCGAGACAGTTTATCCCTCGAGACGGTTCCAAATCAGGCACGTCTTTCCAAAGACGGCAAGTCCCCTTTCCAATCCCTCTCTCGAGACAGTTTATTCCTCGAGACGGTTCCAAATCAGGCACATCTTTCTGAAGACGGTAAGTCCCCTTTCCAATCCCTCTCTCGAGACAGTTTATTCCTCGAGACGGTCCCAAATCAGGCACGTCTTTTCGAAGATGATAAGACCCTTTTCCAATCCCTCACTCGAGACAGTTTATCCCTCGAGACGGTTCTAAATCAAGCACGTCTTTTCGAAAATGGTAAGTCCCCTTTCCAATCCCTCTCTCGAGACAGTTTATTCCTCGAGACGGTTCCAAATCAGGCACGTCTTTCTGAAGACAGTAAGTCCCCTTTCTAATCCCTCTCTTAAGATAGTTGATTCCTCGAGACGGTCCCAAATCAGGCACGTCTCTTCGGAGACGATAAGACCCCTTTCCAATCCCTCTCTCGAGACAGTTTATCCCTCGAGACGGTTCCAAATCAAGCACGTCTTTCTGAAGATGGTAAGTCCCCTTTCCAATCCCTCTCTCGAGACAGTTTATTCCTCGAGATGGTTCCAAATCAGGCACGTCTTTCCGAAGACGGTAAGTCCCCTTTCCAATCCCTCTCTCGAGACAGTTTATTCCTTAAGACGGTCCTAAATCAGGCACGTCTTTTCGAATATGATAAGACCTCTTTTCAATCCCTCATTCGAGACAGTTTATCCCTCGAGACGGTTCTAAATCAAGCATGTCTTTTCGAAAACGGTAAGTCCCCTTTCCAATCCCTCACTCGAGACAGTTTATTCCTCGAGACGGTCCGAGTAGCGAAAATACTCGCAAACATCACAACCATCCGAGTAGCGGAAATACTCGCAAAACAGGTCGATATAGGGAATTGCCAACAAACCCCTGTGTCACGACGACCACCGTCAGAGTGGCGGAAACACTCAAAAACCAAGTCAACACCAGTGCCTGCTAGCCCACTTCGGTGAAAAATGACCAAACTGCCCCTTGGGCCTTTTTCGAGACTTTCCAGTCAAGATGACCCTTTTGCCCCTAGGCATCCAAATGCCTCGGGAACCACACCGGCTCTCTGAATCAAACCGACAACCTTATGAGATTACTTTTTATAGTATTCTCAACCTTCCTCTACCTTTCCAGATCATTCCGAGTCAGTTCCAGCAAACCCGATGTAAAATGACCGTTTTGCCCCTGGAGGGCCGGTCACCTTTTCCGACCACACTGGCTTTGGGTATCAAACCGATAACTTCCCGAGAATACTTTTTATAGTGTCCTCAACCTTTCTTGTCCTTTCGGATCGTTCTGAGTCAGTTCTGGCAAACCTGGTGCAAAATGACCGTTTTGCCCCTCGTGGGCCGACCACCTTTTCCGACCACACCGGCTCTGGGTATCAAACCGGAAATCTTTGGGAACATTCTGAATAATGTTTTCAAATCTTAAGTCTTCTTCCGGGACAGTCCAAGTCCGTCCCGGTAGCTTCCCAATCCGATTGACCGTTTTGCCCCTAGAGGCCGGGTCAACCCTTTCGACATATCCTATCCTCATTTTTCAATTCAAATACCTCTGGGACACTATTTTAAGTGTTCCTGCTCTTTTCCGGCCTTCTAGGTCATTCCCGGCCTTCCAAACTCCTTCCCGGACTTTTCGGAGTCACTCTTAGTGAAGCCAAGCTAAAAATTGCATGGTAGTCACTAGTACAGGCACCCAAATCTAGTCAAAGATGCGTTGCTTGCTGACCTTAAACATTTCCTAAATGGCTGGCACCACTAGTAGTGGCGCCAAGCCAAAAAATGGCCTGGCGCCAGTGTAAAGTTTGGTCTGGTGCTACTGCAACAGGCGCCAGTGTATTCCTCTCTCTATAAATACAAAGCCTCTTCCAGCGTGAAGGAGGTCTGCAAACTCAGTCTAAAAACACCAATATTCGATATACAGAGCTCGAACACTCCCTAAACCTTAGCCTCCCTAGGTTTTCCAAACCCTAGCCACTATACACTAAACCCTAGCTTTCTATACACTCATACACACCCTCATACACTTATATACTAGCCTCCAAACCTCCTTTGAAGGCTTGAAGAGCTGCAATCTGAAGTTTGAAGATTGAAGATAACTCTTGAGGATTGAAGAAAAAGATCAAGACGAAGACTGAAGACAAGCAAGGCGTGCAAAATAAACAAGACACAAGGTAGGCTTTCATTTTACGTTTTCACACTCCCCCTCTCTCTTCTCTTTCCTAACCCACTTGGGTTTTCTTTATTTTAATCCCCCATCTCTTCCCCCCCCCCCCCCTTCTTTGCATGCTTGAAACAAGGAGACTCCCGGTCCATGTGTAGGATTAGACTATCAGAGGGTCACCGTATCGGGGGCTTTCCTTTAGGCTAATCGGAGACCACGTGGGTTCGGCCCCCTTGATTATGTGGTGAAACCTTAACCTTGTATGTTTACGACCCCAAAATTGCATTGTGCATATCATTATCTTGCATCTTCCAAAAATCGTTTTCAAACTCATTTTCAAAGCTTGCATTAAACTTGTTTTCAAAATTGCATCAAAATTTCCTTTTTCAAAACATATTTTCAAAATCACAATCCTAGCGTGATTCTAGCCTTTCCATGGCTAGGATTGCTTCAGGAAAGTGTTACATTTAAAGAGACCGGTATGGTCTATATTTTCAACTCCTTGTTTTCAAAACCACTTTCTTAAAGTGGTTCTAGCCTTCTTATGGTTAGAATCGCTTTAAGAAAGTGAGATGTTTTTATACCTTCTAAAAACTCTCTTTCCAAAAATCTCTTCCTAAAAATCTTTTTTTAACATACTTTCCTAAAACTTTCCTTTCCAAAGTTGTTTTCAAAAACTCCCTCCAAAAATCCGTCCTCCAAAACTTCTCTTTTTAAACTTCTTTCCAAAACGCTCTCGTCAAAGTCCACTTTCCAAAAACGTTCCCTAGGTTTCCTTCTCAGAAAAACCACTTCCTAAATCTCTTTCTTAAAAATCTCTTTCTAAAAAACTCTTCACTAAGATCTCCTTCCAAAAACTCTCTCTCCTCAAAATTCACTTTCTAAAAATACTCCCTAAATTCACTTTCCTAAAAACTCTCTCTAACAATCTCCTTCCAACAATCTTTCTAAAAAAACTCTCTTTCCAAAATCTTCCCTCTAGAAATTCTTCTCTAGGATTTTCTTCCAAAAACTTGTTTTCAAAAAAAACATACTTTCCAAAACATTCTTTTCTTGATGCCCAAGTCAAGCCTTAGAGCTAACAATTAGGAAACCCTAATTTTCTTTCCAAAAACATGGTTTTCAAAATTGCCTTAAAACCTAGGTTTCCAAAAGCTCTTGTTTTCTATACCAAAACTTTACATATTTCCAAAACCTATTTTCTATGTCAAAGCTATAGTCCTCCAAATCTAGGGTTTCTAAAACTTCTCCTTTCCAAATCCTTGCCTGAATCCAATCTTCCCTTTAGGAAACCAAATCCAATCTTCCTATTTAGGAAACTAGATCCAATCCTCCGTTTTTGGAAACAAAATCAAACTTTCTCTTTTAGAAACAAAATTCAATCCCTTCCTAATCCAAATCTTTCCTAATTCAACTCCTTCCTAATCTTCTACTTTCCTAAAAACTTGAACATAACAATCTTTCCTAAATTCTAAAACTCAAAATCTTTCCTAATTCAACTTTCTCCAAATTCCCTACCTTGTTAAACCATAAGTTTCCTAAAACTTCCAAATCTTTCCTTAAACATTAAGTTTCCAAATTTTTCCTAATTCAACCCTTTCCAAGTCTTAACTTTTCAAATCCAAGTTTTCAAACCTTTCCTAAATTCAAACCTTTCCTAATTTCAAGATTTTCTAAAACTCAAATACTAAAACTTTCTAAATCTTAAACTTTTCGAATTTCAAATCTTTCCAAATTCAAAACTTTCTTAACTTGAAACTTTTCAAATTCTGAACCTTTCTTAAACTAAACGTTCCTAATTCAAAACATTTCTAAATTCAACACTGTCCTATTTCAAAACCTTTCTTAAAATAAAACTTTCCAATTTTCAAAACTTCCCTATTTCAAAACATTCCAAATTCAAAACTTTCCTAAGTTGAAACCTTCCTAATTCCAAAACTTTCCTAAGTCGAAAACTTTCCTAATTCCAAAACTTTCCTAAATTGGACCTTTTCTAATTAAAAACTTTCCTAAATCGGACCTTTCCTAATTCGAACATTTCCTAAATCCAATCCTTTCCTAAATCTTCAGCGTCCAACGTTCGAGTCCAATCTTTCTTAATCTCAAGTCCTTTCTAAGCCCTATCTTTCCTAAGTCTAAGTTTCCTAAAACCAATCTTTTCAAATCTTTCAATCAAAGTTCAATCTTTGAATCTTCCAATCCAATTTTCAATTCAATCTCTTTTCCTAATCAACTCTTCTATTTTCAATCAAACTCTTGTCCGAACTACGACTGTCCTGATTCCTCTAAAAGGATACGTAGGAAACCCTCATGGGTGCGGTCTCCACATTTTTCAAACTTCTATCTCCACATTTTTCAAATTTTCAATTCCATAACATTTTTTAAAATTCTATTTCTACAATTTCTTTCCAATCTCCAATCCTACAATTTTCTTCAAGTTTTCAATTCTATGATCTATTCCTATTTTCAATCTTCAATTTCAATTTCCAAGTTCAATTTCAATCTTCAAATTCAAGCTTCTATCTCTTTCTTTTCAAATCAAATCAAATCTCTTTTTAAATCTATTTTCTAAGTCAACTCTCTATTGCACTTGCATATCATGCATCATGTTAGTTTCTTTTCAAACATTCCTTTTCAAAGTGGATAGGATTGAACATTAGTTAGTTAAAGACTCTCATAGGTAAATCTAGGATCGATTGACATGTAGGTACCGAAAGGGCGGGGTAGGCTGATGGCTCAGTGCGTCTTCCCTACACGTAACCAACCTCCGAACCTAGAATCACTGATTTCAAAGACCAAAATGAGTTATTTCTCAAAAAAGGGGCTAAATGTTTTTCCAAAGGTTACCAAACAACCTATTTTCTTAAAAACCCTCTCTTGAGGAGATATTTTCAAAAACCTTTTCCAAAACCCTAAATGTAGTTTTCGGATTATGCTTAATTTTTAGGTGACCTAACTCACCTTAATCAAGTTAGGTGACGGCTCCAAATCTTTTTCAAAAGCCTTTTATTCAAATCAATTTTTAATTCAAACCTAGTCACACTCATTCTTCTAGGAGGGTGAGTTCTAACGACAGAGTACGGTATTTTTCCCGCTTGTGTGTGTATTCCTCGAGTGCAAAAATCTGAGTTCGACAATGGTGCCTGTCCTTAAGTTGTTCCTAATCACACAATTTTTAGTCCCTGTGGTGTCCCAATCTTCGCATTATCAGCTAGAAAGTCAATGAAGTCATAAGCTTCTTCTGAAAATTTATCATACAAAGAACCGTTACACATTGTCTCCACAAACCTTTTAAGCTCGGGAGTTACGGCCGAAAAGAAAGTACTAACCAACCTACATGGGTCTTGTTTATGATGCGAACATGAATTCAAAAGTTCTTTATATCTCTCCCAACTATGATACAATGTTTCATTTTCAAAAGGAGTGAACTGTGAAATTTGGCGATGAATTCGCCTCTATGCGATGCTCAGGAAAGAACTTTTTTAGAAACTCAGCCTAAAGGACATCCCATGATGGAATAGACCTCGGCCTTAAAGAATTTAACCAAATTTTAGCTTTATCCTTTGACGAGAATGGAAACAATTTGAGACGGATGGTCTCGACAGAGCAAGTATTATCAAAGCACATGTTACAGACCTCTTCAAACGCTTAAAGATGGGTATACGGATTTTCACAATCCATCCCATGAAAATGTGTGATTAATTGCATGATACCTAACTTAAGATGAAATGCATTTTGGTCAGGAGCTAATATAATGCAAGAGTTTAGAGTCTATCTTTATGGGTTTAGATAATCTCTCATAGTTCTCTGTGGTGGTGAAGGTACTTGGGGTTGTGGGGGTTGCATGTTATTACCCCCAACCCTATTTTCATAATTACCTAGTAAGTGAGCCATGTCAAAGTCTATCGGTATTGGTGTAGTTTCAGGAAGACCTCTAGATCTAGTGGCGTAAACAGGTGGGGTTGCTCTCAAAAGTCTACCTAAAATGTCCTTTTGCCAAATTGAGACGCAATGCAACGCACATGAATGCACTAATCTGCCATAACAGTGAAGTATAGATAAACAATATTTAATTTAAATTTCTAACTGAACCAGCAATCTTCACATAAAATATCTACCAATTTGTAATTAAACCCTAAACCTCCTCTACACAAATATAAAATTTATCTAAAAGAAACTAGTAAAATAAAAAAAAATAAAAAGAAAATCTAATATGCTCACAGATAGTAGGGATGGATCGAAGTTATCCAGCGATTGAATTTCCTCGTGGTTGTAGTTTCATGGTGAAGCTATTTCTGCAGGAATCAATTCCTCTCGAGTTCGTTTGCTTTGTTTTTGTTCTTGTATATTTTTATTTTTGCCCTGTTTATTTTTTTTACCTTAGCTTATTTGCTTTGTAAGTCCCCAGCAACAACGCCAAAACTAATCACTCCTTAATAGTGTAATTTATACCCGCCAGTGTGCTGTTGCGATACAGTAATAATATCTCGATAAGTCCGAGGTTCATCCATAGGAAACATAAAAATAAACTTAGTCTGTCAAGAGCTATAATCAGAACAAAAGAATAACGAGCTCAGAATCAATTAAAAGTGCAAGACAGCTTCTAAAAAGAAAATGAAAATCAATTGTTGGAGATTGTTGATCTAAATTATTTGGCAATGAAATTAAACTAATTTTAGGGATGTATTCAAATAATATAAAAGGTCTTGGCAAGGTTTGATCTAGTAATAGGCCTATAGGTAGGTTCCCAAATAGTTTTAATTAAAGAAACTCAAGATTCGATTACCCTCTTTGGAGTTGATATTCAATTATTTACTAGTGTTCATACCAGGGTCTTATTCATACCTAACCCAGTTTATAAACCTGTCCACAAGGTATGTTTGAAGCTTAATCAAGAACAATAGATTTCTAAAGTACTCCTAATAGGAATATATATGCAATTATAATCAATATCATTATCAAAAATTCTAGGTATACATATTCCTGCTTACAAATCAGTTTATACATACATGCTAGATATGATCAAGAATATTGTTTTCGAAGATATTCATGAGCAAGAAAATGAATCTTGATCCAAGATCTTGAAATATTGAAAAATAAATAACTATATTGAATATCTACCTATAACCTGGTTAATTTCTCAACCCATACCAAGAACGGATTTAGCGACTAAAAGGCATTATAAAAATTTCAAGAATGGAAATAATAATTAAAGAACAAAAATACTGCATTAAAGAAATATAATCTTGAATTCACAACAAGAACAAGAAAGAAAAATTAAATATTAAAAGATTTTTCCTTGAAAGATGAAAAGATTCATAGCCTCCAAAGGCTGGATGATTCCTCCTTCCAAAACCATAAAAAAAACCCTAGAATTCTTCTCCTTCTTCAAAACATAAAACTCCTAAGTTTATTCTACTACCTACTCATCTATCTACAATTAAAAAGTGAGTTAATCTCCAAAATCCCGTTGTCAGTCGTACGGACGATTCCCAACGAGTGCTCAAATGGGCTGGGTCACTTCACAAAAGTTGTAGATCTCAAAAAGTTATAAAAAAATCGACATATTACAGACCTTAATAGCCTTTCTAGTTCGCGAGATATGGGCTTCCAAAATTTCAACTCTGCGTGCTTTAGCAGCTTGTACCACAACTTCAACAGCTTGTACCTTGATAGCCACCTCTTAAAACCTATGATTAAATTGCATTCGAATCACTCCATTTAAAGTCAAAACCTACATAAAGTATAATAAACTCAATTAATATCCAAACATAACCAAAAAGACATATATAATCATAAACTAATGCTAAAAAAGTACTAATTAGGGCCTTATAATTGCACTTTTGAAGTGCAATCAAACACCTTCAATCTCTTCGAATTCATATCAACTTCATTGAGTCTTTATAGGCTTAATGAATTCTCATTTTGAGCACGTTCAATCTCTTCCAATTCACATCATTGGTTTGACATTTGAATAGGTGTCAATGCTTTGTTTTGGTTCATTTCTCTATTTTGATGCATTTCTCGATCCTTATACATCCATTTTGACATTCATTATACTTTAGCTGTAAAATATATTAACTCATTGAACTGCACATTAATTAAAATCATTAGCAAACTAACACAAGATTTAGTTATCATCAAAATCAATGCGTGGAATCAACAAGAATGACTTATGTATGTATGTATGTATGTATGTATGTAAATATGTGGGGGTATGTGTGTGAATGTCTATATGTATCTATTCTTGCATACTTTCTAAAAAAACCACCTTTGCATACCTAAGCTTCCAAACCCCTATGTATTTTGAGATGAATGCTCTTGCACTGTCATATAATCTTCCCTCACTCGAACTCTGTTCTAAAATAACATAGACCCAAACAGCCATCCATTGCTTTACAAGTACACATTATCTAAAGCAATGGATGGCTGTATTGCTCAAGTTTGAAGAATTTGGTTGCAATATAGAGGATTAATTCTCTTTTATTTATCTTTATGTTCTCGGAGAAATTAATATGTCAGAGGGCCAAAATAGAACTGGTCAGAGATATTGAAATCTGCAACAGTTAGTCTCTCTCTACATACAGGTTGTGTTTAGCTTAGTTTTCCTTCACCTTTGTCTAGCAGTATTTGTAGTTTCACTATGATCTTTACTCACTCAACATCAATTAATTTTTAGTCCTCGGGGACTAAAAATTTAAATGGAATTCACTCTTCTTCAGTAGGGAAGGTTAAGTGGAAAAATTAAAAAGGTGAAAATGGAAGCATTTATGTAATAAAACCAACCACCATGTGTTTTCCTTCTTCTTCTTCTTTTTTTTTTTTTTTTGGAGGGAGGGGGGGGGGTGTAGAGGATTTGGTTCTACTCACATTGAAGTGTTACTGTTATGTTCCATCTAAAAAAAGAGGAAAAAATATTACTGTTATGTTGAGGTATGAGTTATTTTCTAATGCACAAACCATGGCTGCATTCCATTCTTCTTTTAACTGGTGAATGGATTTAACCCATGCACAATAATAACTCATAACCAATCATTGAGGGACAAATTTCTACTTGATCTATAATAATTATTTGTTAGTGAAAGTACACGTTATCTGAAAACCCTATTGTGTACCTTTTTCAATGCATTTCAATTTCCATTTTACAGTAACTTTTCTTTAAATCAATTCATTTAATCTTTATAATTGCATACAATGATTTTGTATTTTGTATGTAAAGTAGACCAAGCACAACTAAGTATGACAATAATAGTAAATTTTTTTTTTTTTGGTGGTGGGGGGGGGGGGGGGGGGGGGGGGGGGGGGGGAGGGGAGATAGTACGAGATTGTCAAGAAGGTATAACCTATGATATAGAGGCTAGTGGATGTTATAATGTAAAACTGGGAACCTTACTTGCTGAGTTACGGGACATTATCATGCCTATGATGGCTGAGTATGGAGAACATGTGAATATAAATTTCATATGTAGATACCGTTATAGATAAAATGGAAAAGTAATGATATATAAGAAGTTACCGGTGAATGACAATAGGACATTGCAAACTATCTTCAATCTCCCTTCAAGATATCCTGACTTACATTGTGTTGAAATATACGTTGTGCAAGATGGAAGCACAATGACCAGTAGTGTCAGTCATCTTGATATGATATGGGGAGACGTCTAGTCGTACGGTGAACTCTTGTCACCAGAGGCTAATGTATCTCCCTTAGAGACATTTACTAGAATGCTTACACTTGGGCAGAGTAGTCATAGTGTAATACCAGAGGATGCGTTGGGGCAACAAAGGTCTAACATTTTTAGCCCAAATGAGGATTACTAGCAAGGCAAGAGTAATTTTTAACAATTTCATGACTTTCATAGTCCACTAACACCTCACCAATATGGTTTGGGCTAAAGGGGGTGTGTAGAGGCGGGAGGTCCTATTGTAAGTACTGATCCCGTCGAACGACTTGTTGGCTTAGATGAGATTGGGAGATGGATAGATAAAGATGTAGATGTTGTTCAGTCCAATGAATTAGATGAAGATGTTGATATTTTAATGAGAAATGAAGTAAATTACGACTCTGATGACAATGGATACGAACAAGTCAACCTCGCTAACTTAAATGACACTCTGGTGCCCTTTTTTCGAAACCTGGATAGGGTAGATGATACCATAGCTGGTTGAAATTTATACGATCGCGATCCAACGTGGTCAGTTGCTAATCCAAAGTTTGCAAAAGAGATGCTTTTCAGAGATAAGAATGCAATTATTAGTGCATATAACTGGTATCATGTGAAGAAAAGGAATATGTTCGTACACACCCCTTTAGAAGATAAGGAATATGTTCAATTGTTTGTACACACCTTCTCGGGCATATATTACGAAAAGCTCTGCATGAGTGTTAAGAGAAACTTTTCTAGCCTGGCGCCACTGCAACAAGCGCCAGTGTTGTCCAACCTCTATAAATACAGAGCCTCGTCCAACGTGAAAAGAATCCGTAAACTCAGTCTAAAAATCATATAATTCGATATACAGAGCTCGTGCACTCCTAAACCCTAGCTTCCCTAGGTTTTTCAAACCCTAGCCTCCTATACACTCATACATAACCCCCATACACTCATACACTAACCTTCAACCCTCCTTCGAAGACTTGAAGAGTTACAATCTGAAGTTTGAAGCTCGAAGACAACTCTTGAAGATTGAATACGAAGATCAAGACGAAGACCGAAGAAAGCAAGGCGCGCAAAATAAACAAGATACAAGGTAGGTTCTCCATTTAAATTTCTGCACTTCCTCCTCTCTCTTCTCTCTCTTAACCCACTTGGGTTTTCTCTATTTTAATCCCCCATCTCTTTCCCCTCCCCCCCCCCCCCTTTCTTTGCATGCTTGATACAAGGGGATTCCCGGTCCATGTGCAGGATTGGGCTATTGGAGAGTCACCGTGTCGAGGGCTTTCTTCTAGTCTAACCAGAGACCACGTGGGTCCAGCCCCCTTGATTATGTGGTGAAGCCTTAACCTTGTATGTTCACGACCCCAAAATTGCATTGTGCATATCATGGTCTTGCATCTTCCAAAAGTCGTTTTCAAAATTGTTTTCAAAATCATTTTCAAACTTGTTTTCAAAATTGCATCAAAATCTCCTTTTTCAAAACATGTTTTCAAAATCACAATCCTAAGGTGATTCTAGCCTTCCCATGGCTAGGGTTGCTTTAGGAAAATGTTACATTCAAAGTGACCAATATGGGCCATATTTTCAACTCTTGTTGTTTCCAAAACCGCTTTCCTAAAGTGGTTCTAGCCCTCCTATGGTTAGAATTGCTTTAGGAAAGTAAGATGTTTTTACACTTCCTAGAAACTCTATTTTCAAAAAACTCTTTTCCTAAAAATCTCTTTCAATATACTTTTCTAAAACTCTCCTCTTCAAAGTTGTTTTCAAAAACTCCCTCCAAAATTTATTTTTCAAAGCTTCCTTTTCCAACTCCTTTCCAAAAACTCTTCCTCCTCAAAATTCACTTTCTAAAAACACTCCCTAAATTCACTTTCCTAAAAACTCTCTCCAACAATCTCCTTCCAAAAATCTTTCTAAAAAACTATCTCTCCAAAATCTTCCTTCTAGAAACTCTCCTCTAGGATTTTCCTTCTAAAATCTTCGTTTCTAAAAAACACACTTTCCAAAAACTCCTTCTCTTTAAAAATCTCTTTTCAAAAACTCTCTCTTCGAATTTACTTTTCAAAAACTCTTCCCTCTAGAAACTCCTCCCTAGGATTCCCTTCTAGAAAACCTTCGTTTCCAAAAACGCACTTTCCAAAAATCTTCTTTCCTTAGAGCCTAAGTCAAGCCCTAAAACCCACAATTAGGAAACCTTAATTTTCTTTCCAAAAATATGGTTTTCAAACTTTGCCTCAAACCTAGGTTTCCAAAACCTCTTGTTTTCTACATCAAAACTATACATATTTCCAAAACCTATTTTCTACGTCAAAACTATAGTCTTTCAAATCTAGGGTTTCTAAAACTGCCCCTTCCAAATCCATGTCAAATCAATTTTTTCCTTTAGAAAACCAAATCCCATCTTCCCGCTTAGGAAACTAGATCCAATCCTTCGTTTTTGGAAACAAAATCAAATTTTCTCTTTTAGAAACAAAATCCAATCCCTTCCTAATCCAAATCTTTCCTAACTCAAATCCTCCCTAATCCTCCACTTTCCGAAAATCTTAAGTTTCCAAAACTTGAACATAAAAATCTTTCCTAAATTTTAAAACTCAAAATCTAAATCTTTCCTAATTTCCTAAACCATAAGTTTCCTAAAACTTTCAAATCTTTCCTCAAACATTAAACTTCCACATTTTTCCTAATTCAACGCTTTCTTAATTCTACCCTCTTTTCAAATCTTAACTTTTCAAACATTTCCTAATTTTAAGATTTTCTAAATTCAAACTCTAAAACTTTCTAAATGTTAAACTTTCCAAATTTCAAATCCTTCCAAATTTCAAAACTTTCTAAATTCAAAACTTTCTTATTTTCAAAACTTCCTTGTTTTCTAAACTTTCCAACTTTCAAAACTTTCTTAATTTCACAACTTTTCTAATTTAAAATCTTTCTAAAATTCTAAACTTTCCAAATTCAAAACTTTCTTAACTTGAAACTTTCCAAATTCTAAACCTTTCTTAATCTAAACTTTTCCTAATTCAAAACATTTCTAAATTCAACACTTTCCTATTTCAAAACCTTTCTTAAAACGAAACTTTCTAAATTTCAAAACTTCTCTATTTCAAAACATTCCAAATTCAAAACTTTCCGAAGTTGAAACTTTCTTAATTCTAAAACTTTCTTAAGTCGAAAACTTTCCTAATTCCAAAACTTTCCTAAAATGACACTTTCCTAATTCGGAACTTTCATAATCCGAATCTTTCCTAATTCCAAGCTTTCCTAATCTTCCAAGTCCAATCTTCAAGTTAATTCTTTTCCAAAATCTTTCTAAGTCAAATCCAATCCTTCTTTTCTAAATCCTCTCTTGCCTAAGTCTAGGTTTCCTAAAACCAAGTCTTTCAAAATCAAATCTTTTCAAATCTTCCAATCAAAGTTCAATTTCTCAATCTTCCAATTCAACTCCTTTTTTAAATCAAACATTTTATTTTCAATCGGACTCCGGTCCGAACTACGACTGACCTGATTCCTCCAAAAAGATACGTAGGCAACCCTCATAGGTGCGGTCACAACATTTTTCAAACTTCTATTTTCACAACTTCTTTCAAATTTCAAATTTCACCACATTTTCCAAATCTCAAATTCTACAATTTTTTCAAATCTCTAATCTATTTTCAAACTTCCAATTTCAAATTTCTATTTCCAAATTTTCAAACTTTCCAATTTCAATTCTATCTCTTCAAATCTATTTTCAAATCAAATCAATCTTTTTCCAAATCTATTTTTCAATTCTCTTTCCTTGCACTTGCATATCATGCATCATGTTAGTTTCTTTTCAAGCATTGTTTTCCAAGGTGGATAAGATTGAACTATAGTTGGTTGAAGACTCTCATAGGTGAATCTAGGGTAGATTGACATATAGGTACCGAAAGGGCGAGGTAGGGTGATGGCTTAGTGCGTCTTCCCTACACGTAACCAACCTCCGAATCTAGATCACTGTTTTCATAGACCAAAAGCAGTTATTTTTCGAAAAAGGGCTAAATATTTTCCAAAGGTTACCAAACAACCTGTTTTCTTAAAAACCCTCTCTTGAGGAGATATTTTCAAAATCTTTTTCTAAAAACCCTAAGTGTAGTCTCCGAATAATTCTTAGTTTTTAGGTGACCTAACTCACCTTAATCAAGTTAGGTGGCGACTCCAAATCTTTTTCAAACGCCCTTTATTCAAATCAATTTTCAATTCAAACCTAATCGCACTCATTCTTTTAGGAAGGTGAGTTCTAACGAGAGAGTACAGCATTTTTTCCACTTGTGTGTGTATTCCTCGAGTGTGAGAAATCTGAGCGCGACAGAGGTCATGTATAGTACTTGGGTTATCGAGTTTGTTTGTTGTACATTGGAGCATTAGTTATGTAAAAATTTTGCATGTAATAGAATATTATGGTTCGTTGTCAAACAGGAATTGCAACATAATTCAAGTATATAGTAATGTAATATTCCTATCTCTATCGAATAGTGGACTTCGAATAACATGGACATAGATTATGTTGCACCCCGATTTTTTAACCAAGCCCTCTTGGCTTGGGAAAAACTCACGGTACTCTCTCGTCAGAACTCATCCTCCTAGAAGGGTGAGTGCTAGCAAGTTTGACCTTGAAATTGATTTGAACAATGGCTTTTGGAAAAAGTTTGGAGTCGCCACCTAACATAGTTAAAGATGTGTCAGCTCACCTAAAACTAAGTATAATCCAAAGACTAAACTTAGGTTTTTTTAAATTATTTTGAAAATGCCCTTCTTAGGACGGTTTTTGGAAAAGAGGTTTTTAGCAACTTTTTAAAATGTTTTAAAGTCCTTTTGAAAACATGACTCCGGGTTGGTCTTCGAAACTAGAAATCTATGGTCCGAGAGTTAGTTACGTATAGGGAAGACATCCTAAGATCATCACCCTACCCCGCCCTTTCGTTACCTACATATCTAATCACCATTGGTTCACTCGCTTAAATAACCGGTTACTAATATCCACTTAATATCCATTTTAGAATTTTCAAAAATAGGTTTGGTCATCACTTTTTAGATGAATGATGTATGATGCATGTTTTGAAAAAGATGTTTGAAAACATGAAAGTTTTGAATGGATTTGAGATAGAAATCTTGAATTGATAGAAACTTTTGAAAAGGGAACTTGGGTTGAAATAAAGGTTATGACCGCACCATTTTAGGTTGCCTACATATCTCATTTGGCAAGAATCAGGTTATTTGTAGTTCAGGCAAGAGCCCGATAGAAAAGACGCACATTGAGGCCATTCGAAAGTTTTGAATACACTTTGAGATATTTGAGAAAAGAGAACTTTAGAGTTTAGAAAAATACCTTGAAGTAGGACTTGAGGTGTTTGAAGTGTTTTTCAAATGATTTTAAACGTTTTCTTTTAAATTAACTCAAGGGAGTTTTGTAATGTTTTTTAAACAACTTAAGGGAGTTTTGAAAATGTTTTGAAGTCTTATTTTGAAAACTTTGGAGGTAAAGTTTGGATTGGAAATGCTCTTGTGAACTTGTCTTCGAAAAGCTTTTGAAAGTAGTTTTTGAATACCTTATGAAATGCATGTTTAATGTTTCATCACCTTTATAAGGTTAATCATTAAAGAACTAAACCCCTTTAGGGCTATGAGTTTTGAAAAAGTGTTTTGAAAAGGGGCTAGAGACTTCCCATTAGTTTTTAAAACTTTTGGGTTATAGAACCCTTCTTGAATATCTCACTTATACTTAAACAATCCTAACCAATGGGAGGCGTGATTTCTCCATCACGTCGCCATTTGCTTCCCTGTGTTGGTAGGAGTGGGAAGAAGTTCGTAACAAGGGAGTGGCCCTTCTTAGCTAGGGGGAGTCTTCTAACTTTTCCACTCCACGCCAGACCTGGTTACTACGGGAATATGACGATAGCTTCACTGTGCTATGTCTCATTCCATCTCGCCGAGGGCACAAGAGATGGTTATTGCGGCTTGAATAAACAGCCAATATTCATAACTTTCTCTGTACTAGCCCGAAGGGGTTGTTTTTCTTTTTCTCTTCTTTTTCTTTTTTCTTTTTTCTTTTTTTGTTGTTTGTAATGAAGCTGTAACAGCATCTCGTTGGCTTGTAATTGGGTGTGGTTAAGTAGAGGCAATAAAAAAGTAAATCTTTTGTCTTTTGCTATTTAGTGTATGTAGTATTTTGTGACACGAGTGACATATGGTAGTTGACAGTACGTCAAACGGAGTTCCAGTTTGGAAGTTATGCAAAGTTCTGAAATTCCAAAACTTAGGTTCTCAGAAGTAGGTCATCTCGGCCGTTAGGGTACTAAAATGGGAAAAAAGGGTCCTGACAGTGCGAAACTTGACAAGAGACACTAGTGTGGCACAAGTGACCTCTGAGAGTTGACGGCACGTCAAACGGAGTCCCAGTTTGGAAGTTATGGAAAGGTTCAGAATTTCAAAACTTAGGTTCTTGGAAGTAAGTAATCTCAACCATTAAGGTACCAAAATGGGGAAAAATGGTCTAAACGGTGCGAAACTTGACGGGAGACACCGATGTGGCACATGTGACATGTGGGAGTTGGCAGCACGTCAAATGGAGTCTCGGTTTGGAAGTTATGAAAAGTTTTGAATTTTCAAAACTTAGGTTCTCGAAAGTAGGTCATCTTAGCCGGTAGGTACCAAAATGGGAAAAAAGGGTCCCGATGGTGCGAAATTTGATGGGAGGTACAGGTGTGGCATGTGTGACATGTGCGAGTTGATAGCACGTCAAACAAAGTCCCAGCTTGGAAGTTATGGACTTAGTTCAATGGAGTTGCTTAAATTCCCAAGCTTCTGCTGGGGGGGGGGGGGGGGGGGGGGGGGGGAAATTGCTAATAAAAACGCTTTTTGGAAAAGTGTTTTTTTGTAAAATTTTTTTAAAAAAGCATTTTTAATATCGCTTTTTCAAAAATCATTTGTAGTATATGTATGTTTTTCCTTTTATGTTTATAGACTTCGTATTCCCTTTTTGCCTGCAAAAAAAATGCAAAAAGAAAACGCTTTTCCAAATAGCATTTTCAATAGAAACGCTATTTGAAATAGCATTGAATCTGGGATCCAAAATTAAGTTGAAAAAGCACTCAGATTGGAAATAAACTTCATAATTCGCATGAGTCAAGGAAATGAGCCCTGTACTTCTCTTTTTCCCTTTCGGTCTTCAGTTTGATGTTCTTGTTACACATTTCAACAAGACAAAAGAAAATTTTGATGCTATTAATTTAACTTGACACTCGATTCTAGGCAATCAAAGAGCTAGCTATTGTTAATACAATGACATTATGCTATTGTTAACATATTCACATTCTGAGTGCATACTTACTGAGAAGTGGAAGTTCACATACTTAGAAGGATGTGAACTGGTTTTAGAATACTAGACATACATCTCATGGAATTAGTGTATATTTCTACATCTCATGGTCCTATACAGTTTCTAAATCAATTACTCTATTAATCTAATATTAGAGGAATAACTAGGGATGGTAAATGGGCAAGCTTAAATGGGTTCAACCCAAACCCGTCTAATTAGCAAGTGAGTTGAATATGAGCTAGTCACCTATGGGTCAATTTAAACCCATGATCCTCGATTTGAACCCTTTTTATATTGTCTCAATTTATGTTATTTATTATTATTTTTATTTTTTCGTAATTAAGGCTCATTTTGTGTCTATCTCTAATAAATATTATTCATAAATTTTTATCGAATTTTACGATTCTCTATCCAATCCTAATATCCTATAATCAAATCTTGCAAACCACTCGAACAATCCAACATAAGATTCCTTCTTTTTTTATAAAAAAAAAAAAAAAAAATTTGTACAAATTTTTTGAAAGAATAGTCATTTCCTAATTAAATAAGTGTGATTTGTACAGTGAGAAATGACATATAAATAGAGACAAAAATCATAATAAAACCTAAACTCGATTTTCTTGGCACTGATGCAGCAGTTTTTTTTTTTTTTTTTTTTGAAAAATTCTTTGAACAATTTCATTCCTGGTATATTTGTATCACCAAGTATTGAACAATACGGCCTATAAACAGATTACTCCATAGTCAACACCTCTTTCAGATAACTAATGATTCAGAGCTCAATTCTAAGGTTCGTAGCATATATATAGATATGTGTACATTTACTATGATAGTTAGTGATGATACAGCAAACTCTAGGTGGCTTGCCCCCAGGTCCGGGGTGAACTGCCCTTTAGCCGGCCGGTGATCTCCTGAACCAAACCCACCGGTGTGATGAGAGCCAAAGGCCCTCCGGTGTTCAAGTTAGATTCAAAGAGATCCAAGTGTTGGAGAGGAAAAGATATCTTAGGGTTTTTTCTCAAGAGTCGTGCGTTTGCATACCTGCGAAGTGGTTTAACTTTTCCCCTTATATGCGTGTATCGGGGTGTAGGTGGTCTCTCCACGTGGCGGCCTTCAGTTGAAGGATCAGAATAGTATCAGAACACTCGAAAGGGTCATCCCTACACTCCAAGGTCGCGTGTGTCAAAACGGTGTCAGAAGAGTGGGGGATTGTTGCAAGTACACGCCACACCCACGCCCCTGATGCATGCCAGGGTGGCCGGTGTCAGAAGTGGGCCCTATTAACACGGTCGGGCGCCGACCCGATCGGTGGACGGTTATGGGCATCAATTTAGCTCGGGAGAGCGAGGACGAACAGTCGGGAGACCTGGTGACATGGGAAAGGCGTCGTCCAGCAAGTGCCGGTCGGCTAATAACACGGCCTCTAGTCTGGTCGGTAAACCATCATCACCAGTTAGATATAATTTTCCCAACCAACAAATGAACAACAACCCTCCTGCTAAGATAAACAAATATGTGTGTGTGTGTGTGTGTGTGTGTGTGTGTGTGAGAGAGAGAGAGAGAGAGAGAGAGATCAACAAATTTTTATCAATTTCACGTGTTAGCGGGTGGTTGCGGTGGTGATGGGCGACCACAAGTGGAGTCGTGGTGGTGCTTGACAGCAGCAATGAGTGGCAGCGGTGGGTGGGTGGATGGTGGTGCTTGGTTGCAGTCTTAGGGTGGGTGGTGGCAGTTGGCGGTGATTGGCGGTGGCTGCCGTGGTGGTAGGTGTTGGAGGGAGGAGAAAAGACGAATATTTGTTTTAAAAATAAATACAAAAAGGCATAAAACATATTTTATGGGTCACAACCCTTTTTTACAATTTTTTAGCAAGCCCAATAGGTACTTATGTCCAACTCATTTTAACCCGCTTCTAATTGGTTTGCATGATGTACGCCAATTAAGTCTATTAATAAACTTGAGCGGATTTAGATAGATTTTAAATGGGTTTAGATAGAATTTAAATGGGTGTAATTAGACAGATTCATTAACATAAATTGAGTTTGCCAAGCTTAGTAATAATTCTGCCCTGACTGCTCAAAGGTTACTTAAGTCTTGAAGTCATTCACGCCCGCTTCTCTAATGAGCCTCATCTTTATCTTGTAATACATGTAGTCCAAAATGTGTGATTGGGTGCTTTGGGCCCTTTTTTTATTTTAGTAATACTATATAAACAAAAAAATTCATATAAAATTTATCACCAAAATGATGTAGTTGGATAAGAGTCATATGTTTTAGAACAAAACACCCATCATGATGGCTCTTAATAATAATGCTACTGTCACATATTTTAATAGAATTTTTTATTCAAAATTTATAGAAGAATAGCAGTTTTCTTTTTATATTTATTTTTAATTTTAAGCACTCTTTTTGTCTTTCATGCTGTTAGACCCACAATCAAACCACAAGGGCTCAAACCTAGATAGGCGTGGGAAACTACCAAGCTAGAGTACGGTAGCAGCAGAGCAAATATTTGGTGGAGCAGTGAAATGCGTAAAAATTGAAAAAAAAAAAAAACACCACCGGCGAAAACACTCTGCTGAGTCAACACTGACATTGAGAGACAAAAGCTAGGGGATTTTAATGCAAGAACGGGTTCAAATCTTGGTTTCTTGAACCATAACTTGAAATTCAAGCTCATGCACCGAAGCTCCAAACGCATCATCCCAGACACCTGAATATGATATCAAATTAATGTTTCAAGTAAAATCGAGGATTTAATTAGGGCCAAAATTTTAAACTCATTGACGTCCGGTTTGAGTTGGACAACGTGTCACATATCAAAATAATTCTTGTTAAGAAGTAGAACCAAATCCCTCTATTGATTTCTCAAAGAATCACAAGAACCAAGCAGATTAAACAACTTCAAGTTTCAGACTAAAACCGTACGTATTTACGAATTTCTATCACTTAAAACCAAACAGATTATCCTTAATTCTGTCATTATTTCAGACATGTATAAACACAAATACATGTCTCTTGTTTGATATATACATGTATACTTGTATTGCGCGAGAAATGTAGGATATGCAAGACCAGGATGTAGAAGGGTCAATCGGAGGTGATAAGGTGATGACGTGGCCTCCGAACTCATCACCCAAAGTGGTTTAATTGAGAGAATGCATCCACTGCAAACGCAATGTGTTTTATTAAGGGTTAAATATACTCAATACTTTTACAATTTCACCGTAATTGCATTTTAGTTTATTTATTTTCAATTATAATAATTAACTCCTAACACTTTCAGTCAAGTAAAACATCATTCTTTATTCACCTGCCTTTTCTTAAACAAACTAACGAAAATTGGGCATTGGCTCATCACGTGCACTTTCTTTAAGGACATAATAGAAATTTTGCTTCAATTTTTTACCATAGGAAAAGAATAAATAATTAATAAAAGTAAGAATTATTATGAACTAATCCTTTATTGCCATGTGGCATATGGAAGCCACTATGCCACGAGATTATTTTTTCTCAGCCCACCGAATCTGCCCAGTTCTCTTCCCTTTCCTCTCCCTCTTCCCTTCCCTCTCCCTCTCTGCAAATCCCTTATTGTTGGTTTTTTTTGTCAAAAAAAAAAGGTAAACAATTATTTAGTCCTTCCAACTTTTCTCAGATTTTAATGTTATCCCTGAACTTTGATTTTTTTTATTTTGGTTTTCTAAGTTTTAAAAGAAAATCAATGTGGTCCAACATTTTAAAATAGGTTTAAAAAAATTAAAAATTAATTACATTTTGACCCTCTCAATTATGACTTAGTTTCACTTCACTTGCCACACTAAAAGTCGTTATATTTTACCCCTAAACTATGAGAATTTAAATACGTATTAACAGAAATGACACCTAGCATTCCTAGTCGGATACAATATAAATTTTTTTGTTCCTGGTTAACAAATGCATAATTTCAAAAATCTCCTTGATATTGTTAGGACTAATAATTAGTGGTCCACAAAAACAAGGATTTATAAATTATTTTGGTCATTTTTGTAGGCATTTCGAAATTATTTATAACATTTCATAGCTATGAAATTATTTTTTTCTCTTTGTTTAGAGATTAGTATAATATTTTTACTAAACAAATTCCTTATTTTAAAATTTATGATAGTGAAAATATAAACTATTTTTAATTGGATGGGGGTAAAGTAATATTAAGTATAGTTTAAAAGGCCAAAGTATAATTAATATTTAATTTCTTTATTTATTTTAAAAAGTTAAACCACATTGACTTCTTCTTAAAAGTTGGAGAACTTAAATAGAAAAATCAAAGTTCAATGATGACATTGATATCTAAGGCAAAGTTGGAGGTATAAATGATTATTCACCCAAAAAAAATTATTGAATTGTTACTGCTAAATTTTTATATGGTCCTGTTTTTTTTATAATACATGAATTAATGATTCCTAACTCATTTTTTTATTTAAATGAAATTATTTACAATGAATTACTGATCTTAATTTGAAAGGCCGTTTTCAAAGTCATTGCTTAATTTTTATTTTATATTCTTTTTAAAGTAAGTTCATGTGAAAGTGATTTAAGGACAAAATAGTAATAACACTTAGAGAGTCCATGTGAGCCTCACATGGGCATTTTCCGTTAACCTAACAAACGGTTAAATTAACTATAACAATTGAAAATAAAGGACCAAAGTGAGATTTCGAAAAAAATGCTAGGGTGCAAAGTGTGTTTATCCCTTTTATTAATTTGTTTATGAGAGAAAGATTGTGTATATGTATAAATGAGTAAGGAGATTTTTGAAATAAAAAAAATTAGAAGAATAAGAAGAAAAAAAGTGGTGAATTTATCAATATGCCCTGTCAACATTTTGAGATTTTCTAGCCAATTCTGTGACATCGGTTATTAATTGGACTAATTTTGTAAAACTAAAAAAAGTACAAGAACCAAATCAAGAGAAGGGATAAATTAGCCAACGATGACTTGAGGATACAAAAGCACCAACTTTTTTAATCAGGATTTTTCTCTTTTCTTCTGCTACTTTTCTTAGTAAAGAAGTTTTGGAAATGCAAAGAACCTCGCAATAAATATTGAAATCAATCTACACACTTCACGCTTGATCTTCATCAAATCTTTAACAAGTTAGAACTCCCGAAGTCGATCTCCAACTACTTTGACACTTCAGCCATATACAAAATCATTAGTAATTAGTTACAAGCATGATAGGCGGGAGGAAGCTAGGGGTGAGCCCGAGGTGGCCCGGCTTCTCCTTTTTTAAAAGTCCCTTAGATTTAATTCCTCTTCAAAAAAAAAAAAATAGACCCCTTGCAAAACCCCATTATCTCCAATGATACCTTTGCACTTGACCCCTCAACATTAAATCCTAACTTCGTTACTGGTTATAGATTATTTCCTATCAAAAGATCTTTCAACTGTTGTTGAGAAAATGGATCCGAATACGGAAGCATCTCAAAAGTCGCGCAGCCCATATGGATAGCAAAATCATAACTTGGACAATAGTAGACCCAATGATCCGGAAGCCTTGCAGTCTCGCAAGCATGACAGTAGTAATCATGATCAGAATCATCTTTCGGAGCAAGAGCGCCGGGGGGGGTGGGTTTCTGATGATGATCATGCAGAAGAATCAGAGCTAACTGAACACACTTGAGATGAAAATGGTGTTCCTGTAGGAAAAAATATGTGGTATAATATTTCTCACATAATTTGTAGTCATAATAAAATAAAATGAAATATAATGATATTATTGTTATGTAGTCATCATAAAGTGAAATTAAGAATATTAAATAATATATGTGAAATAACGTAATATGATAGATTCAACAAGTCTTATATAATGAAATAATAAAATATGCGATGTAGGGGAGATCAAGTCAAGTGTTACACACTCTTAGCTTAAGACAGATTCGTCCCCAACATAGGTGCTCATGGGATGAACGGACGTCTATCTTAAGGATAAAATGATCACAATCTAGAATAAGTAGCACTACAATATTCAAGATTCAGCGAATCAACCTTTTGATTTTACTCTCTCAATGTATAGAATGTATGCATCATGTATGACATAAAACAGTAAGGAATTTCTGTTTAATTCTATGCAGAATTATAACATTTAATTCCATAAAGAAACCTACAGCGTTTTTGATAAAATCAACATGATATGATAATAAATACATTGCATTTTCTACACAGAAAAAACTGCAATCATTCTGTAGAATTTCAACACTAAAATTCACTACAAAAACACAGAAGAAAATGATAGAATTTTCACTGAAATTTATCACACAGAATATATGAAATCATGATCGATAAAATAAGAAATTAACCAGATAAAACCTGGATAGAAATTCGTATAGAATTTCTAAGGCAAAAACGAACATGAGAAATGACTGATTGAACAGTCAGATTTTTCCTGGAACAATCGCCGGAATTTGGGCACGTCGTCGTTGGCCGAGAAAGAGAGACGGAAAAACTTGTATTAAAATTGTGTTCTGTTCGCACTGGTATGGTTCAACCCGCGTCCAAAAATATTAAATCGACCCAAGGCATTTTAATATTAATTTAATCGCACCCGAACCGACCCGGCCGGACGGCAGCGGCGCGCATGTGTGGTTTATTGGGTCAACCCATGGGTTTCATAGGTCCTCCCCCTTTCACAAAAGTGGGGTGCCCCTTGGGCACAAACCCATCTTTAAACTTAGGCTTTATATACCTATTACTTTTCCTATAAAAAATCAATGTGGGACAAGCCTTTAGTTCCACCCAAAAATCATACTCATGGTACCTACTTTGGAGACTATTATCTCATTCAAACATCCATGGATTTGAGCAAGTAAATACTTGTTCTTTATCTCCTCATAGAGGAGAACACAAAGCATCTTGGACCCACAAAAAAGGACATGTAGGTCCCACCTTAACAATGGCTCAAAGTTGGTGTTTTACACCAAATATTCTAACAGTTCCTCACAGTCTGAACAATAGTAGAAGGCATACTTGCCAACGTTGCGACAAGCTTGGCACCATAGTTATCAGAACCAGACTGGATCAGTTGGTTCAACTAGTTGAACGAAAAATTAGACTCTGAATTGGTTTGGTTCGATTAGTTTACTGAAAATGCATATGAACTAGGTTGAACCGAAAGAACCAACCGATTTTTCAAAAAATCGGTGAACCGGTCAATAGTTAGAGAATTGGACGGTTTTTCAAAAAAGTCAAAATAGCATACATTGTGCATGATTTAAAACCATTTGTTTTTTAGAAATATGTCTTTTATAGTCTTTTGATGAAAAATAGAATAAAAATTTAAAGACTTTAACTAAAACCAATAAAAGGAAAAAGAAAAAGGAATAAAGAGGAGGAAAAAAAACGGACAAGACAAATAATGCACAATACTCGCTTTCTTGCTTTGCATTGTTTTCTCATTCTAAATTTATAAGTATATATGCTTCTTAAATAATAATTAGATATATCGATATATGTATTATAAAAATATTTTTTAAAATGCATAAACTATAAACTAAAACCAAAAATAGGAAAAATAAAGAGGAGAAAGAGGAGAGTATGGGGTGAAAAAAAAAAAAAGACTAGGCAAAAAGTAATGAACATTTTTTTATTAATAATATACATTATATTGTCAAGTTTTATGCCATTTCTTTTAAAAATAAAAATACTAGTGAGCATTAGATTAAAAATATTAAATTGGAGAGAAAAAGAAATCCACTTGAATGTTTCTATTCTTATTTATTTTTATACTTTTTCTTATAAAATATATTTTTTTATACTTATTGTGAGTTATTGTATAAAAGGGAGTATTATTTAACCTATTGATAATTTTTTTTAATTCAAATATATTTTATTATTTGTTTATTACATAACTGGTTGAACAGATAAATCGTTAAACCAATGCCTTGACCGGTTCAATCACCGGCACGGTTCTTATAACTATGGCATTGATATAGATGTCATCGTGGAAAATTTGAAGTGAATTGGGTGAGCATCAATGGCAGATCTACAAGAGGGGCGGGCAGGGGCCACGGTCCCCCCTAAGTTTGGAAAAATTACCCTAAATCCTATATATTTTTAAGTATTAGGAGAAATAAATGTATTGGCACCCCCTAAATTTTGAAAAATTACCCCAAATCCTATATATTTTTAAGTATTAGGAGAAAATAAATGTATTGGCACCCCCTAAATTTTGAAAAATTACCCTAGGTCTTATATAGTTCTGAGTATTTACCATAAATTAAGTAGCTGTGTATTCACACGCTACGCGCAATTATAAATCCAGGTTAGTGGTGTATTCACACGTCACATGTCATCATTTGATAGGAATGAGTACCGAGTACTCAGTACTACGTAACTACCAAACTTTTTTCCATCATATTGGGCCCTCCAAAGTTTTTAAAAATTTCCTTAGGCACTATATACTTTTGAATATTCATATTAAAATAGCTATATTGTCACTCCAAATATCCAAGTAATTTTACCTTTCTTCTCCCAAATTCAAGTATTTATTTGCCCCTCTGATGGGGCCATCCACAATCCTAGGAATATTCTTGAGATCGATATATGACTATTCAAATTCAGTAATAACATATTCGTTCGAGCTCTGCCAGATCATACAAGTGTCATAGATTGGGGTTGGGTTCACTCGTTGCCTCCAATCAGCTGAATCTCGCGGCCTACACTCAACCACGATGAGCGGTAACCCTGCAGAAGCTGCCAGTTGCTTCACACAGCCTAAATGTCCCATTGAAGAAAGTGTGAAATCGACTACAACAATTGAGCCTCAAATTGAGCTGGGGGTTGAGATCATCAACCAAATGGCTTCGTAGGTTGGATCATTTTCATAGAGTCAAGTTCTTCTTCTGAAGGATTGTCTAATGCCATCGTAGTCAATAAGAGGGCATCTGAGAGCATTGGCCAGTGCACTAGCCAATGTGCTCTTGCCCGTGCATGGGCGACCTTTCATGGCTATGATTATTGGACCATCCAAATCTTTTCCTTCAATAATCTCCCCTTGGCTTTGCTTTGGGATATCGATGATGGTGGTTGGGAGGTTAGTCAAGTTGCTTTTTCTTTGTGAAAACATCATCACCTTGCTGAAGATTCTTTTCAATGCCATATCTAGGCAGTGTTATGGACGTATGATGTTAAGATCCCAGAGAAAAATAGTGAAATATGTTGAATGTATTCATGACAGGCTTCAAATTAGGGTGCACAAAAGAATCAAAAGACTCGATAAAAAGCCATACAATTGTTGCTGCTAAATGTCAGGTATGAGATGTGTTTGTTTGTACATCATTAATCATTCTGAACGGACACCAAGATATATAAGCCGTACATGTTTTTGCATGTATACAGGTAATGGCAGACCTATGAAGAGACCAAGGGGGTCCTGGCCCCCTTAGACTTTTGAAATTATACTTAAGCCCCATAATTTTTGTATATTTATGATAAAAATTAGTGCTTTAGCCTCCCTTAAATTTTGAAATTTTTATTATGTCTCACAATTTTCTTAGTTTTTATGATAAGATTTTGAGTATTAGTTCCCTAAAATCCAAAAACAATTTCCTTCACTTCTTAAAGTTTTAAAATTTTTTACTTGACCCCTTCAAGAACATTTCTGGGTCCGCCACTGTGTACATGTAACCAAATATCAAACCAACAAGAGAAGGTAGGCTTACTTATAAATATAACGTGTTCATATTGTAAAAGCTTAATTGTCTAGGGCCGGCCAAGACTTTGGTTAGTAGTCTTGGCCAAGCTTAAGCCACCATTGAGTTTTCATTCTTTTCTTTCCCTTCTTTTATGGTATATATACTTTGCTTCTATCGCCTTATAATATTTATGAAGTTTTCATTTGGCCGACTACTTGCTAACTCTTGCGAGGTCACCTGCATAAGCTGAGTATCAGTCAACCGGCCACCCTTTTTGATTGACGCAACTACTTATCGGTTGAAATCGACAGCCAATCATTTGGTGAAAACCATTTATCATGTATGTTCGGGCAATCTACTTTAATCTTTGGTCTTTGTCTTATACCTTAATCTTTGTCTTCGTCTTCTCATCTAGACGTGGCTTCTCAAATTGCAACAGGATTAGCTGTTAAAACCCTAATAACCTTTGCCTCAGTATATGAAAATATCAAATGGGTACCTAATGATGCAGTAAATTTGTACAGTCTGTTTCAGGCCAAGCATGGACAATCCGGTGGAAGGTGAAGAGTTTCTGGACTATGAGTACTAGTGTGGTGTGTACTAAGGATACTCCAATGTCAAAATTAAGCGATAGAATTTGAAGATATATTAGCAGAGTTTGTACTAGATGATTTGTACCTTTGAGATAGCTGAAGACACCTTTATATAGAGTTAGCTATTCGAAGTGATACTTGGATAACTGTTGCATTCTTCATGGGCGCAGTCGTGCCCCCAATCAAGGGGTGATGGCTAATTTGTAGGCGAGGATCTCAAAATATGTTAGGAAGGCGCCTGATGCCACGCTTAGGTTGTCTTGTTGGTCTGCCCTGCTGGGATGCCTGATCGGTGTGAGGCCTGGTCGAGACATTGTCTAGATCTATTCTGGTACACAGAACTGGTACCTATCAGATGCCCCCAGTTCTTCTGGTCATCTTGTTCGCGATCAGAACAATTAGATGGTTACCCAATCCTCGAGACAGGGGTGCATTTATTACGCCACAAGCATAATGATGGCAGGAGTTTGGCGGTGACAAGATGCGTCCCTTCGCATTACTGTGACATGGCTATTTTTTATTGGTTCTCCATTTGAAGCGCATCCTTTCAACTGCTAACCATCGGATCTGGGGCAAATGAATTAATCTTGGACATCCATTTCGAACAGAGATGGATTTGGCTTGGCTGTTTGGCTTTGGCCTTTTACTTTGCATTCTTTGAATATTTGCCATTTCTTTCTTCCCTTTCACTTTGCTCCCTTGCCTGTGCTCCAATCTTCAAGCTTCTTTCCAGATTCTTGCTCCATTCAGTAAGATTCCTCTATGTTCCTCTTTGTTCTTCATTTGATATGTTGGTTCTTTTATCGGTGCCTTTGATATTACGAGAGGTCAGATAGGGTTCCATACCCCTTGGGTTTTGTGGGTAACCTAGAATTGTTGGAGTTGGCTTGCTAGGATTTGATTGGCTTAGTAAAACCTATATTGGACAGCTTTAGGGTTTACATAGTTTGAGTATCATGAATAACCCAGAGGATGTTAGTTCGGATTCTAAGAAAATTGCTTCCAACGATCATGTCGCACTGAAATATGATGATCTTGGGAGTGCCTCTGTAGGTTATTATGGGGCATCAGTGGAGGAAATAGTGCCAGAAGTAGAGCCCTCCACCTCTAGGGTAGGGGTTGTTAAGTCTAGGCCCAAGGACTCTGTTGTTCCTAGGGTTAGGGAGTATGGCTTTGCTATGGCCCACATGGGGTCTACCTTAACAGGGGCCAAAGATAATAAGCTATGGAGATAATACCAGTTTCCTTCCTCTCTGACCTTTAGGGTTTTTCACACCCTGAATTTTCATACCCTAGAATATCCAAAGGCATGAAGTAACTTACTAAACAAATATGAGACTAGACAAAAATAATCCGATAACCAAACACTCATACTTCAAACTTTAAAATACATCTCAATGTTGGATCGCTTAAACTAAATTTTATTACAAAACTTACAATCTTGAACTACCAAAACTACCCTAGCTCCTGCTGAGGTCCCTTAAAGCTCTCGAGTAAGATAACGTTTTCCTCCAAGTAGACATCTAAAATATTTCGCATAAAACGAGGTGAGCTATAAAGCTCAACAACAGTGTAATATCCAACAACTCAATAAGTTTAATTAAAAAATTCACAGGGTAATAGAATAATTATGAGATAGCTAAGAAAAATAGTTATAGTATTACAAAACAATTCGCAAATTCCTTATTCAATATCTACATAGATATATTCCAAAACAGTTTTGAGTTGTGATATCAAATTTTTATATGTCCTCCATAAGGCCGGGACACACGGCTCACCAATATTAATTATATGCCCTCCACAAGGCCGAGACACACCGCTCACTAATATTAATTATGTGCCCTCCACAAGGCTTGGACACACGGCACAACAATTTTAGTTATTCAGTTTCGATATTAAAACTCCCAAAATCAAGTTTGAAAATGTTTATAAAGCTATCCCATGTTCAAAATAATATATTTTTCAAGTAATCTTAAGATAGTTCCAAATATAGAATAAAATCGTGCTTCACATTCATATTATTGCTTAGCAGTTCAAAATATATAATTTGAACAAAATATCACATTGAAATTACTGGATTAGTGCCCCCTACCTGGTGATTTTGGTGTTCAGGTAACTTACGGAATGCTTTCTCGATATTCGTACAATTCTGTCAAAACATCATCGCATGAAACTTTAGTTTCCTACTCTAATCATTGTACAAATGATGTAGAGTCTTAAAACTCTACCCAAACCCTTCATGTAACTCTACATTACCTAAAATAGCCTCCATGACATCTTTGGATATACTCTGCTAAAATTATCAAAAATATGAATAAATTTCTAAAAATTTCAAAATTAATTTATGAAGGTTTTATTATAATATTTTATCTTTAATAAAAATAACCATAGTAATTATTTTTCTTAAAGTTCAAAATTTTAGAACTTGTATAAAAGTGAGTATTTTCTTTTATGTAAATGATTAAAAATACATATTAAATAACAAAAGTAATTGGAGATTACTCGCTCTCCTTCCAGCATGTTTAAAATAGTTGAAAGAATTGATACAATAATTTTTAAAAGTTCATAATTGATAAAATCTCATTTTTAAGCATATTTTTCATTTACAAAATAAATATCTAACACTTCTGGAAGTGGCCAAACAATACATAAATATAATTTACATCTTATGTGGGACCCACTGAACCATACGGAGAGCCAAAAAGGTTGTCCATGCGCCCACACGAGGCATGCGCGACTGAGCTTTGTTGAGTTATTGATCATCTCCTTCAACCTCTATTGGCGGCTAGATTTGACACCCTTTGGTAAATTGGTTGTTTCTATCTTATTTCGTAATGGAATTAAGTGATTCTTAAGTCAAAATTATACTAATCAAAAATATATACAACTTTCATGTTTTAAGATTCATCATTAGAGGCCATTTGGGCCCTCAAAAAGGCCCCGCAAGTGGCCTGGTCTGCCTAGATTTTTTGGACAAACCTGCAACTCCGGATTTCACCTTAAATCTCTTCATTCTAAGGTGTTTTAAGGTCATGCATGGCTATTATAACATATATACTAGCTACCGATATTATTTAATTGGATTAAAATGTAAAAATTGATATTCTTCCATGCATGCAAAGCTAAACACCTGTCTTTTTATAAAATGAGACCCATTTTTGTTCTAGGGCTCCATAGCCTTCAAGATCATATTGAAAACAACCCTAATATTTCTAGAAATACTTTTCAAAATGCCAAAATCAGAATGCATGGCTTCCATTTCAGTTTCTAAGCATTTTCCCAAACTAAGCTTTAACCGGCTATGGAGGTTTTCGGCCACTTTTCGGCCAACTTTAGCCACCCAATCCGACATGCAAGTATAAAATGTAGTATAAAACAGTGGTTAGAGTAATATACCTTAGTTTGGTGTAATTTGGAGTGGATTTGGAGTATAAACTTAACTTTGTCTCTCTTTTTCTCTCACTTTCTCACCTCCCAAACACTCTTTCTCTCTCTATATCTGCCCTAGCACGAAATTAGGGCTATACATCTACTAGAATGGCATTTATATAGCCATGTATTGCATGGCTAGGGCTCCCACATGTTTGACACTTGTCTCCAAGTGTGAGACAAGTGTCCTAGGGGTTAAAGTGCAAATTCTAAAAGTTTAATATTCTCATACAATGTATTTCTTATAATTTCTAGCCCACAATCTGATTGAAAATAGTTATGATCTACCTTAATTACACTTTTACACATTATTCATATTTATTTAGTTACTCTAAATAATTATTATCATAGATAATTCAAATTTCATAACACTAATTTCTCAGTCCATTCTAACATAATTCTCTATTCTTAATTTTCGTGCTTACACGGATACTATAGCGCTTAAAAATACTGGGTGTTACAGGGTTCCATCAGGAAAGGACACAACATGAGTTCTTTCCAGATGTAATTGTTAAGCCATATCAATCGAATACTGGTCTCTTTCTTTCTTTTTTGCTCTTGTGCTTCTTTTTTTCTTTTGTTGAATGGATTTGTTGTATCATCTTTTTAGCTGTTCCAATGTATACTTCTCCAGATGTGCATGTGCTTGATCCCTTTGGGGCTTATAAGCTTTGGGCTCATAAGCCTTCGACCTGTTTGGTCACATAAACTAAACAGGATTCCTTTGTGGGCATTCAAGCCTTGGGCTTGTAAGCCTATTTAGTGGGTGTTTAAGCCTTGGGCTCGTAAGCCTTTGATATGTTTGGTCTTATGAACTGAATAGGAACACTTGGTGCGAGTTTAAGCCTTGGGCTCGTAAGCCTTTGACCTGTTCGGTCTCATGAACCGAACAGGAACACTTGGTGAGCATTCAAGCCTTGGGCTCAAAAGCATTTTTCCTATTCTGTCTCGTGAACCAAACAAGAATTCTTGGTGGGAGTTTAAGCCTTGGGCTAGTAAGCCTTTTCCTTGTTCGATCTCATGAACCGAACAAGAATTCTTGGTAAATGTTTAAGCCTTGGGCTCGTAAGCCTTTTCCCTGTTCGATCTCATAAATGGAACAGGAATTCATGGTGGGCATTTAAGCCTTGGGCTCATAAGTTTTTGGCATGTTCGGTCTTGTGAACCGAACAGGGATACTTCTTTGGTTGAAATACCTTGTATAAAAATGCACTTGTAGGGAAACATAATTTCATTGACTTTTGAACTAGTATTACATTCAGGCCCTCTATACATAGTATTTTTGGAGATGCTCGACATGCCATGGGTGAGGTAATTCCTTCCCTTCCAAGCTTTTAAGCCTGTAGCCTGTACGTTCCCTTCCTAGTGAAATCCATAACTCTCGTTGGGTCCTTCTCAATTTGGCCCGAGCTTGTCTTGCCTTGAAAACTTTGGGACGAACCTTCAGGTTGTAGTACTAGCGCATCTTTTGCTGGTAGGAGGCCATCTTGACGGCTGCTAGTAGCCTCTTCTCTTCGAGCAGGTCGAGATCCACTCCATGAGCCTCGTTGTTCGCCCCGGGGTCGTGATGCTGGACTCTTAGGCTAGGCAGGCCGATTTCGACGGGAATCATAGCCTTCGTGCTAAATGTTAGTAAGAAGGGGGTCTGCTCGGTTGACATCCTTTCCATAGTTCGGTAGGCCGATAAAATGTTGGGAAGTTCGTTTTCCCACAAGCCCTTATCTTTCTCGAGCTTGGTCTTAAGGGACTTGTTGGGAGGGTTCTCTATCTTCTCTCCGATCACCTCTATGACCTAAGGGACTTATTGCAGCCGGGATTGGGCGGCGCGACTGTGTTCTTCCTCTGCTAGCCCCACTCCATTTTCTTATCGGGAATCATCTACGATACTAACAAGGTCGTCATCTCCTTGGTTGACCGCCACGATCTTGCCTTCATTTGCTTGCTAATTTCTAGGCTGTTGATTTTCTCCAGGGGCAGGAGGTGGAGCAGCAGGGACCCTCTGGAGTATCTCCTAATTCTGCATGATTAGTTGTTGCATGCTAACCATCATGTTAATGATCTGCTGCTCCAAAGCTCTCATCCTGGTTGTGTTTTGATCCTCCATAGTTGTTTGTCTTCACATAGTTGTGCTGGACCTAATTAAGACTATGAAAACAATAAGAAAGTCGTTCCCACAAACACCGCCAACTGATAATGCAGTAAATTTGTACGGTCTATTCTAGGCCAAGCACAAATGATCCGGTGGAAGGTGAAAAGTCTCTGAACTATGAACACCGGTATGGTGCCTACCAAGGACACTCTGATGCCAAAATCAAGCAATAGAATCTAGAAATATATTAGCAGAGCTTGGACTAGATTATTCATACCTTTGAGAGAGGTAAAGACACCTTTATATAGTTTAGCAGTTGGAAGTGATTCTTGAGTAACGACTGCATGCTTTATGGGCGCAATCGTGCCCCTAGTCAAGAGATGATGGTTGATTTGTAGGCAATGATCTTGAAATGTGCTAAGAAGGCGCCTGATGCCATGCTAGGGCTGTCTTGTTGGTCTGCCCTACTGGGATGCCTGATCGGTGTGAGGTTTGGCCGACACATTGTCCAAATCTGTTCAGGTACACAAAACTAGTATCTATCAATACCCCTATATATATATATATATATACAACATTTAAGTGTGTTTGATTCGGAGGATTTAGCTTTGAAAACTAATTATTCTCAAGCAATTGAAATTAGATACATGTTAAATAGGGAATCAAAGGTTAATACCATCGATTCAACTTAGATAATACCAAATTTGTGGTTTGTGCATTAATTAGCCAAACATAGTCAATAACCTAGGTTTTCTAAGGCATCTTCAATCAATTGTTGGGAATGAATTTCTAGCAATTGTGGAGTATTTTTCTAGTCAAGAGTCCTAAATTAATACCATTGATTTGGGTGATGAAAATCTCCAAATTTAGTCAATAATTTAAGTTTTCTAAAATTCCACACCTAATTACTAGAAATTTGAATTCTAAAAAAATATGACAATTAATCCATGAGATACCTCCAAATGAATTTCTTGGATTATTTGAGTGATTTTCACATTTAAACCCAATGTAAATTCTAGCTACTTGAATACATCATAAAAAACATGTAGGAATGTAAAGAAAGCATGTAGAGACTTAAATATAAAATTCACTTGAATATTAAAGATGTTTGGTTACAAAGAAAATGAAGAAAAATGCAAGAAAGTGAAAAAAAATACAATACAATGGAAGAAAACTACAAGTTTTATACTTACATTAACATTACAAAGCTAAATCTAAGCTAAAAATAAAGAAAAATGAAAAAAACTAACCTTAGAGATCTTCCCCCGCCGCCCCCTTGCTCCAAAACCCTAACTACTCAAAAATTATACAAAAAAACCCTAAAAAACACCGCTTCGGACGCAAAAAACACAGTCTGGATGAACAGTAACCGTTCGGACAGTCCGTTCGACGCCCGTTTGAAGTCCGTTCGGATAGTGAACAGTAACTGTCCGGACGGTACTATTCACCGTTCGGACGGGTACTGTTCATGAACAGTAACCGTCCGAACGGTGAACAGTACCCATTCGAACGAGTACTATTCACACTACTCAGTTGCAGAAACTTCAAAACTTGTTTTGGCCACTTTAGAGTTCGATTCAGCTAATGCACATTAGACATAAAGTTGTAGAGCTTGAAGTCTTCTTTCCAATGAAACAAAAATCAGCTCAATCGGATATTGGAGTAAAAAGTTATGACCGAAATACCGAGACATGTCTGAATTTTCATAAACAAATTATTCGCCTTGAACTCGCTTTGATTATTCTTGCTTTCTTTTCACCTTTATTAGCTTATATAACCTACAAAACACATAAAAAACATGCTCAAATAAATATCTAACTAAAATAAGATAATTAATTACAATATAAGTCTAACAAAGTACAAATTAAGAGTTTATAATTACACTTTTAAGATGTAATCAGTAATTCTCCGTCCCCCACAAATTAAGTAATTACCTCCCTCAAATGAAGATTCTTCTCAATGGCATATATATATATATATATATAGGCAGTGTTGTGGACATATGATTATGTACCCAAACTCAACCTTTTTCCCCATACTGGAAACCAATTTGGGAAACAAGAACAGAAAGAAAAAATAATTTTTTATGAACATTGAGTGGATGCATAAGTAACCTTTGCCCAAGTAATGAAAATATCAAGTCCAAACTTTTGTTGTTTTAATAGGTGCTAATAGATACAAGCACCTATTGAATTTTAATTTATTTATTTATTTTAAATCATATTACAAGATTCTATATGTTCATTTCATTATTTTGTTTGTGCGAAATGTAATCCTCACACAACAAAATATTTCACTGAATATAACAGTTGAATATTTATGACTAGTAGTGATAAAGTATATATATTAAAAAGCCTTTAATATCGACAAAAACTTCTAGACGCCAAACCGTTTAATGGGCCTTGAAAAACCACAATTACCGTTCAACAGCTTCAACATAATTGTCCTGGAATGGTGGTAACACAGCTTTGAGCAAATAAAATACCCCCATTGGACATATATGAATAGGTGCTTAAATAATAAAATCGTGACCTAGAAAAATTTATTTTCTATACGTTATTTCTTTTCATGTAACTCTTAACTCACAGTTCCATAAAAATTTAATATTTACTTTCAAGATATTGTATTCTACCCATCTAAAATCGATTTTTATGAACTAGATTGAGAATCTTGACATATTGACTTTCTATAACGGCGTTCTTCTTTATTCAATTTTATTGTGATGCTAGAATGTAGTCTTGTATTTAAGTCAATACGAAACATTGGAGTCACTTGCTTTGATTTCTATCATAGTGTTCTATTCAGTTATGTCATTGAGAACTTTTATGTTGTTCTAAAATACATATATATATACAATGAAAGTTATTTGTAACAAATTTTAACTATTTTCTATGAGAATTAGGATGTGAGAGAGGGAGGGGCTTAAAACAAGCTGCAAAACTTGTTCATCCAAATTGAAAAGGGCAAAGTTGGCTATTGAAAATGAAAAATTGAGTTTATATATTATATTGGTAATTTTTCAAATTTCTATAGTATATCACTAATTTCAATATTTTCCAATATTTTTCTGATAAACCCTTAAAAAAAAAAAAAAAAACTGACAAGTTAGAGAAATGAAGACATCACTTGATTTGAGGAAAACCTTACTGGATTATCAGCTAAGGCCATTGATTGACCTATTCACAATCGGATAAATTAAGATGCTTTGGTCATGGTGGCCCAGAGGTGCTTATATATATACATAAATATAGGTATGTATATATGTATGTATATGTTTACATACCTAATATGTGGAATTCCTAATGTTGATTACCAAAAAAAAATTTGTTTGCTGCTCCGCTTTATCAACGAAAATAAATAAAATACAAAATAAAAATAGTCGTAGTGTCGTCTGGATCCTCCTCAACGCGGATGAAGATGATATTTGATTTTGGATCTCTGATAGAGCTACGAAGTGATTTTACTAAGTTAACTGTCAGGCACTAGAAAATTTAAAGTGCAAGCAAGAATCTTACAAAAAAAACAAAGCCCTGACAAATATTGCTACCTATGAGAGCCATTATTAGATGCCTAAAAGTACCTAAAAATGAAAAATAAAATCATATTATTATTGTATAAAAAATAATATGGACAAAAATAAAAATAAAATTCGCTCGTACATGATTAACATCAACTTGGCAACAATAGCGCCTCAATTTGATCAAGAGTCTTCTCAGGACACACATCACCCTTTCTAAGTTCTCCATCATGAATTCTGAAACAAGAACATAGAAACAGAAATCCTCAGGGTTGAAAACCAACCCAACACTACATGTTGAACCAGGCCAATGATTTTAAACTTTCAAGGCTGATTTTTTTCTCTCTCAGAGATCACGACTCAACAAGACCACTATCAGTTGTAATTTTCGTAGGCTAAATCACATGCCCAAAACCGGCAGATGCGGCCAATGATGGATGTTTTTTCCCTCTTGAAATTTGCACAATCAGTAGCATTTCCATCAAGAAAAAACTATTTTCCTTTGGCCATAACCTATCTCTTGTAGCTGTCTTACAAAAGACGAAAAATCGAAAACCCAAAAAAAAAAAAAAAAGATAAAAAAATCTAGTAGTAGATAAATAAAAGTAGCATTTTCAGTAAGCAGATGAGTGACCCCCCTCCTCTTTCTTTCTTCAATTTAGTGTATCCAATTCCCTATGGATAGATGCGTCCAACCACTCGAGTACATCGATATATTTACAGGTCTAACCACCAAGAGAGCACAAAGAAACAAAAGTGGAAAGGGTAAACTGGGAAAAGAAAACAAAGAGGAAATTAGAAGAACGAGAAGAATAAAAACTTCCACTTTAGTTTAAAATTAAAAGAAAAACTTGAAATGGAGACAATGGATCAGAAGAAACTCAAGTAATCTTTAATCAAAGTTAAGGCAGGACTGGCATGAGAAGCACCCTCCAGTTTCTGAAACGTGATTCCATCCATCCGGGCTTCGATTCCATCAGAAGACGCCAAGTCTTGTAGCAGTTCTTTTGATGTCCTATCCAAGCCAACTAGAGAATTGCCAATGCAGGTTAAGATTTCTGGTAGGGTTGGGGACGGTCTTGATAGCTCAACAAGAGCTACCTGAACATTCAGTACTCATATTAGTACAGCCCTAAAAGAAAGTGGACTGACAAACTCGCAAACTCAATTTCATGCATATTTAAGTATATCATGTGTACAACAAACGTCAATCATGGAAAAACAATGATGTTGAAGCCTTTCCAGCTCCCATACAAAATCTGAGTTCCAGAGAGTAGATGGCCAAATGACTGGACATGTAATTTCCATGGCCACAACAGCATTGTAAAGGCAAGTGCAATGCAACGTACATCTAATGATTAGCCTTCAGAAGTCTGGGATTATTCCGGTGTTACGCAAAAAGATTAAAATTTAGTAAATGGGCAGAACAAAAGTCGTCAAATCGAGGCCACAGACACACTGCCCACCTTGGGCACCACTGTCCACGCCCCATATCAGGAAGGTTCTCTTGGTTGCATCCATGAACTTTTACAACAATTGCTAGCGTGTCCTAGATCACGGATGAAATCCACGTAGTCCAAAAAGTAGTTCATAAAATAGAGACCATAATTTAAGGGAACATTATGATATTCTTCTTCAGGTAAATGAAACGTTATAAATTTACTATAAGCTTCAGCTATGTTATGTGGACTCGGGTGCGGGTGTCAGATGCGGATACGTGTTTTAAGTGTCAAATTCAAGTGTAAGTGTCCAATACAAGTAATTCATACATTTTAGAAGAATCCATATAACATGGGTCTTTAGAATGAACTCCAATTATTTCAAGAACAAATAAAAGCATGCAATTTAATTCAAACATGTAGAAGGGTAAAGCTAAAAAGAATTTATTAACCAACCGACCTGTCTGTCCTGGGGTATATTAGCCTTCTGTTTTGCTATGGCAACAGCACGAGAAAGCCCACCAATGGCATCAACCAAACCCCGTGAAACTGCCTCTCTACCAGTCCAAACTCTTCCCTGGGCTACCTCCTCCATCTTTTCTACCTGCCACGTTATGATTGGAATTTGGTGAACTGATTGAAAAAGTACAGAATTCCGTTAGAATACACTAATTGACTATCATACAGGCATTTATCTTGAAAATGCTGCTTTGTCTCGAAATCGTTTGTATGCATTCTGAGCAGACTTGGCAATGAGTTCTGCTTCATCTGGTCTACAAGATAAGTTTAATTATTCCTTAGTTGTCAAGCTATAACAAAAGAAAATCCTAACAAGAAAATAAGGTAAGGGCTATCTACAGTTGAGAAATGAGGGGATTGATTCCCTTTACTTGTTTCCAGAAATACAAGTATTTCCTTAGGTACTCAACAAGGCCTCTTACCTCAATGGTCGCTGTTCAGCTGCATTAAGCTCAGCAAATCTTCCTCTTGCTATGATCTCCTTATTGAAGCCAATCTTTTCATATAGCCTCCCCAAATTAAACTTCCCTACAAGCACAATTATCAAAACATCAATAGCTATTATCTAAGGACACCTAAATAGGTTTCCTTCAGGATCCAAATAAAAGTTTGGCCCTCCCATTTCCTGTCACAGCATAAGCACATTAGTAATTTCAACTACACAAAAAATTGAGAAGACCTCTTCTCTGATTATTTTGTGAGTAGGAGAGATTTTAATGTTAAAAAAATTGTAATAGGAATAATAACTAACAATTCAGGTATCATATCCCATGCAGCTTCATTTCATTTTTTTTCTTTCTTAATTTCATCGGTGAGCTTTGATTTGAGTGGTTGAGACAATACTGTCAGTGTGATGTAAGCACACAATATGGGTAAGCAGAAATTAATTCTGATTAGGATGGAATGTCTAACATATTAAATAAAGTTCCCCATAACAATCACACCGATGCTAAATTCTGCCAAGGAAGATAGTAACTATCTGCAGCATTGACCGCTGTGAACTTGTAGCTAGTCAAAAGCCTCGGAAGTCTCAGTTATTATAAATTTATCTGGCATGTTGACTAGGCGCAAAATCCCAAGGCAGGTCTTTCACTTAGCTGCTCATTAGGCAAAAGAATTCACTTAGAGAACAGGATAAAGTTTTGATCAACTCTCACTTTGTGCTGGAAACATTTTAAGTTTTAGAACAGAGGTCATAGCATAAAACAACTAATATATGTCACCTTCCAGGAATTGCTGAATGTCAACCACAGGCTTCCACTCCTATTATTGATTAATGAATTGATTTCCTCTGGTTCTAAATATTTAAAAAATTTAGTCTCAATGTTTCATTGAACCAACCTCCATTCATCAATTAGTTGAATTTTAAATGAGGAAAGAAGTGAAAAGAAAAATTGTATATAGTGGAATGCTAGAATATCTTAACAGTATCAAAGAAAACATAAAATTGTGAGCAATTAGGTTCACCTGTCACAACCCCAATTGAACCTGTTAACATAAGATTCTCTGCAATTATAATCCCAGCTGCCATTGCCATGTAGTACCCTCCACTAGCCGCCACATCCGCCATTGATGCAATGACAGGTTTTGAGGCAGCCAGGAGTCTGATTTCCCTCCACATTCTGTATAAGATAACGATCAAGAAGCATCAATCAACTAAAGAAGCATTTTAGAACTTCTTTTCCTCTTTTACTATTTACCTATCTGCATGAGCCATGAGGAATAGAATATTAATCCTAAATGGAGAAATAAGGATGCCATTAAAAGAACAAAATATAGAGAAAGAAAACCAATGTCTGATTTTTCAATTAGCTGAATGAACTTCACCTTCTGATGAAACCAAATATCTTTTTATATTAGAAAGTGCTTCTCCTTAAAGATCTTACGGTGTTGATTCTTTTATATTTTTTACGATTCCAATCAATCTTGTCCATTCTGAATAACTGCTTATATTATTTGTTTCACATTCTTTGGCACGAGAATAAAATATGTAATGACTAATGCATTGAGAGATACCAACAATACAATTAGTAAGTTTGTGAACATGTTCCTAAACAATCAAAGCATGTATGGCTCTGCCCCTAGGTAAATACTCTGGAGAGGCATGAATGTGAATTTCCACCAAAAGAATAATCCCATGGAGTTAGACCAGTAAGTGAAATTTGATGAGGAGAGAAGCATGGGAATCAATATCAAGAGAAAACAAGAGGATGTCATCCATGTAGATGAGGGCATTTGGTAGAAGTGGTCCAAATATTCAGATCATAACTTTTTGGAACAAGATGGGGCAGAATTAGGCCAAAAGGCAAAACATTCCAATGGTAATGATGATTTGGGATACAAAATCTTAATGTGGAAGCCTACTTTTTCCACTCCATAGTCGCTGAATCCACATCAACTAAAAAGAAATAAATGCAAACTGATTCTGAAAGTTGACTTCGAAATCAAAGAGTGAAGGCATATGCCACCAGGCCACTAGCAAGTCCGTTGGAGCAAAACGTTTATCGATTCAGAAAGGTCTGCAATGCATTGAAGGCACTGTACAAAGGACAACCTTTTAAATATTGAGGGGAACCAAGTGAGTTAATTGCACTAGTCTACTAACACACATGACTGATTCCACTTTCACCTTTTTAACTTCAATTGGGTGCTTGATGCTGCATCTATCGTCTGACAATAGTCACTTTCTTCGACCAGATATCAGACATTCACATATGCAAGGCCCATAAAGGGTCTACAAAATTTAAGTCTTCAATTTCAGTGTCTTCAATTTTAGAGGTAAAACCCAAGAGTGGTCTTGATAACGATGAGGGGCAGGAGCCCATGGAATATTTATATTTTGAAGCCAACATACTGAAGTAACCCAATCACGAAACCAGGTAATAAGAATTCTACAGATGAATTGATTTATGAACCAATCGCTTGATATAGATCCTATGAAAGGATCGCAGAGTGGTCTTCATTAAAAAATAGTTTTTTTATAGGCAAAACCGAAGAGTGGTCTTGATAACGATGAGGAGCTGAAGCCCATGGAATATTTTGAAGCCAACATACTGAAGTATCCTCAATCACAAAACCCAGTAATAAGAACTAAAGATGAATTGATTTACAAACCATTCTTTGGATCAAGCATTATATGGCATATTCCCATAAAGATATACCACTGCAACACTTACAAATCAGAAGCCAGAGCATCACCTCCAGGACTATCAATTCGGATTATAACAGCCTTAAATATTTTTGATTCTGGAAGAAGAAGAAGAAAGAGTGGCATTAACCAGAGAGAGAGTACATAAAAAGGATGAGTTACCTACAGACCAAAAAAACTAATCAACCGAAGCGCAAAGGGGGGGATGTATGCATAAAGCCAGAAACTAGAGTAAAAAATGAAAAGAATAAAATACTTCAGTTTAACACGTCCTCGTGAGTCAACACAAGCATATGTGACACACGCCGGCCCGCGGAATAGGCAAACGGCCGTGTGTGGCACTTGCTAACGCTTGATAAGGTTCGCCAAAGCACACCCGACATGTTTGTATGTAAAGACAAACACAAAAATTAGAAATTCGTAGGCAATAGGTAGGCAACGCTAGCAACAATGTAGGCAACGAGCAACAACTTTATAGCAACGAAAAAAGACATTTTATTGACAATTGCAAGCTATTACAAGCATCAAAGTGTGCTATTACAATAGGCAAACAATGTCTAAGAAGTAGGGCATAAAAGCTAGCAAGGTAGTCCGGAGCTTACCGTGCTCTCCCCCCTTATATATGCTTTTTTAGCCATTTACAACTTTGCACAAGGAAACATAGTGTGTGTGCGATGAGTCATAATTGACCCTCATTTATTCTACAAGCCAAAATAAAGGAAAAGCTTTCGTGCATTTCAAAGTTTACATTGAAAGCTTTCCAACAAAAAAATCCTTGCTCAAAAAGCTCTCCAGACGACAAAGTTATGTGAATGTCAAAATTGCACAAAAGGTGTCACTGTGTGAAAATCTGGCACACACTGGCAAGGCCGAAGTAAGGTTAACCCGCCCCAATCTGGGCACGACGCGCGCGCGCATGGCTGGGCGGCTGACACACGCAAAGTGAGGTTAGGCCGCCCCTCTTTCTCGCCACTGGTGAGGTTAACGTGTGCACGCGGCAAGGCAGCTGGACACGCACATGGGCACACGGTCTGGGCACATGTGGCTGCTAAAGTGAGGTTATCCAACCCTTCATTCTCAACCAAAGTGAGGTTAACCCAGGCCAACCTGGCAGCTTGGCTAGGTACTTGGTTGGGCACTTGGGCATCCGTGGGGCACTCTTGGGCAACCCTTGAAGCTTTGCTTGACACTTTTCCCAAACATGTTTGTACACCCTTAGGCATCTTAAAAGCACACTTTGTATCCCTTATAGCTTTGAGAGAAGCTATGTACAATGAGACAAGGGGTTAACGAGAAGTGCAACCCTTGACAATATGCCATGTAAACTCTATGTTACTATGTAGGGCACACATATGAGTGTTGAATACCATTTTCAAATTTTCCTTTTATTTTCGTGCTTTGTTTTCTATTTTTCCATTTATACTTACATGTGTATATATTTTCTTTGTACTTACATGTGTATATATTTTCTTTGGGTGCTTTTGAGAACAAAGCAGCAATGTCATGATGCTATTGACACATTCAAGTAATCTTTCAAATTATATACACCAATTGAGCTTGTTCTTCTGTAACTTCTGCTTTCTCTTTTTTTTTCTTTTTGTCAAATGGGCACTAAAACATTTAAACAAAGCCATAATAATTCTACAAATGCCAAATCTACTATTTTATTTGTATTGTACTGACTTTAAAGAGCTTCTTTTTCTTCCAACAGCTCCTTTAAGGGCCATGGATGATACAGCATCTTTCTTTGAGATTTATGGGACTTGGACTCAGCATCAGAGCTGTCATTTTGCGATTACAGTTTATTTTTTACATTTTGTTTTATTTATAATTAGGATTTGCAATCTAACTCAGAACTCGAAACTTTGTATTTACTTTCTTTCGTCAGAGTAAAACCCCTGCTCCCATTTAGTACGTCTCAAGGCCCTTTAAACAGTTTACTGCAATTGATGCTCCTCTAACACAATGGTCGATACTCTGCCAATAACATTTGCAACTGCCATTTTTCCCACATCTTCCTTGGTGCAAGTTCATTCACAAGTCGCGTTTTTGGGACACACATCGGACACACACTTCTCGGATACGCTGGTATACGTGTCCGACATGCCAATGCCTAAATTTTTCTTATTTATTTTTAATGGACGTGTCTAAGACACTCTAGCAATACGCAAGAAAACATATTGGACCCATCTAAGACACGTATTGGACCCATCTAAGACACGTATTGGACATCTGAGGCACTTTTTGATGATTTGTGGATGTTACATTCCTATACTTCATATTTTTTTTGCCGTGTCCATGTCCTTACTTTTTTAAAATTGTCGTGTCCCGTGTCCGTGTCTGTGTCCATATCTGTACTTATTAGCTTCCTGCAGCTAATTTTTAAAAATCCAGCAACCTCTTACTACAGGAATCAAGCCAAGTCAGCGCCTTTCCCTCTACACACCAAGAGCCTTTCTACCTTTTTAAAACCCTATACTTCAAGTACTAGAACCTTTACAAATCCAAGATCCTTTCTTCTACCTTTCAGAACTCTAAACCTGGAGACTTTTTTTTTTCCCTAAAACTACTAAAAAATCAATCATTGGCAGACTCATTCAGAGTTCCTAATCTGTCCTATGAGAGTAGTGAAGTGCATAAGCAGGTAAAGAGTACATGTGTTGACCTACCAAGGAAGTAATAACCCCTAAAGAAGTTTGTCATATCATGGCAATTAGGGAGTTTTATTACAAGATGAACTACCAACTGCATTTAGAACTATTTTTATAATGCCTCTTCACTTCTCAGTAATTCATATTGCCAATTAATTCAAAAAGAATTCTGTAACAATATGCCTGCTTATAAGTTTTCAATGACAATACAACTTAGAAGCAATCAATTGCAAATCACAAGGTTACATGCCATTTTCCAAGATTGACAGAGAAGGAAACTATATTTCCTTTGAAAATAATCAAACAAAAGAAATGTGGATACAATAGATAAAGCATACCTCTTGCTCTACGAATCTTCTTAATGAATTGCTCAGCAATAATATCCAAACTAGGAACATTAATGGACCCTGTGCACAAGTAATTCTTCCTGTGGCTCTGATTACTGCTGTTAGGTCTTTACCACCTGATAAACCAACTGTCCATTTCCTAACTCTTGAGTATTTCCTGTAGTCGAGTGAGAGAAATTCTCAGGACACCTTGCACTATTCAAGACATGTTGCATCAGTTTAATAATAGGAAAAGAGACGAACTTGACTGAAGCATAAATATTTGCATAAACACATTACCAGTCGATTTTGACACAGAACCAACAGTTAAAGGCAATTTCTGACGACAGTTACTGCTATACAAATGAGGAGGAGGAGAGGGTTGGTGGTGCGGGATTGTTTTTTTTGGGGGGGGGGGGGGGGGGGGGGGGGGGGGGGGGGGGGGGTTGTGGAGAAAGAGAACTTGCATAGATGGTGGAGCAGAAGGCAGATTAAATATTAATTCAACAAGTTAAAGGAACACATCCCAATATTCATATAGCAGTAAATAAACTTCTTGGAGAATCTTTCCAGACACTTAAAATTGTAATATTCTCCAACTTCAAGCAATAAATGTCTTTGATGCCAGGACTATGTTTTCGCAATGCTGTAAAACTTATGGGGAAAGAACAGATAAATTTCCAGAAGATTCAAATTGCATAACTTCCAAAGTTCAACTCCAACTCCAAGCTATAAATGTATTTGATGCCACGACTATGTTTTCACAATGCCGTAAAACTTAAGGGAAAGAACTGATAAATTTCCAGAAGATTCAAATTGCATAACTTCCAAAATTCAACTGCAACTTCAAGCTATAAATGTATTTGATGCCAGGACAATGTTTTCGCAATGCCGTAAAACTTATGGGGACAGAACTGATAAATTTCCAGAAGATTCAAATTGTATAACTTCCAAAATTCAAATTGAAGAACAAGAATGGCATATGCTGAAAAGGCACATGACCTTTGCAAGTTAAAACGCATTTTATTACAGGATCATGCTTTTACACTGAGAAACCATAAAAAATTGTAGGGAGGGAGATTTCTTGAACGGTGATAATCAAGACCACAAATGAATCATCCATCTAGATTAACTGCATCACTTGATGCAAACTAGATGAACTGGAATAATATGTCTAAACAGAGAAAAGCAAGTTAAAAACTGCAAACTAGATGAACTGGAGTGATAGAGAATAACAACTTTAAGAAAATTCATCTCCAGCAGATAAAATGGACTGCATCACTGCATCCTGGATAAACCCTGTAAGGGATGAACGAGAGGAAGAGGGGAAGGGGGCGAACAAAGCGATTACCTGTAATCAACTGTTGGAAGATTTTTATTCTTCTGAAGTCCTAGTCTCTCTTTCAGCTTTGACATAACCTGTAAAGGCCACATATTACTAAGGAGCTACTGATAATCACCATAAACAAAACAGAGATTGCATTTCAGTAGTGAATTTACACTCTTCCCTGATGGTCACAACTACATTCAAAACTATAACTTGAACTCAGAAAACACACGTGGTTTCTGAAAGCTAAACGTTAAATATTTTCCATGTATAGATGTAAACTGGTAGAATTAATATTTGAGGTTGACAGGTGATGCAACCAGAGCTTCATGAGAAAGAATGCCTACCAGTATGTAAAGCAGAAAGGATTGGAATTGATACTGAGTCAAGATCACATTTGCACTTGGTGTAGCAGTTTCATAATGGGTTTCAGTCGGCATATGATATAAAGATTCTGATACCTTTATTACAGAAACAACCAAAAAAAAAACACTTAACAGGAACCAAGCAGGGCAGAGAACAGGAGAGGGGAGAGTGGGGGTGGTTAAGGGAAGTGGAATAAATTGACAGGACAGTTCTTGATCTCTTGTCAACTCCATACTTGGGCAGCATAACTACCAAGGCAAAAGATGATTTTTAACAGTTGGCATCAGAAGAGGAATCCAGAAAATGATACCGCAGGGCGTAACTGCAGTACTTTTTCATCAGCTGTGAACTTAACTAGACAAATCAATATTTCTAATCCCATCTATATTTATAAATGAGAAATATATTAACAATTACAGAACCAAAAAAAAACCCCCAAAAAAAGCAACCAACAAACAAGAAGTTTTTGTCTCGCTACGCAGATGTCTAAAATTTAATGAACAGTGATAAAAACCTTTGTTTGAGAAAAACATCATGCATCAATATTCAGTAAAACCCTTGAAACTAGGTTCTGTACCTCATCATCATACTGTATATTTGTAATCCAGCCATCTTCTTTCAGCCTTTCTACTTGGTAAACTCCTTCATTGATGAAGTTTTCAATGTCTTCGATTCCCTTTCCTGTATGAGAATTTCAGGAACCCCGTAATTAGGCATGAACTAGAGGATCATGCCAAACCACAAAATACCCAGCACCTGTGGTAAGAGAAATTTTATCTAGCCAATTCCTGTAGATGTTGTCAAGCAATGAAGTCAGCATCTCACAAATTTCTTCAGACATATTCTTGCGTGTAAGTTGATCTGCAATACTTTTATATTTTCCAATTTTTTGCACTTGTGATTCAATTCCTACTTTCTCAAGAACACCTGCAAAACAATTTTTTATGCCACTCCTCTGCAGTTAAAAAGGAACGATGAGCCACAGGTAAAGCAAAGTAGAGACTGCCTTTTACTCTCAAGAAATTTAGAACAACATTATTACAAATAAATTATTGTCACTAGAGGAAAATCAGGAGATGAATAGATAAAGGTGAAGATAATTTATTTCGTATCCTATTTTTCCATCAATTAGGCACTAAGTGTCCTCCCACCTACTTTAAATCAAAAAACAGATTAAATAGACCCAAGGACTTTCTTTTCCTTTCACATAGTTTAAAATACAAGTCAAAGAAAAAGTTCTATACCACTCCATTACAATTATCTTGCACATTGTTGTAGCAATAAATGCAACTATTATTGTGAATTTATGCATCGCATAATGGTTTGTATAGACCCAAGGTCATTATGCTTCTCTTGCATCAGTGATGTTTATAAACAACTTGACAAGACAATAACAGGAGGCAGTCACTTCTAAGCTTTCAGTTTCACTTTTGTGATGACAGGACTGTTAAAACTTCCCCATGGTATCTAAGCTATCAATGGAAAGGCTTCTCCTTACATCTGATTCTTTTTTAAAAAGTTATCATGCCATATATAGAATTGAAGGAAATTTTCATTCACTTTCAATTTTGTAAATATTCAGGTTATGTGCTGAGTTTGTGTGAGTAAATAGGTGGTTTGTTGCACCACTGTGCAACACTTGCTACCTTCTTAATTATAAACTACGATTCCGAAAGACAGCAATTGGGAAAACTGGCGGAGCATAACACTGATAGGAACTCGAGACAAGAATTGCAAGTACAATCAACTTTGCTGCCAATTACAATGATTGCCTATCAGCCTATGTCAAGAATTTGGAAAATGCTGTCACAATTGAGATTATCAGACAACTACTATAGCAAGCACTTAATGAGGTAAAACATTATATGCTGTAAAAAGCAGTGAGATGTCAGGGACGAAGACAAAGAAACAAAAATCCGTATTCTTACAATTGAAACTATAGCAGCAATTAGTGTGGATGGGCAACTTCTAGTTGGTAATAAATTAATAAAACTGCAACAGAACTTCAGGAGCATCATGGTACAACTCATAATTTCCATAGTATAATGGCAGAGAGGAAAAAAATGACTTCCTGTTGGTTGCACTAATGACATCAAAGTTTGCTGATGCATACTCACACTGAATAAAGGATCAAAATTTCATTTTGATGCCGGTTAGACTCGGAAACAAAAATATTTGAAAACATTCCAGAAACGTAAGCAAAATGAAAAACAATTTGGTATGGAAATGGTTGGAAATAGAAACTAAAGCCTATAAAAACCTTTATCCATAATTAAATAGTTGAATATATTTGAGGTCTAAACATCTCTTTACATTAAGGGCACAAGTAAACCATTTTGAAGTAAATTCAATGCGCATCAGGAATTGTTAAATTAATGTCAAACAAAGACTAATAACATCAAAGGTCATTGATGAATAGTCACACTGAATAAAGGATCAAAATTTCATTTCGATGCCTATTAGCTTGGAAACAAAAATATTTTGATAACATTCCATAAACGTAAATTAAATGACAAAAATTTTTGGTATGGAAATGGTTGGAAATAGAAACTAAAGCCTATAAAAATGTTTATCCATAGTTAAATAATCGAACATACTTGAGGTCTAAACATCTCTTTACCTAAAAGGCACAAGTAAACTATTTTGAAGTAAATTCAATGTGAATCAGGAATTGTTAAATTAATGTCAAACATATCAATTCTATCAAGCACGAGTGCATATGATTCTGAAGGAGGATACCAAATAAAATTCACAAAATTATAAAAAACAATAATTATTATAATTTAGTAGTATACAAAGCTCAAAAGGGTTCCAAGTCGTGGGAGGTCATTTGTGCTAATATGGTTAAAGTTTTTTATTTCCCAATAACAAGAATAAGGTTCCATAACTGGCAATGAACATTTGAAACCCATAAGCAGAAGGTTTAAAAGATTAGTTCAGAAAAGAGGTTCATAAGAAATACTAGATTGTAATGTTAGCAATTGTTGTGTGGGTGGTTTTACTGTTTTTTTTTTTTTTTTTTTGGAAAGGTGGGGGTGGGCCACAGAGTTTCAGTGATAATATTTATTAGAAAAGGTACTTCTAACCATGTCCATTTTCTCTTCACCTCTCTCTCTGTCCTCTCTAGTTTGCTTTCTCAAATTTTCTAAAAAATTTATATTTTTTTGTTCTCACATATTTTTAACAAAAAAAAAAAAAAAGGAAATGAGTCTGGTTAGATATTCCTAAGAGGTGTCCATACAACTCATTGTTTTGGAATGTTTCATAGTGTCTCCATAAATTTTGGTGCATTTCAATGTGTTTTAGTGGAAACACTAGAATATTCGTGGAAAATCCAAGAATATTTCATAAATCTATTAAGAGACACAAACATTTCGGCAGTTTCAATCGAAAAGAAACGAAATTTTGTTCCTTGCACTAGATACACTCTATGCAACTTAGATAGACCATGTGATCTGGCCCTGTGTCACCTGGACTCTTTCATTTTGGAGTAGAATACCCGTGTCGACACGACACGACATGGGTGTGGGTATGGAATCCGTGTCGGACGCTGCTCTCTTCCTCTCTAACACAGCTATCTTGGTCAAGTATCATCACAAAGTCCATTGACTACCTCCATCGACTGTCAAGGCTCATATGTTGTATACACTGTTGTATATGCTGCTATACATTTACAACAGCGAATGCCCCAGTGACTTCTGTGAGAGAAAAAATGAAACTTGTGTGGGGAAGACGATTGAGACACTTTTTTGGGCACTTTTTGGACACTTGTTTGCCGTATCCCTGTACACGCGTCTAATTTTTAGACTCTTCTTTGCCAAGTCTCTGTATCCTATAACTCGAGGGTGAGGCAAATCGGACTTCTAGATATGTACTCGTGTCCGACACCCGTACCCAAGTTCAGGTAATATAGATCTGTCCCATGTTTCAGTAATGCATATTGGTGATGAAAATAGTCAAAAGCAAGTTGTACAATATAGTAATAGCATATAATAAATAATAGTCAAAAGCATATAAGAAGTCTATATAAATAATAGCATCAACCATTCACACTAAGAATATTGATATGGCTGTTTTCATGTAAATGTGTATTGATTTCATTGGTGAGCTAAGTTTTGGAAATGGGATGCAGGTTTGTCTTGTATACAGCCAGTGCACAGACATGGCACCCCTTTTGCCTTATGTGAATAATATTTTCTTGTCAATATACATTTATATATGTACACTCACACAACAGTGGAGCAGATTGTTGCTGGATACCACACACTCCATATAGAAGGGGAATGCCTAGATTAAGTGGACATCGCATATTTGTGCAATGCACTTTAAACCTGTAGCAGAACAAGGATAGTCAATTTACCTCCAAGGAATGATGCTTTAACTCTCAAACCGTACAAAGAAAAATAAGCACTTTGAGGGGCGTACAGCTCTTCACACGCAGAGGCAAGAAAATACACTCTCTCTCTCCAAATGCAGGGACATAACCCACGATGAATTTACTACAAAGCCTCAATAAATGATCGAGTCAATAATCCACATATAAGAAATTTGTGGTAGAAATTTTGCTTATCACAGTAGAAAGAATAGAATTCGTAACTGAGCTATTTGTTAAACAGTGAGTAGCAAAGGCACAGACCATATTTGATATAATGCTGATACACCGACAGCAAAATCCCAAAAATAGTAGGATATAGAGACAGCACAGACAGGCAATACAATTTTTGAGATACGTTGCCAAAGCATTTAATTAATGAAATGTGTTTTTGAATTATGAACACATTTACAAGTTGTTGAAAATGTGAAGAGAAGTGTCCACAAAAGTGTCGGTGTCCGAAATGGATCTGACACATATAGGAACCTCCTTAGAAGTGCCTTGTACTTACTACACAAAACATATCATCCAGTAATATTACATCAACGCCCTCATAATGCAAAGGAGATGAATGTCATTTAAAGTTCCCAAGATACTACTTGCTTACAAGATAAATGGAAGTAAATACATCCTCCAATATCCAAACGACAGTGCTGACCAAACAAAATAAAAACGGGCAGGCCACAGAGTAAGTAAGATAAGAACCATAAGACAACAATATGTACATGTGATCTACCATATCAAACACTGTGAGTTGTGTTGTAGCTTGTTTGCACATTAATTCAACAGAAAGATGCATTTGATGTAGCTGAATAAGGACAAGCCCCAACCCTTTGAATGCACATGGGCTCAAAAAATCCATCCATTGCATTTGAATGTGCCGAAGATGACTGCATACCAGAACATGCAGCATAGTGGTGATTAGAGATTGACAGTTCTCAGTCCCAGGATTTACCAACTCAGCTTAGCTTTAAAGGCCAAAAACCCAAAGAAGGGACAGAGTTTCATCTTGAGGAAACAATGAAACTTTTACCTGACATATTCTAGTACTAAGTAAAACTAAAAAATAATAATTCTACCTGATTTCTTGAAATCCACTATATGCCTCCGAACTTCTTCAACTTTACCCCACCCGCAGTTCAGGGGTTCAATGTGGAGATAGACACCAGAGATACAAGGATCATAAGCTGCTTTTATGAAGTTTTCACAAATTTGAGGTAGAGATATTCCAGAAGAGAAACGGCTCTTTAGTTGATCAGATAACTGAGAAAAAACAAAATAAATAAATAAAAACTTAATCATTCTCAACTCCATCACCAAATAAAGCATCAGCATGTTTAAAGATGATATGAAAAATACTCCTTTTGTCCCACTTTGTGTGGCATGTTTGACCATGCACATAGTTCGGGGAAAGCATTTTTAATTAGAGATTTACAAAAATTCCCTTCTTATTTAAAAAATATTTTGGGAATTATGATTTTATTTGAATCTAAATTTAAACAAGAGTAGTAAAGGAAGTGATGATTAAACATTTAAAATTTGAAGTATGAAAAAATCTGGGAGCGTGAATTTGCCTAGATTGATTAATTAACCTGACAATTCAACTGTATCAAGAGGTGAATTTATCTAGATACGTTAATCCTATGTGCAATTATAAGCAATAAAGTAATAAGATAAAACACACAGGATTTTAGCGTGAAACCCTATCAACAAGAGAAAAAGACCACCGCACACAAAACACTTTCTTGGGTTGTAAAATCTTTTAAGAGTAAGCTCTGTTCTTCTAACTTTGAATTTTTCACTTTTTCTTGGAAATTATATTTAATAATCTTGTCGTTCACTGATTTTTTGTCTACAAGTGCATGAGAATACAGAACAGAGTAATTCTTTTATGGAGTTTCTAGGATCTTTGATTTCTTGCTTCATTCTAAACTCAATTTTTGTTTTGTTTTTTACTTTATTTGTTGGCATGTACATGGCGTGTATATATAAGGATATAAGCATACATATACATACACACACACATATAGCTAACTGAAGTTATTATAAATTCTAATGGGGCTTGAAACTTGAAATGTGTACAATTGGGATGATATATATGATAGATACGTGGTTATCCCTTCTTTCTCGTAATGTAGTTGTCTCTGTTTTGAACTTTGTTGTGAATCCAAACTCATAATATATTTCTGTACAACCACGTAAGCTTTGTAACAGTAGGTGGTTGATATTTGGTACCTTCCACTTATTGGAAAACAGAAAAGAAGATAAAAGCTCAAAGTTAATAATCTAAGTAAGGAGTAAGGACCCAATATCGTAATAATCACTCTGAATAAAAGCCAACCCACACACCCCAATTCCCAAGAAGATGCATTAAAATTGTCTATAATGTTAGGACAAATTAGATTGTCAATTTTGGATAGTATTCTTAATTATTGTAGATTTTTTAATTAATTACTTGTCATTTTCTATTGTGGATTTAACCAACCATTATTGTCGCATTCATTACACAGGATTGACACCTAGTGACAAATAAAACGTTCTCTCCACTTTTTCCTGATCTGCCATCCTATGGAGCTTCGTGTATGCTTCCAACTACATCATCAATTTAAGGTACAGTGTACATGTAAATGCGTTGTTGTAATTTGTACGAAAATAATTTCATATGAACATTAGGAATTTTTGGCTGCTCCAAATCTAGGACTTCTGTATTGTTTTAGGTATTTCTCTGTGTGATAGCAGCAATTTGATTGAATTAAAGTCAATTTCATTTGTTCTATCTTTGTCAAAGAACATGCTTATGTTTGTCAATACCTTCAATTGTTTTATACTCTGTTTTCTATTCCCTTTTCGCTGTTTCGAATTCCTTTTCCAAACTATGTTTTGTCTGATGCTTGTCAATATCTAGGATTTCTTAATTGTTGGTATTTTCTCCAATTTAATCGCAAGGCTTGATACACGTTAAGGACTTCAGATTGTGTCAACAGGATATTGCCAAATAGTAAGTGCGCTCTCTCTCTCTCTCTCTCTCTCTCTCTCTCTCATGTGGGATAGGTGGAGAATGAGATTTTCAATTTCCCATGTTTTATGGTTTTTAAGATCTGTACAATATGAAAAGTAATGATAAAAAAGTCGTAGGAGAAATTTGAAAATTATTGAGTACCTAGAGGGTATAATTGTTTATTTATTTGTCTGGTAATCGTTGAAGCTCATTACAATTAGTTCATTTGATGATAAATTTGACGATGAATTTATCTGGTAATATGATTTAGGTATATCATATATTTATTCTCTTTATATTTAGAGAAAATTAGTTACAGCTTCAAAGCAGTGTGTTTGTAGCTTCATAAATTGACATCAACAAACTTAGCACTTGCTTCGAATTAACTTACTCATGATCAAGCACAATCATGTATGTATAAATGAATATATATGTGTGAGTGATAGAATTGTGAATCGCTCTTATGATTTTGTTTTCCTTTTTTCTTTCTCTTTTCCTTTCTTCTAATAAATCGGAGAACCAAACAACGTAAATGGAAATTTAATATGACAGTTCTTCTTAGTATAATTAACAAACAAAAAAGAACAGTAGGCAACTGACAAGAAAAAAAAAGAAACTCAACGAGCAAAATTGGGTCATTTCCTTTTTAGCTGCAAGTATTTGTTTGAGTAATAATTACTATGGTGCATTAGAGACAAAGATCATCAGTGTTAAAATTATTCAAATATTCTAAAAGGATCAAATGTCTCAATCAGAAAAAATTGTTATGAAATATATGTATGCTCTTGTGACCATTGTTACGCCTTGAGTTTCGTGATTGTATTTCTATTGTTGGCTAAGTTTGTGAAATGCAACTATTAACTTCTATTTACGAGTTACCATGTGAAAATTAGAAATGGTTGAGGACGTGCATGCTACAATGTTCTAAACATCAAGTTTTTTTACAAATTTTTATTGCCAGTTATGAAAACAAGAAGATTACAAAAGAATCAAGGTAAAAGAAAATGGTATGCTGAATTAGCAAAGAACAAAAAAGAAGAAATGCTAAAAACAAAAAGAAAGAAGAGAAGCGTATGCTCAAGGGAACAAGCTAAGCGGACATCTTCCTCTTCATTTTGGTGCTCTCCTCATTTATATAATTGGTGTCTAATTTTGGTTCTGCTATGCTCATTTTCTGTGAACTAATGGCTATATTGCTATCCTCCTTAGTTTTCAAATTCCGATTTCTTTCAACTGCCCAGAAAATGCAGAAGAAAAAAAAAAAAAAGATTATGCAGTTCTAGATACTCATTTTTCAAGCCCAAGATAACTCCGATTTCAATTTCAACAACTTGATCAAAACACCAATCCTTTTATTGATCCGTAGCTTGGGTTTGACTGTTTCTTATTGAATTCACTTGCTTTTGCTAGGAACTATGTCTTTGTAATGATTAACCTGATGATTGACTGCCAAAGAACAAGAAGACATGTATGTGGTCAATGGTTAGCATGAGTGATAACTGCTATATAAATGAGCTATCGAGTTTTGAAACTTTACAATTACTACTACAACTTTTTAATTTTTCATTTTCTTCGCTATGATGTGTTTGGTATCTAATGGATGTTGAAGCGCTATTTAATTTCCTCCCAATGTTAAACTCAATGATAAGTCCTTCACTACGAAACATGTAGGGAATGGAAGATGATAGTATATTTTGAGGTTATCTTTTTCTTGGACACTGTAAAGGACTTATTTTCCTTTTTGTTGCACAATGTATATTTCCTCGTCTATATTAGTTGTCTTATTGTTTAGAAATATTCCTCTGTTTTGTGTTTCTGATTGCTTTTTTGACTCCCAGTGAGCCGTTTGATGACCTGACTTTTTCGGAGGGTCAGCAGGACACGAGAACATCAGCTCATTCATCAAAATAAATACATATATACGTAGTTATATTTTGGATGTAATTTGAGGGTGAATTTGATTATATTCTTGCTTCACGACTTTTCTGATCATGTCGGTAATTAAAAGTTCTGTTGCATTCTTGGGTGCAAACACACTTGAAATGGCTGTTAACAAAGAAAACACATCCATCCAATCCAATCCAATCCAATCCAAAATCGACACTGAAATAGCACAAAGTATGTAATTCGCATAATTCAAAACTGTCCGTGCATAGTAAGGGCCTTCTCAAGTAGTTCATGATACATTATCTTCATTTTCCATAGAAATTCTAACATTTTGAAGGCCTCCATTATTTTCAAGAGGACACAAAAAGCCTCCACTTCAAGATGAAGGATTTACTTGAGAATTTACTTTTACCTACTCTCTCTTATATGAACTGGGGATAGCAATTTATCCGGAATGTCCATGTACCTCCCCGAACCCGCTGCTAATAGGGTACCATGGGATATTTCAAATGGAGGTAGGGGCTGGAATGGAATGAATGAGGTTAACCCTCACGTTTGAAACGGTTACTCGATCCGCTCCCACCTCACCCCTATTAGGATTTTTTAAAATTAGGGGTAAGGTTTGTTTGTCAACTATTGAGCTATATTTTTGTTATACAAAAACTGAGACACGAAGCCTTCTGCCATTTTGTAAATTAGGCCGCATGCAATCTATCACTTTGTAATCTATATTATATATTATAGCAATAGGTTATTGGGTCTTAGTTGTTGAAAAGTTCAATCTAATTTTGTTGGTTTTTTAAAATTTTAAATTACTAATATTACATGTGTCATCATAAGATTGGTCTAATTATAAAATATAAAAACTTTTATTTTCTATTATTGATTAGTAAAACTTCGCTAAAATTCAAGTAATCTTTAGGTTAATTTGGAAAGTATTACCTAAAATTAAATACATTAGATTGTTATTTTAATTTCCTTAAATTACACTCTTACAATTTTAGAAAGTACTTCCTTAAGTTCAAAATTTTATTAAGTACTGCCATAAATGTCCAATTTGGATTGGTCAAAAATTTAATGCATTATTGTAAATGTATGATTGGTCAAAAAATTTACAAGAATTATTTAAATGAAATAAAAACAAACTCTAAATTTCATTCTTGAATCTTAATATCTTATACTTGAATTTTGTATGCTTAACTATAGGGCTTCCAATTTTTGTTGATCAAAAGCATAAAAAAAGTCATCAATAGAAAATAAAAACAACCCTAAAGTTTCTCTCTCTAATTTTACATCTATTATTAATTATTTATATTATAATCATCTGATTATGATGTCTTTAAAGTCAAAAGTCATGATCCAACTTTTTTAAATTAAATATATGTATCTTGATATTTTTCCAAATTATTGGTTTTATTTTAAATTCATTTTTACTTTGACTCTTGATCAATATCACAAGTTTATCAAAATTCTTTCAAGTATACTCTTTTACAAATTTTTTTAATGAATATAAAATTATTTTTAAATTTCTATAATAGGAAGTTCATTTGTCAAAAAAATATTAATCCTGTGTCATTCGTAGTTTTATTATTTAAGAAATCTTTTATTATTGGTCAATTTTTCAAATAAGTTAAAAAATAATTATAAAAATAATTCAAGATTTTGTGAAGCCCTAGTGAAACTTAAGTTATTATATTTATTTTTTTCTCAATTGAAGAATAATTCATATATTTTCAAGTATTTGAGAAATTTCTTATTATTTAATAGTTATTGAGTTGTCTAGCCTTAGTAATCGAAATAAATCCATAAGTAAATTTTCCAATTCTACTTAGGTTAATATGAAGTCATTTTTAATTATTTTTAATATCTTCCTAATATTCTAATAAAAATTTTAGAGTATACTACATAGCTAGGTTATCATATTTAGATAGAGTCAAATTCATCAATAAATATTTATCACTAATGACCTTAACAAGTTTATATGAAGCTTAATTATTATTTTATTTGTTGTTATTCATTTAAAAGATGCTTTATTTGTTTTTGCTTTACATAAAATAGAATTAATATTGAGTTGGATGTTTACCTTTATTAGTTTAGGCAAATCTACAAGTATTCTAATTATATTAGTCCATTAGTAATAAGTCACATCTCTTTAATTTAAAATTTAACCATTTTTCGGTAAATTTTTAGCTTCAAGCGATAATGATAATTTACTATTTAATAAAACTCATATTAGGTTTGTAAAGTTTAAGGATATAAAATCGATTCTTTTGTTTTTTTTATAAGAAAAAATTATTAAAATTTATTTCTTATGTCCCGTGCATAGCACGAGCTCACTACTAATGAATAATATTGGTATTTCATGACACGTAACTTTGTATGATTTTTTTAATAATAAAAATTATTAAATTTTTAACACTTCAAAAATTCAATGGGTACTCAACCCTCTTAGTACAATTTTATATCCCGTCCCACTCCAATATAATTCTGGATTACAAGGGGATTGGGGTGAGAGTCGAGACTCTTTTTTCGGAAACGGGGACTGAGTAAGACTGTTTCATACCAAACTCTTTCCTGTTATCATCCCTACACATGATGAGACAAAATCTACCCTAGTTTAGAAAATTGTTTTTAGTCAACACTAATTTGAAAGTTTTTTCAAACCTAATAAAATTTGCTTGTTATAAAAATGAAGTATAAAACGAGAATTACCTCTCTCTCTCTCTCTCTCTCTCTCTCTCTCTCTCCTTTTGAATAGAAATCAAAATAGCCCAAATAAATAAATAAATAGACTTATTAGTTAAATTTTGTTATACTGATACAGTACAAATTATTTTATATAAGCGAGCACTACAATGTAACACGTGTTCATGAGATTTGTTTTGTTATGATATACTTAAACTCTAAAATGCACGTGTGACATTTTTGTATCCTTTTTGTGTAAAAAAATTTTATATTGTCAGTATATAACTAAATAGATTGACTTATAAGCTGATACAGTTTAAAGCTTCTTTTATCTTTATTATTTTCTTTTAACCAAAATCCAGTTGCTTACCTTTTTGTTAGGCTTTTAGTTTATATTTTTGACTTTTTTTCCCCAAAAACAAAAGGCTAATAAAAATGTCATAGGATACTTAAATAAGTTAAGTTATAAGCTTTTGTTTTTTTACTAACAGGGTGTCCAAGCCAGCTTGCGCACATTTTGACCAATTCGAAAATTGTGCAGTTCCTCCGTCCCACACAAATCAAGTAATTATCGGGCCAAAACTCCTGAGAATGGCCCAAGTAGTTGAAACACCTAAGAGATTTTAAACGTGAAACCTTAAAGAGAGCAGACTCTTAAATACCAAGTCATGACCATCAGGCCAACCCTTGGGGTTAGCTAGCTAAGTTATAAGCTTGTTAAACGAGATAGGTGTGTGTGTGGATATCTAAATGTGACGATGGTCTTATTGAAGGTCATTGGTGGTGGTCTCAAGTTTCAACAAAATCTCACTCTAGGTCTTATTCAATGTTGTGAGTGAATAATTGTTCCCCTGAATACACTTACATTTGATAGTGTTTCTCTTGCTTAGCTCAACGGAGTTTGGATTGATTTCTATCTCCAAAGTTTGGTTGTGATGAAGGCACTTTCTTTTTATGGTTTTCAGAAAGTGACCTAAGTGTGCATAGACAGTAGGGGCTATGGCCGCCTTCTTTGACAAAACTCTGTTAGGCTTTACAAATTTTGAGTATTTATGATACGAAAATAATGTATTTGCCTTTAATTTGAAAAAAAAAATTATGTTGACCTTCTAAAATTCAAAAAATTTTACTTTCAATCCCCAAACAAAATTCATGGTTCCGTCAAAGGACAATCCCTCGAGTCCTTTAGCTTGGAATTTCCATATTATTTTGATTAACTTACTGCATTTTATAGTTAATGCTAGCAAACTTAGCTAGTACCCATTATTATCCTTGCATTGGTACCTTCACTGTTCCTGAAGTTGAACCTTGCTTTATGAGATGGTGTTGGTCTCTTGGTGGCCTAAATTAATGGTGCCACAAATTGCTCTGTTAGCTCATATTTGCAGATACTGATTTACCTTTGAAAGTTATTAATCACAAGCAATAGCTTTCATAATGCAAAATTCTGGTGTTTGCTCATGTACATTCTACTAAAGTTTTAGTTACGGAAAAATTACCATGGCATAGCAAGATGACTCGCATTGTTTCTTCATGCTTCTCTTATATATGTCTATACTCGATAAGATTGTGATTTTTCTTTTTTGTCATTTTAAGGTTTATGCAAATTCGAATCAAGATTAACGCAAGTCATCTGGTATTTTGATAGAAAAAAAGAACTCTAATTTCCGTGCCATAATTCAATAAGCCAAAAATAAATCATGGACATCGAGTAATATATATATATATGTGTGTGTGTGTGCATTGTATGACGTGGTTTGAATAGTTCTCAAAAAAATGAAAGGTGAGTTCGTTGTCCACGTAGTTTGGGACAAGCTATGCCCCCTAATGAAAAAGGGTAGTTGGAAGGACCAAAAAACCAATAATATGAATACATGATCACATGCCTCAGCTATTGAACATTTTCCATAGAGCATCAGCTGTGGGACCAAAGTTATGTTCCATGCATGGATGATTCATCCACTGCCCTTTTGAGATCCCTTTGAAATCAGTAAGCATTTCTATACACTCATTTGGTATATACCACCATAAACTCATATATATATATATATATATATATTCGACTATCAAGTCCAGATCATGTCTTGATTGGTGGGCCATTGAACAAAATTCCAACCAACCTAAACTAAGCTTCGTTTATCTGAGACAATCTGAGCTCTGCAGATCAGGGGTAAATTGTTCAATGGCCTGAGGTGCAATTTGAGTGAAAACACGCACGTACACAAACACATGTAGGACCAACCGTTAGCTTGTTCTATAGAAAAGTTCATTTGAGCACGCCAACTAAGAAAGAACATATAGAATGTCACTGAACAATCAACTTTCTGCCCATGAGGTTGATTAAGTCCTCAGCGCAAGCCATACTCTACAAATTGTGCTTACATAATTTTGTGTTTAATTTTCAGCAATAGAGACAACTCATATGGGAGAGATTAATGAAATGCACATCCCATAATAACCTAATAAAACCCCACCAGCGGGACGAAGCGGGGTAGGGGCAGCAGGTCCATGGCCCCTCCCCCAAACCCACAAATATTTCCTTAGCCTTCCTCATCTTTCATATATTTTGCAATAAGCCCCTTAAGTAATTTGAGGCTGGCCCCCTCCCTAAAAGAATTTCTTATATCTTCCAATAATGCCATATCAATTTTTTAAGATTTAGGTACAAAATTAGCAGTAAGCTTGCTAGAAGCTAGAAAAATATAATTGTTACTAAATTAGCTAAAATATTTTTCAATAAATTACTTGGCCTAAAGAAATAGTATCACTAAAATGTTTTTTCCTTTTTCAATTTGTCAATATCTCCTTCGGCCCCCCCCCCCCAAAGGAAGCTTTCTGGCTTCTCTGCCCACCAGACTGATCTCTCCTCATGCCTCTTTGTGACCAGCCATTATTTATGCAAAATGATAAAATTTACATGGTTTGTGTGGACAATAACTTACATAAGCTTGATGGAGTAATCAGTTAAAAGCCTAAACTTCTTGTAGCATATATATATATATATATCACCTTCCTACCTCGAGGCGAGAGGGCTGTGTTGGCCCTTTCTCTTTTCTTTTACTAATTAAATCTCTTTACCTACTCGTGTATAGTACTATTAGGCCATACTGTGAAAATTGCCATAAAGGCCATCCATAACTGGGAAGAGCCAATGGTGATGATTTTACCTATTTCTAATCCTAGCCAATTATGGATATATATCTTCAATCTTCACAAGTTTAAGTGGAGCCTAGAAGTTGTGCCATTTGCTTCCCTTCTTCAATATCATATGTATGCCAAAGAGCATATCTATACGATTGTAAAACCATCCCAAGTTAGTTGAAATAACCATAGTTGTCAATATAAGAAATAGAAGCAAGAAACGATTTGAGAAACGAAAACTAAAATATGTACGAAAAAACGCTAGGTGATATTAAAAATAATAAGATTTTTATTATAAAATTTTTTTATCAAGGACCATAAAAAAATTAGCAATATAAAGCATTAGAATACTTTTGTGAATTATAGGGAGTTTCCACAACGCGTTCTAAGAGTTTCTGATAAGTTTCTGTAGACTATATTGGAGTTTCTAAAACTATCTTTGAAACATTTCCTAGAATTTTTTCTTAAAATTTTATGAGAATTTTATCTCCATTCTGGATGCAAGCTATCAAAAAATGCTAGTATTGAAGAGAGTTTCCTGATAGCTATAGAAATAATCTCTGGAGTTAAAAAGCAATAGTTGATGCCTGTCATGAGGACCACCCATGTTTGAGCCACTTCTTTTGTTCTGTTATCTGGCCAGACTGTCCAGAAGTGCCATGCCCTTGTCTAATAGTAGCTCCTGTCCAGGCAACACATGGAAATGTTCTTGCACATTCCACAGGTAGGTATCTTTGTCAGTGGTAGCAAGTATGTTGGCATTTTTTATCAGCTTTAATTGGTCTAAGGTATAGTTTTAGTATAGAGTTTCTTCATTATGAAAGTTTTTGTCATTAAGGTGCTCCCTTTTATAAATTTGAATAACTATCTTTTTCATAAAATCACTCTAAGTAATGTTATATAACCAGAATTTTTGCACAAAATTTCGTATAAAATGATATTAATATTTGTAGTCTTTTCGTTTTAAAACCAAACTCTCAACATTATGGTTTATAGTTTCTAAAATACCATCGTTCTAGATGGGAATTATGTATAAAAAATTCTATTCGTGTACCATTTTCCTTTGTCATTCAATGGAGTTTGGCCCAGGTGAATTGCCAAAGTTTGGATCAAGTACCTGAGCAATCTTCTCTGCTTTGGATGCTATAAAGTTCCAATGCAATGATACAGCAGTAATTGAAATGTATTGAGTTGAGGTGCGAGCCCTATCTTCCTTTAAGTACTTCTTGTAATTGAGGAATGCAGTTCTTTACACCCTTGCACTTTAGAAAAAAGTCCAATAGTCACATAGTACGAGATTTTCGGTCTCATACATATTAAATTTTATCATGTGTTATTTACTGTATTAAAAATCTCTTCATTAATTCTAAATTTATATCGTTAATGTCATAAAACACCCCATGTCCCATAAAGTGAGTACTGAGCAGTTGGTACTACCTTACTAGCATTGGATTTTTTTCTAGCGCACTTTATACCAAGTTTCATTTCAGAAGTTTCATTTTTATTTGTAACAATTACTCCTTATACTTTTAATTTGTTACAATATTTATCTTTTACTAATTTTTGTTCAGAAAATAAAAAGAAAATTATCATGTGATGAGCACATGACCTTTTTTAAAGTACAAAGATGGAACATCTATTGGCTTTATAGGGACTAGCAATCGACCTTTGACTCTGTTGGGTCTTATAGGAGACTCACATGGAGTACGTGATTGGCCAACACATAGCGCTTACATGGTGCAAACCCTCATGCTCACCTGCCACTTAGTGCGCGGTTCTGCACTGCTAAGGTACAAGGAAATAAAGTTGTGTCTTGACAAATAACAATTGCTTTTGGTGTAGTGGTAAGCGTTTAATCCTAAACCTAGTATTAGAGTGAGGTCACAGGTTTGAGTCCCAGGGTCATTGCTGGGGGGAGATTGTTGGCTTTATGGTGCCAGAAATCGACCTTTGACTCGATTGGGTTATATGGAGGACCCACATGAAGTACGTGACTAGCCAACCCGTGGCGCTTACATGGTGCAAACGTTCATGCCTACATGCCACTTAGTGCGGGGCTCTGCACTACTAAGGTATGAGAAAATAAAGTTGCGTCTTGGCTAACAATAATTACTTCTGCAACAAATAATTTTAGATTTAAAAATTCTAACTAAATATTCAAACAAATATTAATCAACCAATAATATGTTGTAAATAAATAGAATTAATTCAAACTATAAAGTAAATGAGATAAAGAGAAAAGAATACAACATCAAGATTTATCGTTGTTCGACTTCAATTCGAAAGTCTACATTCACTTTCAAAGACTCCTTTCTTGAGATTTTTTTTCACTATATCCAAATCGTAGATACATTCACTAGCCTTTTAACCTAAGCGCTAATCCTCCTTTACAACTAATTTTTTCCACAGATGTTAGTCACATCCCTCCAACTAGTTTTTACACAGGTGTTAATCACACCCAACTAAGTGATCCCTCACTCCAGCTAGTTTTTATACTGATACTAGTCACACCTAACCCCTAGCTATTTTTCCTAGCTAGTCCTCCATTACAAGAAGAAATAACAAAACTACAATCACTTTTTCTTACAAATATATTCTCTCAAAGAATGAATAAGTCAATGAAACTCTCAAAACATTACAAAATAAAAGACAATTAAGCTCTTAAAAACTTTGTAGGATGAATTCACTTTGATGCACAATTTCTTATTACTCTTAATGTTCTCTTTTGTTCCTCAAGTGTATTTCTATTTATAGATGAAGATAGAAAGATGGTTTGTAACTTCAAATGAGTTTATAGTCGTTGAAGAGTATTGAAGACATTTCTTCCCATTAAGCTACTTGCAGCAAGACATGTTCTGAATTTCAAATCAGATGTCTTTACTTCCAACTCGACTCTCGCATTGATGACATTCGAATTTGAACATGACTATAAAAAAGAGTTGGCAAATATAGACGTCAGCTTTCCAGAGCCACAATAATCATGGAGATCCAACAGTTAGTTCAAAAGTAATGATCAAATTACTAGAACTATCTCCCAGCTAGTATATTTGAATTTCTGCATAGATACCTTTACTTTAAACTCAATGTTCACCTTCTTAACGTTCAAATTTGAAAATTTTCTATTACATGACGGTTGTAGATATGTGGGTTAGATTTTCCCAAACTTCAAAAATCAAGTCATTTGAACATCGGTAGTTAAAGTTATGATCAAATTACTCGAACTGTCTCCCAATTGACATATTTAAATTTCTGTTGCACTAAGTCAGATGTGTACTCCTTTTTCATCCAGATAACATTTGAATTTGAAAATTTATATAACTTATCAAATGTATATATAGATGTTAGATTTTCATAACTTTAAAAATCAAATCATTTGAACTTCTGGATCAAAAGATATGATCAAATAATCATAACTGTCTCCAAGCTGTCATATTTTGAATTTTATATCTAATAAGTTATTTTCCAACTCATTTTCGTCTAAGAAAACATCATTTTCATGAAAACTTTATAAAATACCGTAATTAGACATTTGAGTCTTCTTTCTAATGCCATAAGAATTAGATCAATAACGGTTAGATTAAAAGATATGGGCAAACTACTATAGCTGTATCATACGACATAGTTTCATCGAATTTTCAATCTTAAAAGAAAATTATATCCTCTAATTTTCTTCGTTAAATCAAGTTTTCTTAAAGCATGATTCTCAAAGAATTAGATATTATTTTTCAAGTTTTGATCTCTCTTTCAAGTGATTCATAATTATGCAAGACTTTATTACACTAACTAAATCAAGAATTAAAAGTATTAAACATATTTAATCAAGAAAACATTTACAAATTTATTACATTTATGATTTAAGAGTGAATGTGAATAATTTGTGGTAAACTATTAGGAGAAGGGGGTTAGATTTTACATATTTGCTTCTTGATTTTGACTGTGTTTTGTCACATGAGAATTTTTTACTGATTCCAACGAAAGCTAGCAAAAGATTGATATAGAAACAAATTATAAATGTAAAAATTTAATTGTTATAAATAAAAATAAAGATCCTGAAATGAATTTTAGTGTAAAGTATAATGACACAAAGGGTAACTAACCTAACTTTTATTTATCCTTGCAAAAGGGGAAAAAATGAATAAGGTTAAGTTTGGAACTTGTGTCATCAGGCATTATGATGCACGGAAGCGTGTAGGATAATCAAAGAATAGGCATAAATAGTTTGAGACCGTTGATTTAAGCACGAATATTTGGAAGTCAATTCTACTTCTATATGTTGATTCTGTAAATAAAATAAAAAAATTTAAAAAAAAAATATCAACTACTAGTTTATTCACAAATAAATTCTTAAAATTACAAAATAAGAGAACTCTCTCTGTAATCTTTCTAATCATCAAAAACTCATAAACTACCTTGGGATAAAACCCTTACATCTAATCATATAGAAAAAAAATAATTCAAATCCTAATTAAATCTAATTAAGACTAAAATTTAAAAAAATACAGAAAATTACTAAAAAGAAAATTTTGAGTTAAGCCCAAATTTGACTACTAGACTCTCAAAGAAACTTGTAGGGAAAAAATAGACTAAATTGGAATCATATAAGCCGAGATTTGAGCAAATCAAATTTTACCAAAAATAATAAAATTGTGCTTTTCAAAGCCTAAACATTAAATTTTGAAAAATCCTAACAGGGCTCATAATGTGTATGAATGTTGATCTCTAGTACGTTTTTATTTATACAACCAAGTTTCATAAAATTGTGAGTTCCAACATGACACACCATGTCATTTGATTAAAAAATAAAGCTGCTGCTGCTTGCTTTATACTTGCAGAGCTCTGCTAGGGACAACACGGTGGTATATCGAGATTGTTGTTTCCTGTTACTATTCTCTTTGCTTCATAACTTGCTCTTTTGCCTAAAGCAAAATGTTTGCTTATGTATATATCTTAGTAGCTGAAATATCTCTATTCCGCATGTATTATATTCAAAATACAAAACTAGGCAAATACAGTTTATTTCAAATCCGCCATACCATAATAGTATAATGGATTTTCCTCACTCACTCACTCAGTCTCTCTCTCTCTCTCTCTCTCTCTCTCTCTCTACACTAGCGTGCATGCGCTTGCTCATATTCTGCTCTGATTTGTGAATTTGTGTTGGAATACATCTACATATGTGTAGAGGAGATGCATCTTCACAAGCTTAGCTTAGCTACTGACAGATACATGCATTTGGAAGCTGCAACAAGTAATTAACAACTGCGCTATATTTCTTGATCCGACTCCTACACTGAAAACAAACATCACATAGTCAAAAGATAATATGGCCGATGTTCTCATCTTTGAACATTTTCAGCTCATGCTACCAGCATACTACAAAACAACCCCAAGTAGAAGGAATGAGATTTACTTTCTTTTGCCAGACCACCTGTTTTTCCTTGCCTTGTCACTGCTTTTCGCAGTAAACACAGACTTTTCCTTCTCTTGCTTCCTTCTTGGATAACCAATCTTCTTCTCTATTGGATTCTTAGCTGGCTTGTTTGAGCAATGCTTCCCTTCATCCTTGTCCTCTTGATGCTTGTAATGAGGCACCTCTCCATTCCGCCATGAATGTCCTCGATGACTCGGGCCAGAAGAAGCATCAGAGGCCATGGAATCATCACTATCATCTCCAGGTTTAGCACCATGGTCGTCACAATCATCACCATTTTTATCTCCATCACCACTCTGATCATCACCATCACCATCATCATCATCATCATCATCACTGTGTATTGGGGAGCCAATATACATTGTCCACCCAGATTCACTGCTGTGGCATTCTTCTGCATCATCTCCAACTATATGGGAAGAATCCATACTATTGGCAAGAGGAAGAAGAAGAGAAGAATACCCAAGAATAAACCAGAAGACAGAACAAGAGTTCTTAAATATATAGAAACTAAGAACTGGATCTAGGTCTTTTATGTCTCTGACCCAAAAGGATCAGATATACCCATTTTATAGTCTTGAAAGCTACACAAAACCCAGACTTTATTTATTCTGTTTAATAGCTGGATTAAGTCTCGCCACCTGAATATCTAAATGGCCATTAATTATCTGACTTCACACTTCCACCAGAAGACAGCTAGAAGCTGTCAAAGAAAGAGAAACCTGTCTTACAAAAGGCATAAAAACCCAAACTTTCCTTTGGGTCAATTGGGTTTGCAGAGGGTAAGATACAATCATCTTTACTCCTCTGTAGTTTGTCATTATTATTAAGAAAGCAGCTATCAATGCAAACACAGATGAGGGCACAGCCTACATGTTGCTGAGAATATATGACCCGGTTCTTAAATAGGTTTGAAATGACCCTTTTCACTGTCCTCAATTATCTTTCTCACAACATTAATTCTCTGTCTTGTCACACAGACAAAAAGATCAAAAGCCTAAACACAAAGAAGCAAGCTTTTGTTTTGTTCCAGTCAGAAATTGCAGAGAAGCCAACTGGAGTTGAGTTTTCAGCTCAAGATAATATCTTCTGTTCTTCCCCTATTTGCTGTAATATGTCTTCTCAAAAAGCAGAGTTAATGTCTTCTGAGTTCTTGAGAGAAGAATACAGTTGTTTTTTTTTTTTTTTTTTTTTTTACTCCAGTTTTAATTTCTTGTTCTTCTTTGCACAGTATTTACCCATGCTGCTTTAATATGGGGTTGGTAACATAATTCCTGCTTCTCAGTTCCACCCCCATAATGACCGTATATAGGGTTGATATATATTTTAATTTCCTGCAAAAACTAGATTGTCATTTAATGTGAGCCCCTTTCTTCACTGGAGAAGTACTGATATACAGTGTGAAAAAAGTGTTGATAGACATGTTACCTCTAGACGATACTTTACTATATTTGAAAAGACCTTTTTAACAGCTCTCACAATGCAGCTACGCCTTCTTCTCGCAGTGCTTCAACATACCATCCCCTAATAAATATAACTTCATACCAACAGGCAGTTAGTTTTAAGGGTAATACTCGAGCTTTTTTATTCAAGGCTTGGGCTTAAGTCTTAGTCGCTTGTTGAGATTAAACTTATTTTTTAGTGTTCAAAGTACACAGATAAAGCTTGCATTTTGATATAGGTGTCGTGAAGCTTAACACAATGGTTGTTAAATGCTGAGGGACAATGCTCCCTGATGGGTATGTAGAGTAGCCTATCTACATATGTATTTTTTACATCCAAAAATGAATATAACTCCCTGTTGGAATTCCACAATTCAACTTTGGCCTAACCAAATTAGGCTAACCTAGTTGGGAGCTCAAGGGATTCACACTTGCCAGTTGTCACTAAGAAAGCTCAATTCTTGACTTTAGAAAAGTGTGTGAAACGTTTTGTTTCGTTAAGAAGACGCGTGAAGTAGGAGTCTACCGTTTGTGCAATGTCGACGTACCAGAGTTCGAATACGGATGAAGTATTATTGGGAGGAAACTGCTAAAGTGTCTTGAAAAAAATTTAAAATTTTTGTATTTGAAATTGTTTATTATGGCTAAACTTCCCAAAATCTGCTATTTTATATAGTTAAATGGCCACTATTAAGATACGAATCATGGTGTAATTTCTGGTCATGTGTTGCTTTTTCAACATGGGAAAGTCTCATTTTTCTTGGCTCTCTCTGATGGGGACCCTCCTTTGATTTTTATTGGGGGAACAACAGGGACAAAAGGGTTTTAAGTCCAAATGGGTTGGGGCATACCCTGCCTCCCAACCTTTTTTAAGCATGATTTTAGTTGTTCCCCACCTTAATTCCTTGCATTGGCTTATTATATGGTAATGCTAGACAGCTGAGACCCATCAATTATTCTTGTTGCTTGTCCTTTTGGGAGATCAAATCTTGAGTTGCTGTTTTCTTGGGCTCCATGCGAGGAAGGAAAGATGTGCTTTTTGAAAAATTCTCTCTCATAATGGGACAAACTCCTCCAAGCTGGAAAGATTTGGTTCATCAGTTTCACTCTCTGGGTTGTGTTATAAAATGTGTTTCACAGCATCATTAATGAGGACAATAAGCTAATAGTATATGTTTTAGGGTCAAACAAATATGATACATTTTGGCCTTTTATGCTTTGTACACCCAAGAGAGTGATTTTCCATTCATCTAGAACCTTGTACAAAATAATGGAAGAAATTGAGCAGATTAGTCGCTGTTGGGTTCTCTCTCTTCTTGTTGGGACGATGCGAAACGAACCAATTAAATGACTCGAGTACGACTCGCGTTTGTTTTGTTAAAAATCTGTTTGAAATCGGTTAGTCGTGTAAATAAATTAAATTTGAACCTATTTGTAGTTCATTAATTTTTCGAGCTCAAATTCAAAAAATTTATATACATTTAAACCCTTGTTAAAAGAAAAAAAAAAAGAAAAAAAAGAAGGTCAAGCTATTTGAGATTAGATCAATTGAAACTTGTTTGAGTCTTTGAGTTCGCGATCAACTTAAAAAAGATAAATAAACTAAGGTTAAATATATTTTGAAGTACATTAAATTTTCAAGCCAAAATGAGCAACCAACCGCTTAAATTATTTACAACCTTAGAACGGGTTTTTGTCCCAAAATAAGTGCTTTTTGAAAGCTTTTTTTCAAAATCAATAATTTGAAAAGAAATTCTTATAATAAGGTAAAATGCGATCTTGAATTGCGTTTTTTGAAAAGGCCGAAAAAAGAGAAAAAAACACAGGAGAAAACGCAGGAAAACGGGGAAAAAATATGCATTTTCTCCCCTCCTCATCTGCGAGCAAAGCTTCCCCTCCCCGGGGTTCTATATTTCATAGTGGGTCTATTTCATAGTGCTACTATTTTTTTATTTCTTTCTTTTGTGGGCACCCCACTATGTTGGAATTTTTATTATAAAAAAATAATTATTTGATTTGTAATATTAAAAAAGAAAATTGATATTCTAAAAGTCTGTCCTTTAGTGAATTTGGGTGAATAATGATTATATCTTAAATGTCATGTTGATTTAAGAATTAAATTCCTATAAAAGATAAATATAAAAAATTTAGGAATCACTACTATTTCACTTCTTCTTATTTTAATGTTTTGTTTTCTCATTTTTTTGGGGGTAAATTAAAATTCAAAGAAATATATTATAGCCCTATTTAAGAAAATTAAACCAAAAAATTAACCAAAAAAAAACTTGTGCTCTATACTTTAGTCACAAGATAAGATTGAAATAATGAAATATTTTTAGCAGCAATTTTATCCTCTTTTCTCTCTCTTTTTTTAAATTGATTTATTCTTCTTTAGTAATGGGAGTTTCTAACTTCATTCACGTGTAATTTTTGTGGTGCTCCATGTCAATTTTGTGACATTTCACATTCTATCCCATCAGAAAGGTTAATGCTTCACATTAACAGTCTAGAAATGAAAAACAATTCAACCAAGTGAAAGATAAACAAAAGCACGCGATCTCAAATTCAACCTAACCCATTCATTAGTTAAATTGTGTTTCAGTTTGCTGCTCAAAAATAAATAAACAAAAAACCCTTGTATTTTATTTTTTTTCTTGCCTTTCAAAGTTTTATACAGGCTCTTTTTATTTTCAAAATTTTATCATTTAATAGCAAAAACAAACATAAAGAGTTTTTTACGAAATTGCATTTTTCAAACTCCATTTTGTTCGTCCTTCGTTTCTGAGAATAGAGAGAATTTTTTATGCTATCAGAAAATTCATAGAACCCCTAAATGCTATAATTGTCTTAAATGAAAATAACAATTTATAGCATATAATTTTGTTCACTAAGAAATTACTATGCAAACCGTAGCCCTAGCCCTAGTCTTAAAAATAGAAATAAGTTTTATGCACCATGTTTGTGACAACACATTAGTTTGCCGCTAACAGAAAGGCTACTAGGTAAATAGTTGATAAAGTCATTATTGGCTTCTACTTCTAAGAAGTCTGAAAGTTGTGGGTCAGAAACCAGCAATGAATTTTCAGTTATTTCTATTATTCATTGTGTTGGATCAACACATTCTATCTTCGCTTGCTTTGTGAAATGATACCTGTCCAATCTTCATTGCATTTGATCAATTTTGTGTTCCAGCGCTGTCATGACCTTGTTGATAAGTGACCTCTTATCCCACAGCTTAGCTAAAAGAGCCTTTGGGACACGAAGGTCATGTCATCGGTAATACATCTCTTTCTCACGTCATTTATCAAGTAAGTCTTCCTATGAGAACCTTATGCATTGGTTGTCCGTCGTAACGGGAGATGGTCGTAAGGATGCATTACCAATGAAGATGTAGCCGACTGAACCCATCGTATTGTGCATAAGGATAGATTTGTTGAGAAAGCTACGTTTTCAGCCATACCATTTGTTATCGACTAGGTCCATGTATTTACCCATTGTATAGCAGAGTTTTGACGGTTGGGTTTCATTCATGTCGCCGGTGGGATTTGCACACTAGACAATGCCCCAAACAAGCCTTTTCGCTTCGGCATGTCTAGAGGTATGGTTGAGCACTCCTGCACATAATCAAATGAGGCTTCAATTATTGTTACTTTATACAGGAGTCTTTAATTAACATGAAAACTCTGTGGTGCTAACTTGTCCAGCCATAGGGGATGAAGTCTTCACGTGAAGAGGAGTTAATGGCTTTAATTGACATGACAACTCTCTGGTGCAGATTTATCCAGTCATGTTTTAGTCAAAAGCATGGGGGATGCAGTCTTCACGTGAAGAGGGGTTAATGGCTTTAATTGACATAACAACTCTCTGGTAGACCCTTGTCATGTCATTGATGTAGCCTTGCCCTGTGAATGAATTGCATTCACGGGCATGGGAGATACAGCCTTCACGTGAAAAGGGGGTAAAGGATTGCTCTTCATAAATACCTTCTATACAGGGGAGAAGGTAGCACTGTAAAATTGTGGCAATACTCCTCAGTCATAATGAAATACACTGTTGATGACATTTTCAAGGCTATAGGTCGTTGGTGAGTTGCATATGACGAAGAAGATTTTGAATACCCTTTGAATCCAAATAAGCGATACACACGTAGCACTGTTAATACAATGTTACGTGAGTTGTCACACAGAACTACACGGACTGAGATTTTAATTGCAGACTTGCGAGCAGCCAATTTTCGAATTCCTCGTTGATTGGCAAGGAATATGCCTATCAATACTCGTCAGTTGTTGCAAATGACATTGTACTGTTTTCGTGAAGAGGAGAATCGAATGCAAATGAAGTTGTGGCGACATTCCTTCAACGTATCAGCGATTGAGAAGAGCGGTTAATGGCTTAGGCAGAATTTTATTTACGTGCTGTCAATGACGAAAAATATCAATCTGACATTAACATGTCTGATGAAGATGAAAATCTATGAGGTTTAATGTATGGAGTTTATTGTGTTGTGTATCATGGTCATGTCGATTTCTTTAGAATATTCAGCATCTTTATAAACCTTATGATAAAAGTTATCATTAATATCTAATACATATAGCAACCTTATATATTAAAGTCAAAATACAAACATAACCATAAACAGTCCTTCAAACTGACAAAAGTTTCCGACTCACTTCTCATCAGACATATAATAGTCTAACATATACTGGCCATTACTTAATACATTGATGCGTTCCATTGGCGTAAGTTCTCTCCCACTAGCTTCTACCATTTCGGTAGCGAGTTGGAGTATGAAGTAACGACATTGGTGCATCAACATTCGGTTATTCTCTAGCCTTATTTTTGCTACAACTTCTTTATAATCAGCCTTATTCCTCCATGGCATGACCAGAGAGCATCGATGTGCTATTCGAACACCAAGATTTTGCAAATCTCTTATCAATCCCTCCTGCTCTTTTACCCTTAATAGCCACTCTTTTCGTAAGCCAACATAATACTCCTTCGGATTAGAGTATTTTTTTTCACCAATACTTGTCGTGGAACGAAGGTAGGATCCACACTCTAGCATGTTGGTGAGTATTTGAACTGCCTGGACCTCTGGTTGTCATTGGTTTACAATTGAGAATGAGAGATAATGATTAGAGATAACACACTATTCGAAATGATGACAACCCTAAAACCAATGCTTAATCATTAATACAACCTTAATCTTGGTTTAGGGTTAAGCCTTGGTGTAAGATTAATGGATTTCTCTTTATACATATCTCATAACCGTAACTATTACCATATAGTGTTCATTTTGATTTGACCTTTATAATTTTACTAGTATGTGGCTAGTATGTAACCATAGCTATAACCATAACCTTAACCCTAACAATGATAGCCCTAAATGCCAAATTCCATACCATAACCTTATATATATCCTTAGCTCGCTTGCTTACTTATTTATAATATTAATCTTGTTATATTATTTTTTGTTATTGTACCTATCTTAAAATTTAATGTATACCCATGTTTGGTGAGTTCTCTGCAAAATTATTAAAAAAATTAAAAAGCGATGCCATACCACCTACAATAGATAATACATGCAAATAAAAACGATGACACGTCTCTAGGTGGTAAAACCCCTACAATAGATAATACTAATAGATAATACCACCTGCAATAGATAATACTAATGAAACCCCCTGAACAACGATCGCCCTAAACGCCCCCTATGAGACATGTTCGAGCCCGTCGAGTTATCAGTCCTCTACAAACCCCCAAATCCTGTTAGTCATCCTGACCACTTCGTCCTCTATCAACACCCACCTTTGCCTGCTCGCCCTCATCACTCATTGCTGCCAACTCTTCATCGTCCTGATGAACTTGTGACAGCCTAACTCCATAAGTCGATGAAGGGTAGCCACTGTGAAAATCATGAGTCATCTGTGATGGCCTTAGCGCATAAGTCGATGAAGGGTAGCCACTATGAAAATCATGACTCACTTGTGACAACCCTGCAGGGTAGCCACTGTGAAAATCATGAGTCACTTGTGACGGCCCTGCCCCATAAGTCGATGATGGGTATCCACTGTGAAAATCATGAATCACCTTTTCAGAACTGCCACCTACGAATGAATTGTAACTATACCCTAGGCCAGTCTGAAACATAACTGGAGAGATGTGGGGGGTTGGGCGACGATGTGATGTCCTGGAAGGATCATGTGTGCCAAAGTATTCCCCGGTAGGAAATGATGGCCTACATGATATTGTCCCGGAACTTTGAGTGGCATAGCTGTATGGTGTAGGTGTGACGTACCCTGCACTATATCCACTATGAACGAAAGAAGGTATTGAAGAGGTGGATCAACGTACAGGGGTGGGATGAGGTGGCATGCCGTGTAGCACACCAAGTGTCGGGGAGCCAGAATGTGTGGCATCACGAGTACGTTGTCGATGCTGTAGGACACGGTTTGACTCATGTAGGAAGGATAAAGAATCCATGGCACGTTGTTGTATGTGATAGATCTCCTGCATTGACTTCGTCTTAGGGAAGTCGTGTATAGTGTGTGTTCCCCTTTCATATACCTCCGCCCATGCTTCCACGTAAAAATACAATTTAATGGCATTTATTACGATATTAAAATAAAATTTTGGTATTTAATATTTAACTGCACATACCATCGAATCTATGGTGCCTCCGACACCTGAATAGCCTCTCTCTGTACGCCTGAGTGGATTCCCAATGTGGAGGCAAGTGATGTTTCTATATCAAGTCATGTAAAGATCAGCGGAGGACATAAGTCTATCATAAACCTCGCTGTCAACTACACGAGCCATCCTGTGTGACCAGAGTTCTATGTGCGCTACATGATAGCCACTCCAATCTACTCTGGTCCTCCCCCGTCGATCCAATGCATGCAAATCCCTCCTGGTGTTCGGATGGTCTGGTATGTCTTGTCTCATCCTGAACTGGGGCATCACTCAATTTGGTAGATGGAACTCTACAATTTCAAAGCACAAGAGAGGGACCACGGCCCTCCAAACCTCCCTCCCAGCAAAGCAGTAAGGGGGCAACGCATCCATATGGGCCTCGTATGGGGTCCAACGAAACTAAAGAATACAAAATATACAATCAATTGTCATGTATCCCAAATATAACGAATGTAAAACATACTGTCAATGTATAACTTACATCATCGGGCCAAAGGTAGTCCAACTAATTCTTGTACACAACGAGCACATGGGTGGAGACGTCTGTGAGGAAGAAATCATCATGCCACCTGCCCCCTAATGGTCCACCAGGAAACTTGTCTTCCCCAATAATAAGTGGCTCCTGCACACGTGTAATGAAAATGGACTTCCATATAGGCGCGATAATAGGGAATCTCTCCCATACCCAAATCTGAATGAATCTCAGTCTTAATATGGAAGGATATGATCGTTGAAAGGTAATAACAACATGAGTAACAAAATGTTTTGCATACCTGCAACAGTGTAAGTGGACCAATGAGCTTAGAACTGGTGGGACGAACGGCGTGACATAACCCCCTGTATAATGATGCAAGGACTGCACTACCCCAACTAAAATTGCCACAAGCATCAAGGTCAGCTAACAATGGTAAGTACATGGGCCTGAACAAGGTACCGGAATGATCTGGCATCATGACCTCGCCAATAAGTCTCAGTATAAATGCCCGAGCATGGCATTGGACTGTGATTTCATCGGCATCATCTGCAAGTGCCCCAAATGTCTAACTTAACCACTTAAGCCTGACCAAACCGTTTTTGAAATATTCGGCCCCGAGTGTAACCCCTAAATGCTGCATAAATAAGGGGTCCAATCCTATGGCGTCAATGGGCTGGAAGGACCTGCAAAATGTTAGTAAAATGGAATTCAGTTATTGGATACGACATAATAACATGTATAACGAAATGAAAGAACGCGTATATTTAAATAATGTCATGAAATAATTTGTGCAATTTATTATAATTCTGAACTGTAATTATCAACCGCAATTCTGAACCTATAACAACCCTGCCAGTAATCGGAAGACCATATAGGATGGAGACATCTTGTAATGTAATTGTTGCCTCCCCGACAGGCAAGTGAAAGGTGTGTGTCTTTTGTCGCCATCTCTCCACCATGGTTATGAGCAAAGCATGATTATGTTAAATCCTACCTATGCGATACACACTGTAAAAACCAGCGCAGATCAAATAAAGAATAATGTGGGGGTGTACATCATTGTCGAATATACCTGAGTCTCCTCGACGATAAGCCATAGGCTGATCACACTGTCCATCAAATAAAAGGAATACATTATAAAATAGTAGTAGTTATTAAAAAAAAAAAAAGTAAATGTGAACTATTCTGTATATTACGTACAAGTTCTACAAAACTTATCCCATGGTTCCACACAACTTGCGAGCAATGAATCTCTTGTAAATAAGTACACTATGATCAATGGGCCCACCAGGTCGTCGTTGTGATGCCATAGTGTATGATAGATCTGTAACGTCAGTAAATGCAATGCACGGAATCAAAGAGCAACTAGCTGTCAATATAACATAGATATGAAAAGTTCAATATACTCATAATCATATTTATGATACTTTTGCAATGTTACTAAGCAACATTGTTATTTTTCACCTCAATGGTTTTTTTTTTGTTCTTATCAAAGGCAGTAGAAGACTATGACCATTAGTTAATTTTCTTATCCAAACTTTGTTAAAGTAATGGAATGGGTTGTGAGGTATGTGTACTCCAGTTGGTTGTGTTTTACTTTCTCGTTCTCCTTTATTGAGTTCTTCTTTATTACAGAAGGAGACAGTCACACAGAGAGTCTCATGGACTACAATCTATTATTGGTTTGCACAGAGTGATCCCTACTGATGTAACGTGCATGAAATAATTGGTTTGCACCTTTAGTTAGAATGATAAGTTTGCACATTTTGAACACGTGTATCAAATACAATGGATTATGAACATATACTATTCCCTAATGTTCCCCTCTCCTGTTTAGACATCGGTGTCTGTTATGACTAGGCTCATTGCATAAACTAGACTTGAATGCTTGTTTTTGCCTCGATTCGTCCATTTCGTTACGAATTCTACTGTGTTCTGAACGGCCTTTTCAGGCTACACGTTTGTGAAGGGAGTTTGGGAGAATCGTAGGCCCTTCATAAGGAGGACAGCAATCCTCCATTAACATTGGTGCAAACGGAATCCCGTGCACACGGGCATACGCTTCCATACTGTAGTAGGGGTCAAATAAAAATCAAGGTTGCTTTCCGGCAGCTGCAGCAGTAGTAAGCATGTGGGAGCAAGGGAGGTGATATATAACCCATTTTTCGAATGTACAACTGGGTGGGAAAAGTTACATGGTATGTAGATGACCACCTTTAGTCCCCCTTTTACCAGTTAGCAAATTGACAGACATGGTGTCCCTGTACAATAAGTAACGAAATTTCATACATTTAGCTGAACGCTATTACAATAGCAATTTAATGATGATGATGATATAAACATATATTACCAATTACAAACTGTGACAGTATGACTGGCTGCTTTTTTGCTCCACTTCTGAAATCTTTTGTGCATTTCTAATGGGTATGCATGGCCATTCCTCACTTCATATTATATCTCACCACGTCGCGTAACAAAACTCTCAATAAGACGGTTGTAAGTGACCTACACAGATGCAATGATGGGCATGTTACGTGCACCTACTATCGCACTATTGTAGCTCTTAGAGTTCTTAGTTGATGTGATCCCCCAACGAAAGCTGCCATCGTGAGCAAATGTTCACTTAGTAATATCCTCCCCCATTAGTTCATTATAACAAGATTCACGTCTCTTCTTAATTCTTTCCATTATAGTGTTGAACTTTTGCAATTGACGAACTGTGCTAGCAGCCCACACCAAGTCCTTGATCCTTGTCTTATTGTAGTTCTTGTGGTAGTTACTACGAAAGTGTCGAAAGCAATACCTGTGAAAGTCAGGGGGTTGATCATCACTTGGATGTTCCCATGTTTGATCAATAGCATTTAGTAAGCCCCCGTTACGATCCGATAGTATGGTGACACGTTCCCTACCAGAGGCAACAACGTGCCTCACCAAATTGATGAACCACAACCAGTTACGTGTGTCCTCAACCTCAACAATAGAAAAGGCTAAGGTATAATTTCTACTCGTGGCAGTGATCCTCATAGCAATAAGCATGACAACCTTATATTTTCCATAAAGGTGGGTGCCATCAACCGATATAACTGGTAGACAATGCTTGAAACCATTAATACATGGACCAAATGCCCAAAATCCTCAATCAAACATGACCATGTAACAGAAATCCTGATTGAAGGACTCTAACAATTGGATTGTTCCAAGGTTTCTTGACTGCAATGCCAACAATATCTGGGAAGTTTTGCAAACGACTGTTTCTAATTGCCAAATACCATCTCTATGGCTTTTGTTCTTACCATCTATGCTTTCTTGTATGACACGGAATGGTGGTAATGTGTTTTCACATCTTCCATTATGAACATGATCTTTCAATTAGGATCTTTCTGTACAAAAATAACACAATTTAAATACATTACAAGAACTTCTTATATGACAAACTAATCAATTATTGTGATCTTAATCAAAATTAAACTCACCGCTACTTGTCCTATGATAACATCTGCAATGAAGTTGCGTCTAGACTACGATAACCCATGTTTGGCATCCCGTACAAACAACTATGAGGCCCATTATATTGCGTAACCTCCGACATCCCAAGTCTTTTGGTGGACGCGTGAAGCATCCAAGGGCAATCGTATGCACACTTCACTTTAAACAGTTTTGTAGTTGATTCAACAACCGAATACTCTTGTTGTTGTGCAAGTGATACGATATGCATGCATTTTTCACAGCTGCCTTATCATTGAACAACATCCCCGTTTGAAATTTTGGATTCTGCGTATCCCATATGGGCCCACGGCAAATTGATTCCTACTAGGTATAGGCGCATCATATCCCTCCAGCAATGTGGTGAAATACGAAAGCGGGATCTCTTGTTGTTGTTGAACATCGTCATCGAAATCGTTCATCAGAGCAATATCTATATGTTCATCTGATGTTTCCAACTGTGTATCCAACCTTACATTCAAATCAATTTGTATGGGAATGGATTAACGTCCTGATTCAACCATATGTTGCACTGGATTCCTCCCTTGATTATGTCTCATCGAAAGTCCTTCTGAACGACCAGCAATGTCTGTGGTAGGCCGATGTTGTGACATACTACTTGTCCCAATGTCATAATCAACGAATGAACTGTGGTAACCACTTTGCTGCGTGCTTTGCAAATGAAACAAGCTACCATATTGGTCAAATTATTTTGAATATAGCATACTGTGGCCAACAATGTCCTGCCCTAATGTCAACATTGTTGAGAAGTTTCACGCTATTGACGTATCTCCCTCATCCAATAGTATCCTGCCATCCCCCTAAATGTCACTCCACATTTGATCTGTTGTAGGGTCCACATCTACTACTGCATCCTCTACTTCGATGTATAGCTCGATGCTTTCCATCCATGGCTTTTTCTGTGGTAGCCGTAAGGCAATTTGCAATGTTCGATCATCTTTGATCACAATTTTCTTATATTTAATCGACCCCCCTTCATTATTATACGAAAAATCTACATATTATTTTCAACCTTTTATGTTGTCCATCCTTGTAAATCATAGGCATTATCATCGCTTCTAGTTCAGACATTTTCAATTGTAACGGTATACTACAACATGACTAGCATTCCATGCTATACACAATCCCTTCATCTCGATCTTTAATTTTTCCTCATCCCAATACATCATGACCATTTTTTCATCCATTATTGCACCTATTTTGATATAATCGCATAAACACATCATACATTTCCTTGAAGGCAAAATATCCTATAATTTATTCAAATTTTATTAGACTTTTTTAACGTTGACTACAAATTATTTATAGTTCTATTACTTTAAGCTAGTCGGTTTTTTATCCATTTTATACCTAAAATTATTTACTACAAATTACTTTATACAATATTGTCTTTTTATTTAACAATACTTAAACCGATTAATAATTATTTTTGCCATTTAATTACTAATTACTAAAACATTCGGCATATTAATTATATCTATTTTATATTTTTTATAGTTCTATTACTAAAACATTCTACATATTATTATAGAAATTTTGAATTATGACATCATAACTAGCATTAACAATACTTATTTACTAATAATTATTCATGGCATTTTATAAAATTTTATTACTAATTAGTAAAACATTTAACTTTTTTTATTTTATTATTAATTATTTTTGCTTAACTGTTAGAACAATATTGAATTTATGTAGTTAAATAAAAATATTAATTATTTTTAGTTCTATTACTTTAAGGTAATCTATTTTTTTTTTCATTTTATACTTAAAATTATTTATTGCAAATCACTTTATAAAAGACTTTATATTAATTTAACAATACTTATACCGATTAATAATTATTTTTGTCATTTAATTACTAATTACTAAAACATTCTAAATATTACTTATATCTATTACTTTAAGGTAATCTTTTCTTTTTACATTTTCTACATATTAATATAGAAAATTCGAATTATGACATCAGCATTAGCAATACTTATTTTACTAATAATATTCTTGCTATTTTATAACATTTTATTACTAATTAGTAAACATTTTAACTTTTTCTTATTTTGTTATTAATTATTTTTACTTAACTATTTGAACAATTTCGAATTTATTAGTTAAATAAAAATATTTATTATTATTTTAAGTTATATTACTTTAAGGTAACCTATTTTTTTACATTTTATACTTAAAATTATTTATTGCAAATTACTTTATAAAATATTGTACATTAATTTAACAATACTTAAACCGATTAATAATTATTTTTGCCATTTAATTACTAACTACTAAAACATTCTACATATTAATTATATCTATTTTATATTTTTCATAGTTCTACTACTTTAAGGTAATCTGTTTTTTCAACAAGTTATACTTAATCTAGAGATTTTGAATTATGAAATCATAAATAGCATTAACAATACTTATTTTACTAATAATTATTCTTGCCATTTTATAACATTTTATTACTAATTAGTAAAACATTTTAACTTTTTCTTATTTTCTTGTTAATTATTTTTATTTAGCTGTTAGAACAATTTTGAATTTATATAGTCAAATAAAAATATTAATTTTTTTAAGTTCTATTACTTCAAGCTAATCTGTTTCTTTTCCATTTTATACTTAAAATTATTTATTGTAAATTACTTTATAAAATACTGTATTTTTTTAACAATACTTAAACCGATTAATAATTATTTTTTCCATTTAATTACTAATTACTAAAACATTCTACATATTAATTATATTTATTTTATATTTTTTATAGTTCTATTACTTTAAGGTAATTTGTTTTTTTTTACATGTCATACTGAATCTAGAAAATTAAAATTGTGACATCATAAATAGCATTAGCAATACTTATTTTACTAATAATTATTCTTGCCATTTTATTACTAATTAGTAAAATAGTTAAACTTTTTCTTATTTTATTATTAATTATTTTAACCTAACTGTTAGATCAATTTTGATTTTATATAGTTAAATAAAAATATTAATTTAAGAAATTGCAAATTCAAAAAACAAGATTGTGACTAGGGCCAAATTGTGACAATATAAAAATATTAATAAATTTAGAATTATGATAATACAAATAACATGACAGCATAATAATCGACAAGAATAATTGATACAAATAATATATAAGCTACTTTACCAACAGAAATATATAAAATATTTTATCAATGAAAATAACTCATTATGATAGTACGGAGAACAACGGAGACCTTTGCCGGACTAATAACAGCAACAAAAATGGCTACAACATAAATTACTAAATTTAGTGATCTGTAAACTATATTACAAAACAATTATATATTTAACATTATTTTTTTTTACAACTATATCATTAACTTTCTCCAACTTAAATAAGTTACCTGCTGTCAGGGAGGGGTAAACAACCTTACTACTAGATAAGAAAGACAAATGGTAGTAGAGGAAACTGTCTGAGAAGGAGGGAACAACCTTAAACCGATCTTTAAATGAAAAAAAAAAAAAAAAGGATAAAAGGGAAGAGAGAGTGGGGGGAGAAGAGCCTGATCGAAGAGGAAGTTAGCGGGAGGAGAAGAAGCAAGTTGGAGTGGGGGGAGGGGGAGAAGGGAGGTGGTCGTGATATAGCAGACTTGCATTTTCTCCCTGCCGTTGGAGTGGGAGGAGGGGGACGAGGGAGGTGGTCGTGATGTAGCAGACTTGCATTTTCTGCCTGCTGTTGCAGGCACCTTTTCAAAAAACGCAAATTGGTTTTGCATTTTTTGCTTTGTCAAGAATCCATGCAGAATGCGTCAGGTGTTTGGGTTGCGTTTTGTTCAAAAACCCAATCTACAGTTGTGTTTTCCATTAATATAGGAAAAACCTTTTACATTTGATTATTTTGGGAAAAAGCTTTCAAAAAGCACTTATTTTGGGTAAAAAAACCCACCTTAGAGCCTATGCGTTGTACCGGTAAATCTCACTCAATTCTTTGGTACTTGTAGAAGAGGAAGAAAAATGAAGAAAAACAAAGAAGTAAATGTAATAATCACGCAAATTCTCTCAAAAGCATTAATCAAGAAGGTGACATTTTGGTTCATTACTCCTACTTATATGCCTAAGATCTTTTATATAAACTTTCGATGTGAAACTCAGCACACACCAACACGAGCCGTCAAAGGAAAATCTTGAGAAAATTATTTCTTTTCATTGTTTGGTTTTGCAAAGAAATAAAGAAAAATCACTTTACTTATTTAAAATTCAAAGAAAAGATGAATAAATATAACTATTGAAAAGTAAAGAGTAAAGAAAATGGAAGGACAGTGACAAGAAAAACCACTTTTTTCTTATTTTTCTTGTCTTTCTTTCTCTTCCCTCTTAAATAAAAACTTAATAAGGGAAAAAAGGAAAATTACTGTTTTTCATTTTTCTTTTCTTTCCTCAAGTGTCAGACTGTAAAGTCAGTAAACCCACCTCACCTGCTACAGGTTGCATGGCATGGCTGTTTCATGGCAACTTATTGTCTATTAGTTTTTCTCTTCTTAGCTAATTCCTTTCCAACAAAAAAAATTTCCCTTTTGCAATTGTTTGCATGGGCTTGTTAGAAATTTCTTTTCTTTTCTCAATTCTGATAATCTATCATAAGTGGAAGCTACACTGATCTATGCCATTTAACTTTGGATTATGTCATGAGTTTGATTTTATGACATAAAAATATTGAAGGTCCTCCATAGAAAGTTAGAAACTCTTTTTGGAAAAAAAAAAAAAAAAACTCACTTTTGTGAAAACTTGTTTCAAAACGGAAGCCGAACTCTCATGAAATATTAAGAAAAACTTTCAAGAAACATTTTCGAGACGTTTCAGAAACTCTAACATAACATAATATGTGTGAGATCACGTGTTTCATAATGTGTGAGAACTGTATTAATTAGGATAGAGATCCTCAGGTGCCCAATTCATATAACTCCGAGAGGTAGCCCAGTAAAGATAGAGATGAGTTGTAAACTTAGATGTCTTGAATTTAAAATTTGACAATCCTTTGAGACCAGGCCACGAGAGATTTATCTCTTGTGAATCTTCTAGTCTGGCATGTAATAATATATAACCTACTTTTGACAAGACGGGGGAAGAGTTTCACAAAGGTACATGTTAGGTTTTGGGTTGGCAAATTCTAAGCAAAAGCACTTTGTATGTAATTTCAGCATTTAGATAAACGTGTCAAAGTGTAGGAATAAATCAAGATGCTGTAACAAACGCAAAACAAGGAGAATAAACACTCTGCCAGGCATTCAAACGGCTTGTCCAGGCGTTCGAATGGCACAGGCATTTGAACGGCAGGCCAAACTGTTCGATCGCATGCTAGAATCGAGGATTTCCAGTTTTGTATCCTAGTCGGGTTTGAAAATGTCCTATTTCGACTTACATAGCGTCCAAGGTTCTACAAACACTCCAGACTCTATATAAATGCTCTAAACCCTAGAAAGAAAGATAACATTTGAAGAGAGATTTTCTAGCTGTAGAGTGCTTTATCATGCCTCCCAGATATTGGAGTGTTCTTCTGGTCAATCAAACAAGTTCACATAATCGTCTTTGGCGGATTCCAAAGGTTGGCATAGATAGCACGAGAAAATAGTGCATCATGGGTTTTAGCGATCAAGTCCGAAACTTCTACCAGAGTTGGCGTTCAACGGGATAGGTTGTAAGTTTGTTCTTGTAACTATTCAACGTTTATAGTGCTGAGTATGACTCCGTAATTTTTTCCCTGATTGATAGCGTTTCTATGCTAAAATTCTGTGTGTTTTATCTCATTCTTTATTGCTTATAATTGCACATAAGATTGATGTACCTAGAAAAATTCACCACTTGATATAGTTGGATTAAGTAGGTTAATTAATAAATCTAGGCAAATCTACACTCTCAAACTTTTTCAATTGGTATCAGAGCAGATTCACTCTTATTTTTTCAAAAAGAATTTTTCTAAACCATACGAGTGAGATCTATTACCTGCGATAATGGATATGTAAAAAGGAGGTTCAACAGTGAGACTACCATATTTTGATGGGACAAACTATTCATACTGGAAGGTGCGCATGAGAGCTTTTTTGAAAGTAATTGATGAACGCGTATGGATTTCAGTCAGTGAAGGTTGGAATCATCCCCCACTACTGTTGCTGAAGTAGTTTCTAAGAAACCTTTGAATCAATGGACGCCTCTTGAAATTGAAACTGCTGGATGGAATAGCAAGGTCATGAATATCCTCTATAACAGTCTCTTACTTGAAAGTTTAGAAAAAATTATATCTGTGAGATTACTAAAGAGGCATGGGATATCCTTAAAATCACTCATGAAGGTACTTTTGGTGTTAAAATTGCAAAACTTCAAAGGCTAACAACAAATTTTGAAGATCTATTTATGAATAAAACTGATACCTCTGATGAATTTTATACAAAATTGAGTGATATTGTGAATTCCAGTTTCAATTTAGGACAAAAAATTCCTAATTCTCACATTGTTTGAAAGATTCTTAGATCATTGCCTGACAAATTTCAACCCAAAGTGACTGCTATTAAAGAAAGCAAAGATATTGATTCATTGCAGGTTGATGAACTTGTAGGAAATCTCCAAACCTATGAGGCTAGTTTTCGTCATGTTAAAAAGTAAAAACCTATTGTTTTTAATGCCTCTAATGAAAATAAAAATGTTGGTTAAAATCGCAAGTGCACGAATCGTAATAAGTAATAAAGCGAATGAGTAAGAGTGTCGTCCCACGAGGATTGAAAAATTACTAATAAGTACCAAAATTGATTAAATTATGATCTATTTGATAATTCGAATAGGAATGAATTGTTGAACTAGAAAAGTTAAAATAACAAAATTAAATAAGTAAGTTGAGATCTGTGTAACAAGATTCTAGGGTTTCCGATTCACTATAGCTAATCCTGTCCAAACTTCCTAATTGGATTAAATATAATTATTTCCTATTGTTGATAATCGAGTTTCTCTAATTTATTCGCTAATCTTTCTCAAACATTAACGAAATAATCCAACAAGCAAACTTTCTACATCTCTGTAAAAATTCTAAACTTGTTAGATTTCATTAAGAGTAAAGAACCCTCATAAAAATTACACAAATCCATAAATATCTCTATCCCATGGATTACTTATGGTATCTCAAACATAAGCTGGAACAATTATCACTTCTCAGTTTCAAATTGAATTCTATATCATGTAAATGGTGATCAATCATTCACAAGCATTAAGTCCAGAATGAAATACTCAACAATATGAAACAAATACTAGTTTAATTATGATGTGGATAGCATAGCAGAAGACTACTTGGAGACCCGGGGATGTCATTATGCCCGTGCGGCACGTGGACCAGTTACCAGTGGTCGGTAAACCTTAATCAACCATAACTTTTGTTGTATAACTCCATTTTCTTATTATAATATGTTTTTGAAAAGCTAGCGGCGAGACAAAAGCCTTGGAAAACTAATACATCATTTTTTGGTATAAGAAAATGTGAAAAAATGCTTTTAAGTATGAAATTTGGCCAATTTAGTGTTTTGGGCTTGTCTTTTTTGGGTTTTCGTAAGTTTTTCTTTTAACCCGATTTGTCCTGGGCCATAGGGTTTCGTGCAGCATATTTGTACTTTCATTTGTGACATTTTCAGTAGCTTTTGGAGATCAATACAGTTTATGTGCTTGTTTGCACCGTTTACCCTAATCGTTCAGTATTCTTGCGAATCAATGAATGTTTGATGCCTCTTTACCTGGTGTTCACTTGAATCTATAGGTTTTATGGAAGAAATCCAAACCGGCATTCTTTGGAATCAACAGATAGGGTTTGGTTAACGGCCCTGTGTACCTTCTGTTACATTAGTTTGGTATCAGAGCGACAGGTTCCGATTCTGATTTGTTCGTGATCATGCCGCCCAGACATAGGCCAATCCAAGACGGGATGGAGAACGACAGGATTGTTAGGCTGCAGTAGGTGGTTAAGAATCTGGCTGATAATGTGGTTACCATGCAGATCCAGATGCAGCAGCAATAGCAGCGGCAATACACGAATTTGCGTGTTACGGAAAAGGGAGAAGACCATGACACCGAAAGCGACGAGGAAGAAAACCCCTTCTCAAAGAGGCAACCAGAACGACAGGATGAAAGACAACCCCAATACCCCGCAGGGTGGAGGGTCGAGAGGCTAGGGCTGTTTTGAAGATGTGGGAGGAAGGCCTAAAAATTGATATCCCAGAGTTCCATAGCAGGCTGAAAGTAGAGGACTTTCTCAATTGGTTATTTGTCGTTGAGGAGGTTTTGGAGTTCAAGGAGGTTCCAGAGAACAAATGAGTCCCCCTTGTTAAGACTCATTTTCGTGGTAGGGCTACGGCGTGATGGCAGTGATTGAAGGTAAACAGTGCTTGGATGGGAAAAAGGAAGATTAAGTCTTGGGACAAACTGAAGAAGCATCTCCATGAGGCTTTCCTGCCCCATAACTACACGCGGATGATGTATCAGAGGTTCCAGAATTTAAGGCAGGGTGTGAAAACAGTGGATGAATATTCCACTGAATTTTATCAGTTGATGGCACGTAATGAGCTTGTCGAGACTGACGACCAGTTGGTTTCGAGGTATATTAGAAGGTTGCAGACCTAATACCAGGACGCTTTGAACATCTTTGATTTGTACTCCATTTCGGATGCTCATCAGAAAGCACTACAACTTAAGAGGCAGGCAAAGCGATGTTCTAGTGTTCTGCCCTGGACTGGATCTAGTAGTCGAGGTGTGGCCCAACAAAGTACTGTCCGTGGTGGTACTCAAGATTCAGTTGGGGGTGTGGTTGGCAAACTACCAACCGCAAATCTAATTAGACCCATGGCTGGCAGTACAGGTCATTGTTTTAAGTACGGAGAACCAGGTCATAGGTTTCGGAGTGCAAGAAACCTGTCGTGCAAAAGGGGTTATTCATCGACAACGAAGGAATGGTTGGAGTGGAATTTAAGCAGCCTTTAGAGGATCTTATTGATGAGTAGGTTGGTGAGGAGGTTGTGGAAGAGGAGCATATGACTAGTGACGACAAGCCATTATTAGTGGTTTGCAGGACTTGCCTTACTCCCCAAATGTACGATGGCGATGGATGGCTGAAGAGTAATATATTCCAGTCCAAATGTACGATTAGGGGCAAAGTATGCAAGTTCGTGATTGATTCTGGGAGCTATGAGAATGTGATCTCCAGGAAGCGGTCCAAAAGTTGGAGTTAGTAATGGAGAAGCATTATAATCCCTATAAACTGACTTGGCTACAAGAAGGAAAAAAGGTAACTGTTTCTAAACGATGTTTAGTTTCACTGTCCATTGGTTCTAATTATAAAGATAAAATATGGTGTGATGTCGTTGAAATGGATGTATGCCATATTCTGTTGGGGAGGCCGTGGCAGTTTGATAGGGTTGTCCAACATGATGGTCAAAAAAATACGCATAGCTTTGTGTTTAACAATGTGAAGGTGGTGTTGTATCCGAGTAAGGAGGAGAGTCTGAAACAGGTGGCTGAGAAAAAACCCAATCTACTGACCATGCAGCGTTTTGCGGGAGAGATCGTTGAAACTAGCCTAATGTATTTGTTGGTGGTTAAGGAGCAACAGCAAAATGGGGAGGTTCTGAACAGTGTGCAGAAATTACTAGAGGAGTTTAGCAGGGTGTTTCCGAAGGAGTTACCATCCGGGTTGCCGCCTTTACGCGACATCCAACACCAAATTGATTTAGTTCCAAGAGTTGCCTTACCAGACCGTCTGCACTATCACATGAGTACTAAGGAGTATGAGGAGTTGCGACGTCAGGTTGAGGAATTATTGACCAGGGGGCACATTTGGGAGAGTCTCAGTCCTTGTGTCGTGCCTGCACTCTTGACCCCCAAGAAAGATGGGTATTGGCATATGTGCGTGGACAGCCGGGCCATCAATAAGCTCACAGTCCGATATCGGTTTCCTATTCCGCAATTGGACGATTTGTTAGACCAACTTAGTGGGACTACGGTGTTTAGCAAACTGGATTTGAACGGTGGTTATCATCAGATCCGTATTCGTGAGGGTGACGAATGAAAGAGTGCCTTCAAGACATGGGAAGGTCTTTGTGAATGGCTGGTTATGGCATTCGGGTTGTCGAACCGTCCAAGTACCTTCATGTGTATGATGAACCGCTTTTTCGACCTTTCATTGGGAGGTTTGTGGTAGTATACTTTGATGATATTTTAATTTATAGGCCTAATCATGCCTAGCATTTGCGGCACTTACGACAAATTCTATCTTTGTTGCAAAAGGAGAAATTCTTTACTGCTCAAGCTAAGTGTTCGTTCATGATGGATAGTGTATTGTTTCTGGGATACATAGTATCCCGTGATGGAATTTTCATAGATGAGGCCAAGGTTGAGGTTGTTCGTAGGTGGCCTACTGTGAGGAGCATTCATGGTGTGCACAGCTTCCATGGGCTGGCTTCATTCTATCGACAGTTTATCCCGAATTTTAGTAGCATCATGGCTCTTATCACAGATTTTATGAGAGCTGGTCAGTTTACTTGGTCAGAGGCAGCGGCCAAAGCATTTGAGGCAATTAAGCAGAAATTGACCACCGCTCATATGCTCTCCTTGCCTGATTTTTCTAAACTTTTTGAGTTGCATTGTACTACCTTAAAGGTTGGCATTGGGGTAGTCCTTAGCCAAGAAGGCTGGCCAATTGCGTATTTCAGTGAGAAGTTGAATGGGGCGAAGGCGCACTATAGCACCTACGATGTGGAGTTCTATGTTATTATTCAGGCCTTGAAGCACTGGTACTCTTTCTTGTCGCAGAGTGATTTTGTGCTATTTTCTAACCATGATGCGTTGAAGCATATTAATAGCCAAGATAAGCTCTCGGCAAGGCATGCGAGGTGGGCAGCGTACTTACAACAATTCACATTCTCCATTAAGCATAAGTCCGGGGTTCATAATCGGGTGCCTGATACTCTTAGCCGCTGCACTCGTTTACTCACCACTTTGCATGCCGAGGAGGTTGAAATAGGGCAGCGTGTGGATTATACGTTACTTGATGGATTCTTGTTCAAGGGGACTCAATTGTGTGTGCCACAGTCAAGCTTACGCCTCAAAATTGTCAAAGAGTTGCATGATGAGGGGCATATGGGGAGAGATAAGACACTTCAGCTTGTGGTCGATTCCTACTATTGGCCTTCCATGCGACATGAGGTGGCCAAATTTGTTAAGGGGTGCCGAACTTGCCAAGTTTCGAAAGGGACAACCACCAATGCTGGGTTATACATGCCATTGCCAATTCCGAAGTGGCCTTGGGTGAATGTGAGTATGGACTTTGTCCTAGGGCTGCCACGTACACAACGGGGCAGTGACTCTATCTTTGTGGCGATGGACAAGTTCACAAAAATGGTGCACTTCATTGGGTGTAAGAAGACCAACGATACCGTCAATATTGCCCAGTTGTACTTCCGAAAAGTGTATCGCCTTCATGGACTACCTACTTCCATAGTTTCCGATAGGGACTCTCAGTTCCTCAGCCACTTTTCAAGGTGCTTGTGGTGGTTGGCTAACATGAAATTGGACTTTAGCAGTGTTTACCACCCTAAGACAGCTGGGCAGACCGAGATGGTGAATCGTTCATTGGGTAACTTGTTGCGGTGTTTAATGGGGGAAAATTTTAAATCATGGGATCAGAAATTGTACCAAACTGAGTTTGCATTTAATCGGTTGGTGAATCGCAGTTTGAGTTTTAGTCCATTCTTTGCCAATTATGCATTCCAGCCGCGAGCTCCAATTAACCTAGCTCTTGTTCCCGATTTGAAGAGGGTCTATAAGAAGGCCAAGGATTTCATTAGTGATTTACAGGTGGTCCATAAACAGGTGGAACAGAATTTTCTTGAGTCGACGACAAAGTATAAGGAACCGACTGACCAGAAGCGGCACTTGGTGGAGTTTGATGAGGGGGATTTTGTGTGGGCAGTGCTGACCAAGGATCAATATCCGGCGCACGAGTATAGCAAACTAGCAACTCAAAAGTTAGGCCGTATGAGATTATTAAGAAGATCAATCCTAATGCCTACCGGTTGAAGCTGCCAAACCAAGCCAACACTTCTGACATTTTCAATGCGAAGCATCTCATGCCTTATCGTGGTGATAGCTCGGAGGAGAAGGAGGAGGTGCCGAATTCGCCAACGAAATCTTTCCAACCTGGGGAGGATGATGCGGATAGCATAGTGAAAGACTACCTGGAGACCTGGGGGCGTCGTTATGCCCGTGCAGTGCGTAGACTAGTTACCGGTGGTCAATAAACTTTAATCGGCTGTAACTTTTGCTGTGTAACTCCGTTTTCTTATTATAATATATTTTGGGAAAGCTAGCGATGAGACGAAAGCCCTGGAAAACTAATACATTGTTTTTTAGTCCAAGAAAACATGAAAAAATGCTTTTAGGTATGACTTTTGGCCCGTTTAGTGTTTTAGGCTTCTCTTTTTTGGGTTTTTGTAAGTTTTTCTTTTAACCCGGTTTGTCCCGGGGCTAGGGTTTCGTGCAGCATATTTATACTTTCATTTATGACATTTTCAATAGTTTTTGGAGATCAATACAATTTATGTGCTAGTTTGCATCGTTTACCCCAATCGTCCGGTATTCTTGCGAATCAACGAACGTTTGATGCCTCTTTGCCTAGTGTTCACTTGAATCTACAGGTTTTAGGGAAGAAATCTGAACCGGCATTCTTTGGAATCAACGGTCCTGTGTATCTTCTGCTGCATCAAATTCAATTAAAGAAAAGATTCACATAGTCATAGTTAGGCTACATCGTAACCTTAGAAAATAGAAATTAGTTCATAATAAAACTAAATAAAAACATAATCAAAGAGTTTGACATCAAGAAATTGAAAGAGATTCGGAAGAAAGAAAAACTCAAGAACTAGAATCCCTTCTCCCTTTGACGTTCTGCTCCTCTCTATCGATCTCTCTCCTTCAATCTCTTCATGTTGGCTCCCCCTTCTATCCTTTTTCTCTCCTATTTATGTCCTAAGAGTCCAAGAGTCTTGAAGAAAAAGGAAACCTATTACAAGTAGAAAAGGAATATTGCTAAATTCGCGGATTCTATATTTTTATTAACTTATAGCCCACTTTTGACCATGATAGAATTCAATTCACAAAATTTCTTGTGAAATAAATGTTGTAGAGCTTTAAGTCTTCTTTCTAACTCTGTAAGAATCGCCTTGATCTGATATTTGAGTTAAAAGTTATGACCAAAATACCATAACCGCATCAAATCTTCATCCCCTGATTTTTCTTCAGATTTGTTGCTGAGCAAGGTGTCGATACCTGAGTTCCAGTGTCGACACTTCTGAACAGAGGTGATATTTTTTAGCTCATTGTCACCAAGGGTTGACCCCTTTTTCAGAATTTCTTCAATTTAGCTTCCAAGCTTAAATTAACACCATGTAAAGGTCTTAACTCTCTTTAAATTATCCTCCTTTGTGTCTCCTATCAAAGTAAACACATATAATAAGTTCAAACACTCCTCCGCTATATTTTGATTGATTATTCCGGCTAAATCCCATGAATTTGCATAATTACCTTGATCCTTCTAATCAGCAAAATATGAATAAAAACAAGTAAAAATATAATAAAAGATCATAAAGAACTAACATGTAAGACACTAAAAATGTTAAATTGACAAGTATAAAATCAACTTATCAAAAAACGAGTCTGAAGAAGAAGAGGATGAAGAAAATTCTGAAATTGTGAATTACCTTGTAAACCATTTTAGAAAATCTCTTTTGAAAAAGGGTAATTTCAATAATTTCAAGAATAAGAACAAGTTCGATGTCAACAAAAAGAATGGAAATGAAAACAACAACTCTCCTAATAATGGTGGTCTGAAAATTGATTGTAAGGGAAATAAGAACAGCAACTCGGTAAAGTGCTTTGAATGCCAAGGGTTTGGACATATTACTTCTAAATGGCCCAACAACTTGAAAAGAAAAGGTAGGGTTATGACTTTGACATGGAATGATTCTGATGACGAAGAACAGTCTAACAATAAGGAATCAAGTAACTCAAGTAATTTTATGATTTACCGCATCTATTAACTCTGACTCAAACCCTAAAAATTCTACTATTTCAAATTGTATTGATTCAACTAGTCATGTGGTAGATCTAGATCGCACTGACTCTGGAGAAGCTGTGTTGATTCAATTAATTCAAGATTGATGTACCTAGAAAAATTCACCGCTTAATATAGTTGGATTAATTAGATTAATTAATCAATCTAGGCAAATCCACGCTCCCAGGCTTTTTCAGTACACGTAAGCTAACATGGACACTCCTGATGGCATAACCAACAAAAAAAATAGAAATCCCAAGAGCCCAATCCAAATGTGAAAATGATCAAAAACAACTATTTGCGTACCAAGTCCCAACAACCACCAGAAAACTAGAGGGTCAAATAAAGAAGCACAATTGACTGAGTCAGCTATTGTTTATACTAAATGGAAACAGGATTTGAATCCAATTATGAGAATAATATGCATAAATCAAATATGTCATGGCAAATTTTTCAAAAAAAGCTGTAAGAGAGAGAGAGAAAGAGAGAGAAGTTCATGATACGAAATGGACTTGGAATAAAAAATAGGAAGAAGAAAGCTATGGAGCACACTGTAACATATCGAGTCCCCTTGTAGAGCTCCTTCTATCAAGAAGTTTGAAATTTTCATAAAACTGCAGCCTTTTATTATATGCATACACCTCCATTTCTTGCATTTGGGAAACCAGTAATCATGTCAGCCAGCTACCCGTGATCAACTTGATTTTTTACAATCACGTATTTAGTCTCGAATCCTAAATATGGTTGCCAGCGACTAGAGATGGATCCAGAATTTTTATTGAGGCAGTTAAGGTGAAAAAGAAATATTAAAAAGTGGGTCAAGATAAATTTCTTGAATTTTGGGAGGACAATACACTATATATATATATATATATATTTCACTCTAAATTTTCAAAGGTTCATAAGGGTAAAGGGAATTTGAAATTTTTGATGGGGCCCAACTGCCACGCTAATAATCTAGAAAGATGTCAAACTTGTTGACAATGTGGAGTTGGAGGAGCTGGTGTTGCAAGGTAGGTAGGGTTTTCGTCTCCAGCCATGATAACAACAATCTTTGGCTCACCCTCATCAGTCATTGTAGTAATTGTGACTTGTTTCAGCTTCTCTATGTTGACAATTGACGAGTTGGGCACTCTTTTCAATTTTGCACAGAAGAAGATTAGCATTGTCAACATGGCAAAGGCTAGGAAAGTTGCAAAGGATCCAAGAAAATATAGGGCTACATAGCTCTATGGCATGTTTCGACAATTGGCTGCTTCAGGCTTCAGTAGCTAGCACGGGCCTTATATATATACATAAACCTATGAGCATATATATATATATGGAAGTTGTTGGTTGGATGGAACCTTGAGACATTAATATTCTTGAAGTTGGCACATTACATATAACACCAGCCACACTTCACACTCGCAGGCTCCCAAAGCAAAACCAAAAGTTGTTATCTTGTACTTCTTTTGTTTTATTTATTAGTTTATTTGATATTTTGTATTAGCCTTGAGGGTAGACTAGTCTTTTACTATTTTGTCTTTTATGTGTTTTCTATTTCAGTTATATAAGCCTCCTATTGTATTTTCTATTGTTGTATGCTTAATATCAAAAAACCCTAGCTCCTTTGCTCTCAACTTCTTTCATGGTATTAGAGCCAAAACGATGATCTACTTTGGTCTGTATATCCCATCCATTCACAATGCGGATCCAACTCCGCAGTGAGTTGGCTGGGTGTTGCAAGGGGCAGTATGCCCCTACCAGGTTTGGGGCGAAGCCCCGACCAAAAATATTTTGGGTTGTCTGTACTCGTCTTTTCCTTGAGGGCACCGGCTTCGATTGTTGATTTTGCATCTGGTATTCACAGTTCGCAAATTTTTGCAAAGTATCATTTACAGTGATTTCGCATTCAGGTATTCACAATATTTTGGTATTTGTATTTATTATTTTGTGTCTTCTTGCAATGGCTAGTGAAAGAGATGACTCCTTTCAATCGATAAGTGTCTGATTGAATGGGAACAATTATTCGTATTGGAGTTATGTCATAAGAAATTTTTTAAAAGGGAAGAAGATGTGGGGTTATGTCAGTGGTGCTGTATGCAAACCGACTGATGCTGCAATTGAGGGCTATGCAAATCTGTTAGGTCCTTAGGAAGCAAACAATTCAAAAATTATTACTTGTGTTAATAATTCTGTTAAACACTCCATAGGTATGCAATTGGCAAGGTATGAAATAACAAAGCAGGTTTAGGATCACTTGGGCAAATTATACACGCAATCTAACTTTGGCAAACAGTATCAATTGGAAGCTGATATTTGCACTTTGCAGCAAAAGGATATGAGTATTCAGGAGTTTTACTCCACCGTGTCTAATCTTTGGGATCAACTTGCTCTCACAGAGCCAGTGTCTTTGAGGAGCCATGTCGACTGCCTTGCTCATCGGAAGCAATAGTGTCTTGTTCAATTTTTAATGGCTCTTCGGGATGACTTTGAGGGACTTCAAGCAAATATTTTTCATTGTACTACTCATCCCCCAGTTAATGCAGTTGTAAGTGAGCTTTTGTCTAAAGAGACTTAGCTTAAGACTTAAACAGGTAAGGATACAATTCATATACCTAGTCAATCTGTTTTGGCTACTCCTACTCGGCCACCATTTAACTATCAGCAAAGCAAGACTTTGAAGGTCGGTTTTATCGAATGTAGCTTTTGCAAGAAGAAAGGTCATTGGAAGGCTCAATGCCTAAAACTATTCAATAAAGGACGAACCGTGCCACCACCTCCTCCACATCAGCAAGAGTGGAGGCAACCCTCCCCTCAGCAGCAATGGCCCCCGGGGTGGGCATCCCCAATACAGAGGTTACAGTCCAAACACAGCAACAGTTGTTCCTGATTCTCAAACAACTTCAGATCCCAATTTGGCTACCCTTACGGAGCAATTGCAGAAGTTTCTTGTCACATAGCCCTCGCCAAATGCCATGTCCACTTCATCTTCACTAGGTCTGTCACCCTATTGTAAACACCCCATTTTTGCCCGCTCGACAATCTCCAGTCCGTCCAGACTCATAGTCAAATCGACAAAGAAATATTCAAGTCTGATTACACCCTAAAAGTGTAATCATAAGCCTTTAATTTGTACTTTGTTAGACTTATATAGTAATTAATTATCTTATTTTAGTTAGATATTTGTTTGAGTATGTTTTGTATGTGTTTTGTAGGCTATATAAGCTAATAAAGGCAAAAAGAAAGCAAGAATAATCAAAGCGAGTTCAAGGTGAATAATTTGTTCATGAAATTTCAGACATGTCTCGGTATTTGGGCCATATCTTTTTACTCCGATGTCTGATTGAGCTGATTTTTATGCCATTGGCAAGAAGACTTCAAGAGCTACAATTTGTCCTTTAATGTGCATCGGCTAAATCGGCCTTTAAGGTGGTCAAAATCAAGCGATGAATAGTAACCGATCGATTGGTTTGGCAAACTTCAGAAAGGGTGATTTACCGATGATCGACCAATCGATCGATGAACAGTAACCGATCGATCGTGAACAGTGCCCGATTGATCATGAACAGTGCCCGATCGATCGGTGAACAGTAAAAACAGTGAATTTACCGATCGAACACTACAATCACCGTTCAATCGACCGATCAATCGGTGAACAGTGCCGATCGATCGATCGATACAGATCTGGAGCTTAAAAGCTTTGTTGATCGAAAAAATGGAGAAGAGGAAGATTTTTTGGGTTTGTAGCAGCCAAGGGGGTGGCGTGAAAAGCTCCTCCAAGGTTGGTTTTTATGCTTTTGTGTATTTTTAGCTAAGATTTATGTTTGTATGTTAATGTAGGAGTAGAAATTGTAACTTTCTTTCATTGTAATGTATTTTCCTTCACTTTCTTGTCATTTTCTCTCACTTTCTTAGCAACCAAACACTAATTTTACTTAGTTTAATGTTAGATTTACCTTCATTTATGCTCTTTATTATGAATTCTAGTAGCTAAACATCTCTCGGGTGTGATTGTGAAGATCCACCAAGGATTTTCAAGTATTTCAATGGGGATTCATGAATTTCAAAGTTTTATTCATAGATTTGTATAGTTCTATTTGGTTAGGTGTTGGATTTATTCAAAAACTTAGATTCATAACTCATTTGGTAATATTTATGCACAATTCAATAATTGGTATAAATCTTGCATATTTATAAGGTTTGCTTCTAGGGTTCTATTAATTGGTTTAATCCCTACACTCAACTAAATATGAACTCAAGGTTTTATGGTCAAAATATTCCGAATCAAGAATCCACGGTGTGATTATTGATTTGAGTTATAAAAATCCTCTATTAAATTCTTGTTGTGAATTGGTGAATTGAATCAATCATATCCAAGCTTTCCATTTTAATTGCTTTACATTTAAATCAATTCCCTACTTAATTGCTTTAATTTTCATTGCACTAGTTTAGTAAATCAAAACCCCATCAAAAAACTAAAGATTTTTGGTCCTTTTATTTTTCCTTTTATTTTAGATCCAATTCCCCAAATAATTGCAATTCAATCCTAGGCTAGGTTAGTGTGAGTTGAGTGCTAGAGCCTATATTTGGCTAGGTCCCTTGGGAAAGAACGATACCGGATTATCGGTTTATACTTCATCGCGACCCCCTTACTCTTGCGAGGTACTAACTCCATTTTGTAGTTTTCGGAGCGAGTCAAAGTCCAAATTAATTTTTCAAACTCAATCTAATCAATCAATCGCTTCATAGACCTGTCGGGCTTAATAAAGGCAAAATGACCAAAATGTCCTTATGACATTGCTTGGTCCTATTTCAGTCGGCACGTCTTTCAAGAGATGGTAAGTCCCCATTTCAATCTCAAATCCAATTTCAAATCTAATTCCAATTCAAATCAAATTCGACACACCTTTCGAGAAAGTTGATCCCTCAGGCGATAAGTCCATCCAGTCCGACATATTTTTTAAGAAAACTCTTCTAAATAGTAAGTCCCTTCAAACCCGTCGACTGAGTTGGAACCCAAGTCCCCGAGATGGTAGAACGGTCCACCTTTAGTGCCATCTAGCCCGCCAATGAAGAATGTCCGTTATTCGGCACATCTTTCGAGAAAGTTGATTCCTCAGACGATAAGTCCACCTAACAGCTTCCTAAGATCAGGCAGCCTCCGGAATGAATGCACACCGTCAGAGTGGCGGAAACACTCGCAAACATCACAATCATCAGAGTGGCAAAAATACTCGCAAACAGGTCGACATTGGGAATTGTCAAAAAAACTCCTATGTCATAAGACCGAACTCGTCTCTTGGCGGTGACACATTTACCAAAGAACAAAATATCTTTAGAAATCAACTCGTCACAGACCATCAGAGTGACGAAAACACTCAAAACTCGGGTCAACACCAGTGCTTGCTAGCCTACTCCAGTGAAAAATAACCAAACTATCCCTTGGGTCTTTGCCGGCACACTTCTCGTGAAAGTACCTAAGTCCTCAGAGTGGTAAGTCCCCATTTTCAAGTGTCTTCAGTTGGTTCCAGATCAATTTCGAGACCATTCAGTCAAAATGACCATTTTGTCCCTAGGCATTCGAGGACCTCCAAGAACCACACCGGCTCTGGATATCAAACCGGTTACCTCCCAAGAATGCTTTTAATAGTATTCTTAACCTTCCAACACTTTTTAGGATTATTTTGAGTCTATTCTAGTAAACTCAGTGCAAAATGACCGTTTTACCCTTAATGGGCCGGACATCTTTTCCAACCACACCGGCTATGGGTATCAAACCGGAAATCCCTTAGAACATTCTATTCAATATTTCCAACCTTCAAGCCTTCTCATGGGATATTCCAAGTCCATACCGATGGTTTTCTAGTCCAGTTGACCGTTTTGCCCCTAATGGGCCGGTCGGCCTTTCCAAACATTCCGACATTATTTTTCAAGTCCGTTACCCCCTGGCTATTTCAAGGGTTTCTACCCATTTTTGGCCCTTTGGACCATTCCCAGCCTCCCAGAACATTCCCGAACCTTCCGGAGTCACTCCTAGTGAAGCCAAGCCAAAAATTACCTGATAGTCACTAATGCAGGTGCCCAAATCTTTTGCCTTGCGTATCAAGGATCGAAAGATACGTTTCTTACCACCCTAGAATATTTCCTAAGTGGCTGGCACCACTCCTAATGGCGCCAATGAAAAATTTGCCCTAGCGCCACTACAACAGGCGCCAGGCCAATCTTGTGTCTATAAATACAGAGCCTCCCCCTGCGTGAAAAGGGTCCGCAAACTACTTTTCGAATTACAGAACTCGAAGTCTCTTCATAACCCTAGCTCTCTAGTCTCTCCAAACCCTAGCCTCCATACACCTAACCCTAACACCTATATACACTCTATACACTCATACACAAGTCTCCAAGGCCGCCATTGAAGACACAAAGTGCTGCAACTTGGAAGCTCTCAAGGGTCAAGCAAAGCAAAGCAAATAAAGTAAGAAAACAAGAAGAAGATAAGGTAGGCTCTCTCTTTATGTTTATGTACTTCCCCCCTCTCTTCTTTCTCTTAACCTGCTTGAGTTTTCTTCTATTTTAATCCCCTATCTTCTACCTCCCCTTTCTTGCATGCTTGAAACAAGGGAATCCCCTATTCATGTGTAGGAAGGACTGCTGAAAGTTACCGTGTCGGGGGCTTTCTTCTAGTTCAACCTTAGACCATGTGGATTCGGCTCCTTGATTATGTGGTGAAGCCAACCTTGTATGTTCATAACCTTACTTGCATTATGTATGTCATATTCATACATCCTTTCAAAATTTGTTTTCAAAGTGGTTTTCAAAATTTGCATCAAAATCCTCTTTCAAACTTGCATTCAAAATCTTGTTTTCATAATTACAATCTTAAAGTAATTCTAGCCATTCCCTAATTAGGATTGTTTTAGGAAAGTATTGAATTGATTGTGACCATTAAGGTCTATATTTTTTGATGTAAACCCTAAATTGCTTTTCATCAAAACCATCATTTTAAGATGATTCTAGCCATTCCATGGTTAAAGTTGTTTTAGGAAAGTGTGATATTCAATGTGATCATACTGGTCCATATTTCAAATCCATATTGTTTTCAAAACCACCAACTTAGAATGGTTCTAATCTCTTCATGGTTAGAATCATTTTAGGAAAGTGAGACATTCAAAAGATTTCAAAAGTCCGTATTCAAGCCTCTTTCCAAAATTGCTTTTTAAAATACTTTCTAAAAACACTCTTCAAAAGTCTACTTTCTAAAAACTCTTTTTAAACTTCCTTCCAAAAATTCTCTTCAAACTTCTTTCTTAGAAACACTCTTCAAAATATCTTCTTTCCAAAAACTCTTTTTCTTGGAGTCCAAGTCAAGTCATAGATTTCATGGTTAGGAAACCTTAATTCTCTTTCCTAAAATTGTGATTTCCTCTCTTGCCTTAAATCATAGGTTTGCTAAATCTATTTTTCTACACCAAAATCATTAGCTTTCCAAATTCAAGATTTTCAAAATTCAACCTTCCTAATTCCATGTCAAATCTAATATTTCAAATTAGGAAACTAAATCAAATCCTCCAATTTTAAAAATCAAATCAAATCATCTATTCTTAGAAATAAAATCTAATCTTCTACTTTAGAAAATAGGAATCAAATCTTTCTTAATTCAAACCTTTTCTAATTCCAATCTTCCTTAATCCTAAATTTTTTCAAATCTCAGCTTTCTAAATTTCAACTTTTCAAATCTTTCTAAACTCAAATTTTTTCAAAGTTCAAATCTTTTTAAATTCAAACATTTCCTAAGTTCAAACTTTCAGAATTCAAAACTTTGCTAAAATGAAACTTTCTTAAAATGAAATTTTTCTAATTTGGTACTTTTCTAAAATGGAATTTTCTTATTTTGAAACATTCCTAATTCAAAACTTTCCAAAGTCTAACCTTTCCTAAACCCTAACTTTCCAAATCATTTCAAGTCAAGTGTTTTTAAATCAAATCAAATCTCTTTTCAAATATTCCTTAAATCTAACTTTTCTAATTCAAACCTTTCCCAAATTCAACTTTCTAAAATCGAACTTTTCAAATCTAAACCAAATCTTCCTAACTCAACTACATATTCCAACCCTAGGACACCTAAACCCTAGGACGCCTAAAACCTAGTTCAACCCTCACCCTAAGTTAGAAAGTTTCAATTCTTTTCTAAACCAAGATGGTTTTCCAACTTCAATCTGAGTTAAAATGTTTTCAAAACTCAACTCTACCTTTCTGAAGTCAAGTCCAAGTTTTCTTTCCAAGTTCAAACCCTTTCTCAAGTCTAAGTTCAATTTCAAATCAAATCTTGATTTCATATCTTCTATTCTAAGTTCCAATTAAATCATTTTTCAAATCAAACTCTTTTCAAATCAAACTTTCAAACCTCAAAATGCCTATTTTTAGTTGGACTTTTGTCCGAATTACAACTGACCTAATTCTCAAAAAAGGATACGTAGGCAACCCTTATAAATACGGTCACAACCTTTTTTCAAATTTCTAATTCCATAACCTTTTTCCAATTTCCAATTCCCCAATCTATTTCAAGTTTTCAATTTCTAAAACCTTCTTTCCAATTTCAAATCAAGTATTTTAAAATCTATTTCCAAAATCAAATCTTTCTTTTTAAATCTATTTTCGAAATCAAATCTTTTTATTACACTTGAATATCATGCATCATATAGTTCTTTCAAAATGGATATTTTTGGACATGTATTAATCAAAGATTCTGAATGAGTGAACCTAGGATGAATAGACATGTAAGTACCGCAAGGGCGGGGTAGGGTGATGGCTTAGTGCTTCTTCCCTACACGTAACCAACCTTCGTACCTAGATCACTGTTTTTAAAGACTAAAAATAGAGTTATTTTCAAAAATGGCTTAAATATTTTCAAAGGTTGCCAAACAACCTATTTTTTAAAAACCCTCCCTTGAGAAAGTTTTTAAAATCTTTTCAAAAACTCTAAGTGTAATCTTTGGATTGTGCTTAATTTTAGGTGATCCAACTCACCTTAATCAAGTTATGACGACTCCAAATATTTTTCAAAAGCCCTTATTCAAAATCGGTTTTCAATTCAAACCTAGTCACACTCGTCATTCTAAAAGGATGAGTTCTAACAAGAGAGTACCGTGTTTTTTCCACTTGTATGTATTTTTTTCCCGAGTGCAAAAAATCGGGGCGCGACACCCATCATCCTTTAGGTATATCTAAATCCTTATAAGTTTTAGACTCCGGTGCCTCTCATAATATGCCACCAAATTTATCCTCGTTTGTCTCCATTTGTCCCTCTACATCAAATGTGTCTGTCATAACTATTGATGGCACCCCCATGCCTTTGGCAAGAGTTGGTTTAATTCGTAAACCTCATTTACCATTTTCTAATGTTTATTGCATTCCTAAACTTGCCATGAATCTGTTTCAGCGAGTCAACTGTGTGCTTATGGTTATTCTATTCACTTTTCCAACACTTCTTATCATATGCAAGATCCTCAATACAAGAAGTTGATTGGGACAGGCCGTAGGCAACAGGGATTGTATGTTTTGGACAAGCTGATCATTCCAGATGTGGCTGCTTTGGGTGTTAACCTGTCGTCATTCCATTTAAATTCGTCATCTTCTAACTTTTATTTGTGGCATTCTAGACTTGAGCATGTTTCGGCCCCTTATTTAAAATAATTAGTTTCGAAAGGGTCTTTAGGTAGTTTGCATTCTCATGATATTTCATATTATAGTGGTTGTAAACTGGCAAAATTTTCTGCTCTTTCTTTTAATCGCAGTGTATCTTATTCTGTTGCCCCATTTGATTTGATTCATTCTAATGTGTGGAGCCCTGCCCCTGTCTTAACTAAGGGGGGTTTGAGATATTATGTTTTATTTATGAATGATTACACTAGATATTGTTGGGCTTATCTAATGAAACATCATTCTGATTTCATCAATATTTACACTGCTTTTCGATCACTAGTTAGGACCTAACATTTTGCAGTTATCAAGTGTTTTCGTTATGATTTAGGTAGGGAGTATACTTCTACACCTTTTTGCGACTTACTTCGGTCTGATGGTATTATCCATCAATCATCTTGTACTGATATTCCCCAATAAAATAGGGTTGCTGAAAGAAAGTATAGACACATTGTTGAGACGGCTCGTTTTCTTCCCTTGTCTGCTAGTGTCCCTAGTGCATTTTAAGGAGAAGTTATTCTTACAGCCATCCATTTGATCAATAAAATTCTCATATCTCACACTCAAGGTCTCTCTCCTTATGAAATGTTGTATAGCCATGCTCCTGACTATTCATATTTCTAAGTTTTTGGTTGTACCTACTTTGTACTTCATTCTACAATTAAACTCAATAAGTTATCTTCACGCTCTGCCATTTGTGTATTTCTTAGGTATGGTGACGGTCAGAAGGGCTATCATTGTTTTGATCCTGTTGCTCACAAACTATATGTTTCTCGTCATGTCTTCTTCCTTGAGCATATTCCCTGCTTTTCTATTCCTACCAATTCTCATCATGTAACCAAGTCTGACCTCATTTGTGTTGACCTCTTCTCTGATAATATAAATGAGATTATGCCACCTATTGTTGACGATGCACCACCTTCTCAGGTACGCATAGATGCAGATGCTCCTTTCCCTCCTGTAGCCTACTAAGATCCTCTTGTGATTGTGGATCCTCCTCATCAATCTACGCATGCTCATAAGTCTACTCAGTTACCAAAATTTTCTTATTCATGTTATTCTAGCTCATTTACATCTTTTTTGGCATCTATTCATACTCTTTGTAAGCCTTCCTCCTATATGGAGGCGATTCTTGATCCTCTTTGACAGCGGGCTATGGTTGAGGAACTTTCTGCTCTACATCACATGGGCACTTGGGACTTTGCTCCCGCCTGGGAAAAGTACTATTGGTTCTCATTGGGTTTATAAAATTAAAACCAAAGCAGATGGTTCAGTTGAGAGGTATAAAGCACGATTGGTTGCTAAGGGTTTTGCACAGTAATATGGCTTGGATTTTGAGGAGACTTTTGCTCTAGTTTCCAAGATGACCATTGTTCGTACTCTCATCTCAGTGGCATCAGTCCAACAATGGCATCTCTCACAGATGGATGTTAAAAATGCTTTTTTGAATGGAGATCTTCTCGAAGAAGTTTATATGGTTCCTCCTCCTGGTGTTTCTCATGATCCTAGAAAAGTTTGCAAGCTCAATAAGGCCTTATATGGTCTCAAACACGCCCTTCGAGCCTAGTTTGAGAAGTTCTCAATGGTGATTACTTCCCTTGGCTTTCGCGCCAATGATCATGATTTGGCCTTATTTCTCAAGTGTACTTTGGTTGGTCGTACTCTACTTTCACTCTATGTTGATGATATGATTATTACGGGTGATGATGTTGTTGGGATTGCAGTTTTAAAGTCTGAATTGGCTCAGTAGTTTGACATGAAGGATTTGGGTCCCCAACGGTACTTTCTGGGTATTGAGGTTGCCTACTCACCTAGAGGTTATCTTCTGTCTCAATCCAAGTACACAGTAGACATAGTTCAGCGAGCTCGTCTCACGGATACTCAGATTGTTGATACTCTCATCAAGATCAATGCTTGTTATACTCCTTCAAATAGTATTCTGTTGCCCGATCCCACATTGTATCGGATGATTGTTGGCAGCTTGGTTTATCTCACTATCACTCGCCCCGACATTGCTTATGATGTTCACATTGTTAGTCAGTTCATTGCCTCCCCCACTTCAATTCACTCGGCTGCTATTCTTCGCATTCTCCGTTACCTCCATGGAACACTCTATCAGAGTCTTCTTCTCTCCTCGACATCCTCTTTAGATCTTTGTGCTCACTCTGATGCTGATTGGGCTAGTGATTCGACTAATCATAAGTCTACTATGGGCTTTTGCATATTCCTGGGTGGCTTTCTAATCTCTTGGAAGAGCAAAAAGAAGAATGTTGTTTCTCAATCTTCCACCGAGGTTGAGTACCGTGCTATGGTGTCTACTACGAATGAGATTGTGTGGTTGCATTGGTTATTAAATGATATGGGTGTCTCGCTTTCCACTCCTACACTCCTTTACTATGACAATAAGAGTGTTATTTATATTGCTCACAATTCTTTTTTTAATCAACAGACGAAGCACATTGAGATTGATTGCCATACTACTCGGCAACATCTTTAGCGTGGAACGATTATTTTGCCATTTGTCTCTTCTTCTATGCAACTTGTAGATTTCTTTACGAAGTCTCAAGTCTCTCCGTTAATATTTGTTTCCTGATGGCATTCTTTTTCTCTGTATCTCTGTATGTTGCATCTCCACGTGCAAGACGGGATTGCTCATGAGAGATGGTGTTGGAGAGCTTGATATGCATCCTTGGGGCCCTTACTAAACAGTTTAAGCTTTTAGGCCAAGTAATTGCTTAACAATATTTTTTTTATTTTTTTGTGATTTGTAAATTAAAAATGATTGGACCTTTCAACATTATGTGTATGACTGTTCTCTCTTATTCGCTTTCTTGTTGTTTTCGCTGCCTCTTGGACAAAGGCAGTGCGCAAATACAAAGACCAACAGCAATGCCCTAAGCAAATTTCTATGTGCATAGCATACAGAAGTGGATACACAAAACAAAAATTTGTGTACACATAGAGACGCGAAATTTGTGTGTATAGGTAAAATCTTATATCAAAGTGATGTGTGAGTGATACTTTTCAAATTAAGAGCAAGTACTTTATTTTGAAGTGATACAATTCGGCCAAATCGTACAAATTTCGTATACTTTTTTTTTATTGTATAACATTAAATTACACAGGTATAGATATGTGGATGAAATAAGTGTAATTAGGCATTCAGTTACAAGCATGTTTAATCACCAGTGTGCCTTTGGCAAATGAATAATTAAATGAAATCTTGATATGATACCTAATGTAGGTGAGATTTTTCGGGAAGGCTGGGCCGAACTCTCAAACCTACATTAATGAGTCCAAACTCTCTGTAAGAAATGGAGGTTAGAATGGGTCGACCCTTGTTGAGCCGATCACACTCGGATGATTAAGTTAGCAAGCTCAATCAAGATTAAAATGAATAAAAGTTATGTATATTTGGAGTTAGTTCTCCATACCTAGCTCTTGAGGGTTCGAGTATTTATAATGTGATCGATGGAGAGTTTCGCTCCTTGCCTACCAGCAGATCATCATGGTTTACTGGGTAGGCATCATTGCATACCACCGACTGACCGCATGCAGGGCCTGCCTTACCGCCTCTAAGGAATCCGGCTGACCGGACGTGCATGTCAACGTCGCGTGGGGAGCCGCTAGCGCATTTAATGCAGATCAACTCCGCATTTAATGCTCAAAGACCGCTAGCGGTTTGGGCTCGACTTTTGCAATTTGGGCCAAGGTCGGCTTGAGATTGGCGACTTGGGCCGGACCATCCCTTAGTTTTGAATTTGGGCCGCCAAGCAGCCCAAATATAATTCGTGTAGATTGGACCTCATCAGATGAGTTGGGCTGTGTGCTATTCCCCCACACCTAATCAAGATGAATATACTGAATCTATACAAATAAAAAATTTATACAAAAATTCTATACATCATTATGTATCTTAATAAGAGCTTTACACTTCAAAACAAACACCCACCATAATGGCTTTTAATTACAAAACTGTCACTATCACTGCCGCATCATTTTGTATGTAAATTTTGTATGATTTTTTTTTATAAGAATAGCATTTTTCTTTGTGTAAATAGGCACATGGACAAAACAAGTCTTTTTCATCGGTTCCAAGAACGTGTAGGCCTTGAATAACCCTATGAAATCTTCATAGAATGTCCAGTTATCTTATTAACATGAATAGAATGAAATTTTACCTAATAATAATGTTAACAATAACAATAAAAGTATGATACGATACAAGGGAGAAAAGTATAGAAAACTCTGTGATTCATGCTTATTCAAGACTCAAGAAAGTTATTAGCTTTCCACAATAGAATTCTACAATTTTCAACACGTTCCTCTCTCATCCTAGCTTCCTCTGTAATATTGAATTATGAGTGCTTTTGTTGACCTATACGAAATAATCAAAGATCCTGCTAAGCCCACTTCTATTTCAAGATGAATGTTCGTTGGCATCGTTACTATAATTGTTGATGATTTAATCTTCTCAACTAATACTGTTTTTTTAGTTGTTGCTTGTTATGATAATCTCACACTAATTTTAAAAATACATGTATGTAGTCTCATGAATTGTTAAATCTAAAGTAATCAATCTACTCCCAGTTTGGTATTCTGATTTACATAACAAGAATCTTGTTCTAATTAGTTGCAAAGACAACGAATATGGCCTTAGGTCACACAACCCGCCCATTGATGCTCTTAATATTGATTTTCCATGAACCCTAGCTTACATTTTCCTAATCCGCGGATTCAATTTCAGTGATCTACAAATTTAATATTTATCATTTACCTCATAATAAATTAAATGTATTTATACGGTGGGCTTGCTAAATTATTTCCATTTTGCTACATAACTAAGGGAATAGATGGGAGATGTTTAATAACAAAAGAAAAAAAATTTAAATAGCTGTGGTTGAATAATACAATAGAGATTAAAACATTGCAGTGGCCAGAATTACTCCAAAAAAACAAATTCTGTTGTAACGATAACAAGAAAATGATATTTGCTTTTCCTATCATATTTTCACAATAAAGTACTGAAGAAATTCCATGGTAACCGAAATTCATTACCCGACAACTGGAACGCGGATGGTACGTACACCTTCAAACTAATTCAACGTTTCTTTTTCATACATGCACACAATTTCTTCAAGGAGAGAACTTTGCGATCAACTTGTCGACATGAATGATAATATCATCAATGCGTGGTCGAACTGTGGGCTGGGGCTGGAGCATCCACGTCACGAACTTGTGAAGAGCTTCCGGGTATGGAGGGTTAGGCCCGGCCGGCCACTTTATCTGGGCATTTACAATGGCTAATTGAAGGCTTCCTCCAGATTCCCCAAGTGCATACTCAAACGGAGATACACCATACCTGTAAGTTGCAGCAATAAGGCAAGAACATCAAAATAATACCTGCAGTTGACTTCTTATCCATGCAGTGGGCATGCAGATGCCAGATGACAAGAATTCACTTAATCAGTTTCCAGTAGCATTTATTATTATTTTTTTTTTTTTAACAGGGGAAGGGGGAAAGTCAACTCTGTAGAGTAAAGAACAATAATACAGACAGAGCATGCACCACTTCCACAGGACCTAACTTTTAAAGGGGTGATAACAACTTATACATTTCAGTTCCTATACCAATGTCAATGTCAATATCCACATGGGACAAGCCCACAATTCTTTTTTTGCTAGGTTTACGGTAGCAATGGATGCACAATTATATGCCCCAGGACGGCATCAAATAAGAATGGAAACCACACGTGCATGTTCACACAAACAGGAAACCCTACAACTTGAAATTCTAAAAGATTATTCAGTACAGACAATGAGAAAGTTTCCAAAAAGAAAGTCATTTTCTTTAGCCGAAAAAACAAAAAAATGACTCAACAGAGAGATTGTTGAAAAACTCAAATCACCTAATTTCCACAAGGACTCCAAAACTTTTTTACGACACGTAGATTCTTCTAATTACCATGAAATCAAAGTGAAAAAGAAAAAAAGAAGCATCTTTCAAACTTCACCATCTTACATATCAAGATGAAACCTAGGCTTCAGAATCACATAGCATCTCTTAATGATTATGTTTTCAAGTGTATTGTTTTGCCAACCGGTCCAATCCAACCCACAGAAGTAGGCTAGAAATGTTCCCAGTCTGTTCTCACGCACCTAATTACTCATACAAATCTTGCACAAGGTCTCTGCAATCATTCTCTGATTCTATACACAGCCAACCCTCTTTAACTCCTCCAAGCCCACAGTAAGCCTCTTTTTGTGTTTTTTTTTTGTTTTTTTTTTTGGGTTGAGTCAAAGTAAGATTGCTATCATCACTACCTTAGCCAACCGTGAGCAACTGCCACAACCCAATTACCTTCACCATCATTTCATAGATATCCGCCATGCAAGAACATCAATCACCACCATCTCCAACAAATAAAACCCCAGAAAACCCATGCAATGTCTTGCTCCCCACATCACTACCACATATTGGCCACCACTTGTCCTATCACAACCCTTGCACTGCCATCTTGTCTACTCTTCTCTCTGCTGTCACCAAAACTCTGCCAAGAACTCCAACATTAAGGCCTATCAAATTTTGAACGTAATGCACATTGGAAATAAAAGCAATATTTTCTCTAAGGGCAATAAAGCAAAAATCAATCACCAAAAACCAAAGAAAAATAGGGATGAGGGGAACAGTCAATTGGTGTAATCACTGCCACTGACTACCACTGTTCCTGTCATCATGTCAACTTCCTCTGCCATTAGGAGCATCAGTTTCCACACTCCATGTTCATTGCCTACTAATTGCTACTAACCCATGTATCACTGGAGGTTATCAAAAGAGAGGATATAAAGAGACGCATCAAAGGAGAATAAGGCATTGATCTGCAACCACGAAATTATTCTATGCATTTACTAAACAAATAATACGAAGGCATCTGTCCACTATAAATACTAAGTAGGGACATAAATACACACAAACATCAACATATACATACGCTTATTGGTTAATATATAGATATAGGCATCAATCAGACGAATAATTACCAACATTGACCTTTTGTATGATACATCCTTGATCAAGCCCACTATTTGAATGTCCACTTCATGCTTCTCATGCATGCAACATATCAATTTGATTACAGCGACTAACCCCATCCATATCACAATTCACAGCCCACAGAAGAGTTCCAATTTAAGTTTTTTTCTTGAAAAGAAAACAAGTTTATGCACATAATCATCACTACCTCATTAAGTAATACCTGGAACATATGACAAAGATGGCATTCACATAATCCAACAATGGGCTTGGAGAATATTAAAGGTGAAACGATAGCAATTTTTACCACCAAGTGTAAGTTGCATGCAGGAATATGTAGATGCACATGCACATGTACACGCATACACACAAAGCTTTGTTATCTTTTCACGCAAGTATGAAGTAATGTTCACATACTATGTATGGTTATAACCAGAATGATGACTGTCCATCAGCTGTTAGGCAGAGAATCATGCCTAGGATTCAAAACCTCAGTTTTGCCAGAATAATTTTTTCGAAGTCATGTCATTTGCCGAGTGGTAGAGATACTAAAACTTATCAGTGAACTTTTGAGAACTGCAGCAGACATATTAGTGCAAGCTACTAAGCTTAGAGCTGGAAAACTTCCAAAACTAAAATTCACTATAAAATTATTGATGAAGTCAGACTCTGTAAATGGTAAGACTCCACCCGTGAGCTTTGTAAATAGTCACTGATTGATCTGGTGTATAACAAAATTAACAGCTGTGCAAACAAGATGGAAACAACTGCATCATATCATTGCTAATAGATAGGAAGAAATGATTTTCTGCGAAGGGCAGAAGGCAGAGCTTACATTATTGCAAACAAAGCGCATCCTAGTGACCAGATATCAGTTCTTTCATCAATATCTGCATGGCTTGGGCAATCCCACAATTCAGGAGCTCGGAAAGGTGCCGAACAGTGCTCAGATGCCCATTCCTGCATAATTAACAGCCAGAAAACCAGTTATCCACTTAGAAGACACTCATGTGTCTATTTGATCCAATCAAAAACTCTAGTATTGTTCAAGTAGGATAAAAATAACAAAAGCAGTGTCGAAAGAAAAACTAATATCATAACAAAGCTCCAAAGTACGCAACAAACATTTTGGAATTCTCGAAAGTAAAAACATGGAACTGAGCTTGATAAACTTGTATTCTGTTAGACATGTAATATATATAACAAAGATAGTCTAACATGATATGACTTTCAAGTAGCAACATTTCTAAAATGACCCAAATCATGGATATAATCCCATTTAAAAAAGATACCTAATATGTAAACCCCCCCCCCCCCCCCCCCCCCCCCCCCCCCCCCCCCCCCTCTTCTTTTTTTTCTCATGCATATTATTATGATGCTGACAGATCTCTCCACAACTCCTTTTTCCTGTATACCCACAATAATGTCTTTCCCATGGGATCTTCCAAATTAATGTAATCCATATAAAGCTTATCTTTTTTCTGCTCAGGGATAGGTTTATTGCCCTCAATAAAATGAAGTTACTCAATTTTTGTTGCCTCATCCTCTCCTGCAGGTTTGTGGTACATTCTTCATTGATATGCAATCGCAACTCAAACAGCAAACAGAATTGAAACTGTAGAAGAAAGAGAACTAGTTATCATTTTTAACATTTTTTTATTCACTGGTTGATTGTTATGCTGGCCCATCACCAAGACAACAACTGTGAAACTCAAAGCCATATTAGCGTATTAGGATAGACAAATGAACTCACCTACCAAAGACCAGCTCATGCTAATTTTTCTAGTCAAGTAAATCCGGCCACGGCAGTAATTAAATGAGCTAAACTTGAGCAGTCCCAGACTCTCTTAGTCAAGCTCATGAACACAGGAAGATGTATTATTATAGCAAGTTATCTTAGCAATGGCCATGGTGTGAAGCACTAACTGTAACAATCTTCATGAGCAGAATTTTTTAAACTCCACCACAAGTTTAGCTTCATGAACTATTGATAAGTAGTGACAACAGAATAAACCCAGGAGGAGTGAGGTTAGCACTGTGGTAGTGGCACCTCCACCCAGACCAAGAGGTCATGGGTTCAACTCACCCTCACCCTCCCCCTCCCCCTATTCCAGGGCTTTGGCCCTGCAATGTACCCACAAATAAAAAATAAAAATAATAAAATAATAAAAAAAACAATAAAACCAAACTAAACTTTGAATCAACTTTCAAAGCTCTTGTCTTTAAAATGAAGTCCAAATAAGTTACAAAGGCAATTACATAAACTGTGCGACAATTTCCCTCTCTCTCTCTCTCTCTCTCTCTCTCTCTCTCTCTCATGCACGCAGTCACAAATACATTTTTCATATTCACCTCTATCTAGAACCATAACTTCTTACTGGATAATGAGCCATCAAATCTTCTCACCATCTTCACCTGAATACTTTTTGAATTTTCCTCTTGTCTCCATAACACCTTCAATGTGAATGAATTCACTCCTTTTTACTGGCACTTATTGGTCATTGTTGCACGTGGTCAAATTATCATGGACGAGTAATGTAGGTGAGTAAGACATGTGGAACAGGAAGAAGAGATGGAAGGGGCAGATAAGAAGGAAGAAGAAGTACTGGGGCAGAATAAGGAGTGCAGAACAGAGGAGAAGAGAGACTGCCCGGGTGGGCCGGGCTTTTTTTGGGGGGGGGGGGGGGGGGGGGGGGGGGGGGTTTGTTGGTTGGGAAGAGAGAGGAAATTCTGTGTGTATTCAGTAATATACCAAAAGTCTCCAATGATCTCATAACACAATTCTTAAAAACGAAGCTTGTTAGTTGTTGACTCCTTTTACAATCTCCAATAGTGAGTTCCCCTCATCTCATCCTCAGTTGGTGCCACCTTAGGCTTTTCATAAATACATTAGTTTGTATTGCTACCATTTCCTGTAGTAGGTAATGATCCACCTCAACATCCTTATTTCATATACAATTCTTGTCATGTTTGACATTGAAGCATGTCTGTGTGTGTTGCTGTGATCTAACTGGTAATAGAATTGATCAATAACTAGGCAGAGTCAAGCAAAGCCAAAGCTGGGGAAGTCAACCCTATCCTTAGCATCACTGTCCAAGCACGAGGCAGGCATGAACCCACTCAAGCTTCCAAGTACAACAAAACAAATTTCATAGCCTACTAATGAGCCCTGCTTGCCTCAATTTTAATTAAGCCACTTACACTTATACATGCCAAAGAATAAACTTAAAATCAAAAAATTGGAGAAGAAGATATGATTATACAAAGAAATAGGGACAAATTACATACTTGACGAAGAGCTAATTACACACGTCAAAAAGGAGAATTTCAATAACTTGCCTGCAACTGTAGTGCCTCTGAACGAGAGCGAATTTGCTTTCTTGCAGGACAAGCACTTCCAAAATCCATCAATATTGCAAGAGGTGGTTGTCCCTTTCTATGTGTTATAAGGACATTACCGGGTTTGACATCATTATGTGCATATGGAGGATCAAAATTGTGCATATGCTTAAGTCCATCACAAAGCTGCAAATGCAAATGTAGCAACAAATTAACAAACATGAATGCATCCAAGCCACTGTAGTTTTCATTAAGAAAGGCTAATACTTCGCATGAATACTATGCGGCCTAATTCTAAATAATACTAAGTAACTGGCAAATCCATACAATAGCTAGCTTAAAGTTAAGAAGTTATGTGACACTCCATGGTGAAATCAAATGCAGCAAAAACATATTCCAGAAGACAGTACAACGTAAAACATTCTTCTTCAGACCAGATGTACACAGATTTCCTGAAAGGACACTATATGCTTCTGAAAATATATGCAGAAGGGGAAATTAGTCCATAGCTTCAATAGTTATAATGATTTTTATTCACCTGCCGAAATATATAAAGAACATCTGAGGTGGAAAAGAACTCCTTCTTAGCCTTCATAGCATTAGCATTGTCCAATAACGTTCCATCCAAATGAACTGGAAACAACAAGTATGCTTCATGCTTCCAAGATCCTTCTTGTGTAGGCTATCCAATGAAAGAGAAATTTTTTGATAGAGAGCCAATTTGTTAAGAAGAAAAAAATGGTCCATAAAAAGTAGACAATACAAAGATGTTTAAAAAGGCTTGTCTTCTATAGAAGTATAATGATAAGACATGCCATATCTCATAAATCATAAGAAACAACATATTCATGTCAGATATTAAGTGCGGACAACGATATTAGTTAGTTGTCTTAGGCAGTAAGTTCTTGAAAAAGATTTCTATGAGACATGATTTGCTGGAAAATCTTATTTCACTTGAACTCTGTTTGATGCTCCCATGGCCTATGTTACTGGTGTCGGACGCGAGTGTGTGTCTAAGGTCGTGTTCTCCCATCCTTCAAATTTTAGGATAAGGTGATGCTTCAGAGTATCCTAAACTAGAAGTGGATACTTAAACAAGAAAGTTAATTAAGAGTAAGGGTATGGATGAAAAGTTTTTTGATAAGTTCAAAAATTTTAAAATATAGGAAAAATATAATGGTTGCACTATAAATTTTAATAAACTAAGGTTTCTCATGGAAAGCTACCTATTTTTTTATCTTTTCTTTCCTTCTCCCTCTTCTTCTTCTTCTTCTTCAATTCGTGGTATGGAAACCATGTCAAGTCGTATCCCATACCCACTTATTTTGTGTGTGACTGCTAAAACCACACACCTCTTTGCAAACTTCATATTTTATATTCAATATTATTTTAGTAACCACCAGCACTAATCAGATTTTCACACATAATTGCATTGGTATTTATTAGTACGCCTTACTACAAAACATTTATATTCACTCTAACATTGTAAACAGCAAAATAGTTTGTAAGCAGTAAGTGATCAGCAGAACCATATTTCATAAAAATATTATAAATCAGCACTCCACTAACGTACAAAGAGGGAATCATTGTACTGAAGATCTGGTTTTGGCTCGTTTTGCAAGTTTTTCCACTTTGCTTTCTTGAACATATTTGAGCAGAATGCAATTAGAAGCATTGGCAGACCAACATAGGGGGCAGGACGGGGCTACACCTCCCCCCCCCCCCCCCCAACCAAAAAAAAAAGTTTCTAAAATCCACTTTAGTCCCTATATATATTTAAATATTAAAGACAAAATATAGTGTACCCCCACCCAGGAAAAAAAAAAAAGTCAAGGAATTTTATCTCACCCCTCCTTTTAACAAAAACTTTTTACCTTGGCTCCCCTCAAACCAAAATCATGGGTCCACCACTAATTAGAAGGGCATATTGGAGAATTACTGTCTATTCTAAAGAAATTCATTTTACTACAGTCTTCTCTTTCTGTTGGCATTTAATATTGAAATTTTATATGAATTATCTATTAATACAAGAGATATTTGTATTCTTGTGTGGTTTCACTTCAGGTTAGTTCTCCTTCTCCATGTTCTCTTTTGTGTCATATTCTTGAATTTCAGTTGAGACAAATGCCATTTTAATTAGATTGAGAATGACTCTTATAAAGAAATGCAAGATTCAAGTTAGAGAAATTGAAAAGTGGAAACGTGAAAGTGAAGGCTTGATTCTATACCATGAGATTTATCACCCTCCAAGTGAGGACAAAAATTTTTTTTTTTTTTTTTGATAAGCAACATAAAATTTTATTAAAAAGTGCCAAAGGAGATGCCACACATGTATATAGGATAAATAAGGGAATCTATAGCTCCTAACCTCACTTTAGCAAAACGCAAAATTCCATATTATATGTGGTGTAGACCATCCAGGTGACGCATCTATCAACAAAAAAAAAAGTGTCTCAAGCAACATTTCCCTAAACTAAGAAGCACAAATCAGGACACAGGACTGACATGACAGGATATGGACACACCAACACGGATATTTTCAAAAAATTCATGACATGACACAGTACGGATTCATAAAAAATAAATATATATTTTTTATGTATACATGAATAATAAATATATGTCTATTTTTTAAATTACAAATACAATTATAGCTTATTATATCAAAATAATAAGAAATCATTTTTTGCATTCTACATTTTGAAAAAGAAGTGTGAACAAAATGTCTAAATACCTATTTTAAATAGTTCTATTCATATACAAATTAGAAGTTTCTAAAATTCAAAAACCTAAAGGATGAAGGATTAATAAGTATTAATCAATATTTTTTTTATTTTACCATTGCATTTTAAGCTATTTTCTTCAAATTTGCAACGTGTTTCACATGTCTAAGTGTGGACACGTGTCCCCCAAGCATCTAAAGTGTGTTCAATTCTAAGAAAATTGAAAAAAATAATAGGACGTGTTTGAACACATGTTCCACATAGATACAACAAGAAGTATTTGAGCTTCTTAGCCCCTTAATTTTAGCCAATGACTAGGCATTGTTTCCAATGACCATAATGAGCAAATTATCTCTACCCCTTTCCGGTCTCGTTCAAATGGTGAAAAATAAAGAACTGAAATTCTAGTATTAAGAGCCTTTACATATGACACATAAATTCAAATGTCAAATTAGGATTTGAAGTGCTAGGTAGGAGCATTTGTACATAGTGAGTAGCTATGTTATATGGTTGCCGGTATAAGGTTTTGTGCCGAAATGTTAAATTCTTCTAATTCCTATGTTTAAAGACACTAGGACACGACTATATATTCATATTTCTTAATATTCATTTTTATCTTTTAGAATAAAATAGAGTTTAAAAAATAACATAGTATTTTCTGCATAATATTATAGTTTTATTATTATATTGTCAACTCAGTTACTAGACATGCTTATTGGGTACATGACTAGACATGTCAAACACATATCTCATGCCCTTACCCAAATGTCAAAGTGTCATACAAAAATAGTTCACACATTTAGAAGAGTCCGTGCAGTAAAAATGAGTAGTCAAGATGCAACATCTAGCAAATTTGGTGTGAATTGTGCACTTTCACTTCGCAATCTGTTTTTTCAACAAAACAATAAGGCACACATCACTACTATCCAAGACCATAATTTAAATTGCCCTTCCTATTCAGGACATGCTCAACAGGGATTGAATCCCTATACTCTCCACCCAATGTGGCAATGTAATTCCATCATAAGGAGAGTATAAGTGACAAAAACAACAAAAACAAAAAACAGCAGCTTCCAAGCATTTACATAAATCAGTAACATTTGTAGATGAGTGCAATTACCTTAACTGAAATTATAGCATGATCAAGAAGTGGAAGCATATTGGGATGGCTAAACAAGGAAGAAACACGGATCTCCTCCCTCACCAACTCTAATTGCTCACTATTCTGAATGAGAACTTTCTTCATTGCATAAGTTCCATCATCTGCACATCAAACCAATCCCAATAAATAACAACTTGAACTTTTTTTTCCTTTTTCCCTTCTCCATCAACCAAACGCTGGAGCCATTGTTGAGTTTCATACTAAAAACAAATGCATCTTCAAAACAATACCATTGTCTCATTGCAGATCTATCAACGTGAAAGAAGCAATAAACACACCACCCACGTACCCCCAATTCTCAAATATGATCCAGTCCAACATTTTGATTAGAAACACACGCACCCCAACATATCCAGAGAGGAATGAAACGGACACACCACCCACAAATCCAAATTTACACAATTATTCAAAGATCCAAAATTGAACCGAAAACAAATAAGTTACACCAACTACTGAGGTCAAAATTCAAGTACAGTGACCTTGTTGATGCTCAAATCTAATCAATTTACCAATTCATATTCAGAATTGATAAATCAACAGAGCAACACAGAGAGGGGAGGGGGAATTGTGAGGGGATAGGAAGGGAGCAAACCTGAGACGTGAGAAGGGTCCTTGAATTTCTTGGCGATGCCACCACCGGAAGCCGCAGCGGACTCGGTGATGACCTCCTTGACGAGGTAGACGTAGGCGAAGCCACCTTCGCCGAGCTGCCTCACGATCCTGAACCGGTTCTCATTGATCCAAACGTCTCCGCCACCATTCACAGCGTCGTACAGGGCGTTCAGTCCCGAAAACGAGCATCCCATCTTCCACCCCTGGTCTGCTCTCTCCCTAGACCCTTCCCCACTTCTCTCTCTCTCTCTCTCTCTCTCTCTCTCTCTCTCTCTCTCTCTCTCTCTCTCCTCTAAATCGAAACAGATCTTCAAATTCCCACGTCAATGGGTCTCAGATTATTTTAATAAATCATTTTGCTTCGTTTTCTTACAAGTTTTGTCCCAGATCTCGCAATAGACAATTGGGCCTCATGGTTTATTTCTTCCACTCCAATTTTTTCATGCTTGCTCTCTGTGGGTTGATGGTGATCGATTAATGGATGCCATGGGTTAATTCAGTGGTCAGAATATTACTTTCATGCTCCATGAGTCACGGTTTGATCCAATAGTAGGCTAGGCTGAGCTTACTAGTTAGAATAGAATTGAATGCATCTACTGTTTTAGATAAATTATACTTTTGTCACCTTGTAATAAGGTTGTATGCATTTTGATCCCTCTGTTTCTCTTTTATTTTCTTTTGATACACAAAATGAATATTAAGATAAGCTACTTCACAAACTACACATCTGTAGAGAAACATTACCCTTTAACAGCATACAATTATCTACGAAAGATCCCACTACATTTTATGTTAGGCTGAAACTTAAGTTTCAATGTAAACTTTAACACTGAATAATAAACTTAGCCTCATGAAACAATTATAGAAACTCAAACCGAAACATTGAGTGAGAGTCCTTACCCACTAAACTAACACTTGGTCGTATTTGGTCACTTTATTTCAAAAAACAATATTAGTGGGCTTTGTCGCGTAATGGATGACTTCATCAAATTGCAGCCGTTGCCTTAATTATTCAAGACTTACATATTAAGATATCTATTGCCGCCTCACTCGAAACGCAGAGTTGCATACTCCAACTAACTTAGTATAAATATAGGAGCTTAGAGATAGTTCGAGGTACAACTAAAAATGGAGAAAGAATAGAAAGAAAGAAGCAGAGAGAAAATAGAAAGAAGTATAAATAAATTCTCAAATATCATATTGTATTATATTTGATTTTGTACTATCAATAAAGTCTTGAGTGGTCCAGAAGATCAATCCCTAAATGTTTCAGAAGATCTAGTATAATAAATATTTGACAGTTCCTGAAGAACTATTCCCTATACTTTGAGTTGAGTTATTTTATCTGCTTTATATTCTTTTAGTTTTATAACAAGTTATCAATACGATACTCTGAGTACACACATTCGTATACGTCTCATAACTTTTAATGTTTGATAGCTTCTATGAAGTGTAAAATTTTTAAAAAGTAATGATTATTTAATATTTATGTTGACATATGTTTCTTTGTTTCAAGCAGTGTCTATTTTATTATTTTATGTGGCCTAAATACAGATGTAGTCTTAATAATTTTGTCTTAATTAATTGTTTTGTTAGTATAACATTCTAAAAATGTTGAATATCAAAAAATTAGAATTTGTGGCCCTCGACATTTCTGGCGATAACTATTTATCTTAGATCATTGATGCTGAGATCCATCTGGTTGCGAATGACCTTGGGCAAACAATAACTGAGGAAAATGAAGCGTCCCAACAGGATCGCGCCAAAGCAATGATTTTTCTTTGTCATCATCTTCATAAAAAAATTAAAATATGAGTACCTCATGGTAAAAGACCCATTGACGCTACGAAAAAATTTAAAGGAGAGATAAGAGCACCAAAAAATTATAATCCACGCAAGAGCCCTATTTAATTGGATGCACCTGAAGTTAAAAGATTTTAAAACTCTTAGTAAGTATAACTCCACGTTATTTAAAATCAACTCACAATTAAAGTTATGTGAAAAAATTATTACTGATGAAAATGTGTTGAACGAAATATTCTCTACATTTCATACTTCGAATGTGCTCTTTCAACAGGAATATCGAGAGCATAGATTTAAAAAGTATTATGAATTAATATCATGTCTTCTTATGGATGAGCAAATAATGAGTTACCAATGAAAAATCATCAATCTCGATCTATTGATTTTGTTCCATTTACTAAATTGAATGTAATCTCATTTAATGGTTGTGGAAGTGGACGTGGTCGCTGACGTTGTTGTGGCTATGGTAGAAATAGTTTTCGAACTCGTAAAAATTATCGTGGAGGTAACACTTATCATATGAGATTTAAAAATATCACACCATACCACTAGCAGTAGAATAACTCTGAAGTAAAATAAGAATAGGAAAAATGTTTACAGAATAAACTCTCTAAGAATTATAAAGATACTTGTTATAAGTGTGGAACGAAAAGACATTGGTCACATACCTATCGTATACCCAAACATTTGAGAAATGCATTTTACGGATTTCGATGGCCCAGCCGATATTACTCCTATGGATGCTTTAGATTTTTTTGAAGATGCTAGTGGAAAAATAGACCATCTAATTGTGATGAGGATGTCCACATTAATTAATGTTATTTTTTAATTTATTTAGTTTATTATCATTTTTGTAATATTTCTTTCATATTCTTTTTTCTTTTAATGAACTCTCTTATTTTAACAATTTCAATATTATGTATATAAATGCATGGATCGTACCAACGTGTAAATTATTTCTAAAATGAATGGTGAAGATACATGTCTAATAGATAGTAGAACAACACACACAATTTTTTGAGAGAAAAAATATTTCTTACACTTGACATTATTTGAAACTAATGTCAATACAATATTTGACACAACAAAATTGATTGAAGACTCTGGAAGAGCCAATATAATATTACCAAGAGGAACAAAACTATGTATTGATGATGCATTGCACTACACTAAATTTGTAAGGAATCTAATCATTTTTAAATATATACATCGTAATAGATATCATATTGAGACGACAAATGAATATAATGTAGAACAGCTCTACATTATTTCTTATATTTTAGAAAATAAGTATATATAAGAAAAACTTGCTGCATTATCTTCTCAATTATATTATATTACTATAAAAGTTAAGAAATCACATGTAATGATACACAAGAAGTGCTTTGACCCAAAAAAATTTATATTATGCCATGATCGTTTGGGTCATTCAAAATCAATAATGATGCGCCGAATTATTGAAAATTCACATGGACACTCGTTAAAGAATCAGAAGATTTTTTTATCAAAGAATTATACATGTGCTACTTATTCACAATGAAAATTAATTGTCAGACCATCTTCTTCAAAAATAGTTGTTGAATCCTCATCATTTTTACAAAGAATTCAAAAGAATATCTGTGGACCACTTCGTTATTTCATAGTTTTAATAAATGCATCCACATGATGATCATATGTTTGTTTACTTTCTACCTGTAATATTGCTTTTGCTAGGCTTCTTACTCAAATTATTCGATTACGGGCGCAGTTTTTAGATTACTCGATTAAGTCAATACTACTAGAGAATGCAGGAGAATTTGTGTCTTAAGCTTTTGATGATTATTGCATGTCAATAGAAATTGATGTTGAACACCCAATTACTCACACACACAAATAAAATGGTCTTGTAGAATCTTTTATAAAACTAATTCAGTTAATTGCTCGACATTTACTTATAGAAACAAAATTACATATTTCTGCATGAGGACATATCATAGTGCATGCTGCATCATTAGTTTGTGTCCAATCAACTACTTATCATCAATACTCATCATTACAACTTGTCATTGGTCAACAACCAAATATTTTTCACTTTCGAATTTTTAGTTGTGCTGTATATGTTCTAATTTCACACCACAACGTATTAAAATGGGCCACTAAAATTGACTTGAAATTTATATTGATTTTGATTATCTATCTATTATTAGATATCTAATATGGAACCCTTAGCATGTGATATTTTTAAGACACATTTTGTGGATTATCATTTTGATAAGTCAATTTTTCCATCATTAAAGGGAGAAAATAAGCAATTAGGAAAGTAACGAAAGATCAATTGAAACGTTTCAAAGTTGTCTCATATTGATCCTCGAACAAGTTAATGTGAATAAAAAATTCACAGAATAATTTATTTACAGACAATTGCAAATCAATTGCCTGATACACTTACCGACACAAAAAAGGTGATAAAGTCACATATACCAACTATTAATACTCCAGCACGTATTGATGTCCTAAGACAATTTATTAGTACAACAGCAAACGAATCTAAAACGCGCTTAAAACGTGGGAGGCCGGTTGGTGCAAAAAACACTATTTCCAAAAAAATAAAGAAGATACAAGAAAAAATGTATGAGTAAGTTGGTACTCTTAAAGAGAACATAATATCTAACTTATTGAATAAGAGAATCCTGAAAAGAATTATCAGAAGAAGAACCTCCTGAAGAGACATCTCCTATGAACGAAATAGTACTTAAAAATAATGATATCTCAACAAGTCATATGAATACAAGAAAAGCCTGGAATAAAAATAAGATGTTGTCGATAACAATTTTCATTTAAAGTGGCTCTTGATATTACCAGAAGTAATGAAGAAACTGAATCACAGATAGTCAACGAATGTCGACAAATAAATGAAAAGATGCTATTAAAGCAGAATTAAACTAATTAGCATAACATAAAATATTGGACCCATGATCCAAACATTTGAAGATGTAAAACTAGTTGGATATAAATGGGTATTTATAAGAAAGCGAAATGAGAAAAATAAAATAGTATGATATAAAGCACGATTTGTAACATAAGGTTTTTCGCAAAGACTAGGTATTGATTATGATAAGACTTACTCTCCTGTAATGGATGTAATTACATTCAGATTCTTAATTAACTTGATAATTTCTGAAGGATTGGATATGCATCTAATGGGCGTAGTGACAGCCAACTTATATGGACAATTAGAAAACAACATATATATTAAAGTACCAGAAGGGTTTAAAATGCCTGAAGCATACATCTGAAAACCCCATAGCTTATATTCTATTAAGTTTTATCGGTCTTTATACTGGTTAAAACAATCTAGCCGCATATGGTCCAATTGTCTAAGTGAACATCTTTTAAAAGAATGATATGTGAACGATGTAATTTGTTTATGTATTTTTATTAAGAAATCAGAATCCGAATTTGTTATCATTGCAGTATATGTTGAAGATTTGAATCTTATCGAAACTACTGAAGAGATTATTAAAACTGTTAATTATTTAAAAGATAAGTTTGAAATGAAAGATCTTTGGAGAACAAAGTTTTGTTTTGAACTACAAATTAAGCACTTATCAAATGGAATTCTTATCCATCAATCGGCATATGCTAAAAAGGTTTTAAAGCTATTTTACATGGACAAAGCTAATCTATTAAGTTCTCCAATAGTTATCCGATTACTAGATGTATAGAAAGATCATTTTCATCATTGAGAAAATGGTGAAGAAATTCTTGATCCTGAAGTACTATATCTTAATGCAATCAGTGCTCTTATGTAACTTACAGATTGTATAAAACTTGATATAGCATTCTCTGTCAACTTATTGACAAGATATAGTTTTGTACTAACGCAAAGACATTGGAAAGGAATTAAGTATGTATTGCTTTATCTATGAAGGATAACTAATATGGGTTTATTCTATTCTAAGAAGTCACAACCTGAATTAATTGGCTATGCATACACCGACTACCTTTCTAATTCACATAAAACTCAGTCTCAAATTGAGTATGTGTTTACTTATAGTAATACTGTTATATCATGGTGATCTGTAAAACAGACATCAACTACAACCTCTTCAAATCATTCCAAGATAATTGCAATTCATGAAACAAGCCGAGAATGCATTTGGCTGACATCTATGATTCAACATATTCAAGAAAGTTGCAGATTATTTATAGTCAAAGATATCTTGACAATATTATATGAAGATAATGCAGCTGGTATTGCACAAATTAAGGAAGACTACATCAAAAGTGACAAAACGAACCATATTTTTTTAAAAATTTTTTATACACATGAGCTCCAAAAAACCAGTGATATTGATGTCCAACAAAATTGATCAAATGATAATTTGACAAACTTATTCACTAAAACACTATCAACTACAACATTTGAGAAACTTGTGCATGGCATTGGTATGTGTCGTCTCAGAAATCTTTCATGAAGCAAACAAAGTTTTTATTGTACAGGGAGAGTTAAGTACTGTATTCTTTTTCCTTCGCTAAAGTTTTCCCACTGGGTTTTCCTAACAAAGTTTTTATGAAACAGTTTTAACATACCGAAAAAATATATATACTGAACTATTTTACAGTCTTCCAAGGAAAAGTGTTGCTTAATGGATGACTTCATCAAATTGCGACTGCTGCCGCAATTACTCAAAACTTGCATATTAAGATACCTATTGTCACCTTGCTCGAAACGTCAAATTGTCGACTCCAAATTAGTATAAATATGGGGGCTCAAAGATAGTTTAAGATACAATAAAAAATAAAAAAATAATAAAAAGAAATAAGCAGAGAAAAAATAGAAGGAAGATAAGTATATGTATATTCTCAAAGATCATGTTGTATTCTATTTGATTCTATACTATCAATAAAATCTTGGGTATTCCAGAAGATCAACTCATAATTGTTCCAGAAGAATTAATATGATAAATATTTGACAGTTCTTAAAGAACTATTTATTATATTTTGCATTGAGTTATTTTATCTGCTTTATATTTTTTTAATTTTATAACAGACTGCATTTATTAGCAAAAGGCCAAAATTTTGTATTAAAACAAAAAAAGGGTTCGATTCAAATGAACACTAATTTGTAGGGTCTGTTTAGTATAGTTTTTTTTTTTTTTTACAAAAAAACTAGCTTAAAAAAAGTTGAACTGAAAAAAGCAAAAAAAAAAGCTCTTAGTTTTTAGCTTTTTTTTTTACTTGTTTTAACTTAAAAAAGTCAAAAATTTAAAAACTAGTGCAGCAAACCACAAGGTTTTGGTTAAAAAAAAACTTAACCATTCGCACCCTAAGTACGATTATCTCGGTCAAAATTGCCTAGGGATTGGTGTTCGTAGAGTCGAGAGTTGTTGTCCACATTTTCATCATTAGTTCAGTTGATAAATAGCAATTGGTTGACTTTCAGCGTAGAAACGAAGATGCAAAAAGGGAAAAGTGAAGGAGAAGAGAGAGAGAGAAAGAGAGAGAGGAGTTAATTAACAAGAATACAAAGAAATAGATGTTATCAAAACAAACACTTAGGGTCCTCTTTTTTCTGTCTGCTTTTGTTATTAAATTTTTGTATTCTATTTTAATTTTGCACAAAAAAGCAAAAACAGAAAACTTTTGTTTCCTGTTTTTCCATTAATTTCTGTTTCTGTTTTCAAATGTTTGCACACAATTAAAAACTATTTTCAAACACCTCTTTTTCCCAAAAACTTTGAAAATAAAAACAAAAAGGCTATTTTTCATTTCTACACTTTGTAAATGTTCTTTATGTTTACTCGCAATTCATGTCTCTTCAAAGAACTCGCGAACCTTGTTTGGACAAAACCTGTTTCAAAATGCACACAACGCAATGCCAGTGTGTTGCTTTGGAGAAGCAGCACCTTTGAGGACTTAATGGACTAAGAGGAAATTTTAGGAAGAACATGCTTCAGCTTTTTGAGAATTGGATTGCGTTTAAAACTTGTCTGTAACCAAACAAACCTGTAAGTTCTAACAAGGTACAGAATTCAATATACTGTTACAACACCTGCACCAAGTAATGCAGACTTGATGCTATGTCTTGGCACAAACTCTCTTTTTGAAGTGCAAAACAAAGTTGCATACCCATCATTTAGCTAATCTTGAATGATAGAAATAGCCTGAGCAGATCTCTTCTTTTCTTTTCTGAGAAGTTTCATTCACCAATGCCTCCATACAGTGAATCAAGTTTCACAGTACTCACAGTTCGGCCGGTTGTTGTTGTGTGATACAATGTATATTTCCACCTGCCAAAGCAATCTCCCTTGCACCTTCAATCCTCACCACCTGAACCAACAACCATGAAGATTAAGCTTGTTCGGTAATATGGACAAAACCAAAAGGCAGTACAGGGGAGATTACACGAAGATGGGTAAAAACCACTTGTGCTATAAGGGACATGAGACAGTCCATTTTGTTTTTGTAGCATTTGCAATGATTCCATCACATACAGGTATGATCATTTTATAGCTTCGTAAGACCTGACATCGTTAGCATTTGAATTCATCACTACTCCAGATTCCAGCCTGATTTGTACTCATTTCACACTATTCCAGGAGACGGACTGTCCTCTAAATACTCTAGGACAGAAGATAGAAGCCCTGTTGGTTACAGTTAAGGTTACGATTTTATTTTCGTTTTGTGTGTTCCTGGAAACAAAAAAATTGAGAAATTGTTTTCCGTGTTCTCTAAAACAAACAAAAAAATGGGACCATCATTTTCATTTTTGAATGAAAAGGGTTTTTTTTGTCCTAAAGCTAGGGTGTTTTCTAAAAAATTTTCTGAAAATAAGTTCTGAAACGGGTTTACCAAACACGATTTCAACGGAAATAGTTTTCGGAACCAGTTTGCCAAATACGTACCATCGAATTTCAAAAAACAAAAACAAAAACCGAAACCGTAACCAAACAGTAATTTCCTCCCAATGTCCCAAAAAGGTCAACTGAATCAATGAAGAAACAAAAGAGAACCAACCCTTAAAACTTTCAATAGAGATTTTCAAGCAGGTAATTGTCATTTTACAGTACCATGTTGCAGAAAACCCATAAGAAAAATACATATTTGGACACTTCAAACCATTTGGCCTTTGTAATCCAGAAATGTACCGGCTCGGCGTTCTTATATATTATCATGTACCTTTACTGTTGGAGGCTCAAGCAGAGGCTTGTTAAGTAAACAACAGTTAGCATAATGATCCTTTTGACTTTAAAATCACCAATTCTAGCATTCAATTTCTCCTTTCGTGTAGTAAGATTCCACATTTGGTTCTTGCTTATGTTCCCTATATTGGTGTGTCATATTCTTCGAGTGCAGATTTACATTGTTACAACATAAGGATTTCGAATTGAAACTTTAAAGCTTTCAATCTCCGGATCTTCATCAATCATAGATTCATAATTGATCAAAATGAGTTGTGTCAAAAGCCTCAGAGTCTACTACTACTGTGGGTGAGACCTATAGCTCAATAAATCATTCAATGTCCGAATATGTATGGATTTCATAAAGACAAAAAGCTTTGATACTTCCCCTCAGTGTTCTAGAAATGAAAGTTGTAAAGCGTATAAACAAACCAAGCAACAATGAATTAACAATCACTTACTTCATGACATGGAAAGGCCATAGACAGGACACGAACAGCTTCATCATCCCACTTTTGGTCCCCAAATTGTGGTGTGATGATACCTTCATTTGCAATGTAGAAGTTCACATAGGAAGCGGCAAGCCTTGTGCCTGGAAGTCTCGGTTTTGCCTCACCATCCTGTTCTCATAACATTAACAAGATGAAGACCCAATGCATTTGATTTACTGTCTCACAAGACAGTACTAATTACTACAGATTAATAAAACACATAAATAAAGCAGGAAATGAACATCAGGAGATAGATATATCCATGCATATCCATGCATTTTCAGAGAGGTAAACTAGTTTTACAAAATTTACAGGGGTTCTTGTCTTCAGGATATAGATATATTGACTTGTGTGCAAGAGTATAATGCAGACACCTTAGTTCTTGACATATACATGTCTGTATATATTCACAATGAAAAAAACATTTTTCAAGGTTTCATTGGTCGAAATTAAGTTTTTCCTGCACTATTCAGAGATGCTCAGAACACCAGGCGAAAGCTCAGCCATGGACTGCTCTAGTAAGGCCGCAAAGGTATGTTACACTCTGTACCCAACTTCAGCTGTCAGAGCCAATGATATACATTAACTGAGACTGAGACATAAGAGATTTGGCACTTTGTTTAGATAATGGTCTAAATAGATAGAAAGTATAAGTATTGATGTACGGGGCGCTGTCTTACCAGCATCTTCACAGGAAGTTATCTAGGATAAACGACATCCCCAACAAGCAAGCAAGAAATAACACATAAGCCTTGAAGGGTCAATGTATTGTCAAATAAACGTGGGCATAACATCTCACAATTTAAGTAGCTCTTCAGACAATGGATAAAGAGTAACCAAAATGGATAGACGCATGATGGTAAATTCTAAGCATCATGTTTACCTGAATTACTCCCGCTGCCTCCTCCTCTGTCATATAAAGTGGCCCAGGTACATGGAGTTTAATTATTTCTAGTTTCCTACCTCGTGCATCTGTAGCATTGGAGAGAACAGAAAAGGCTTCAACAGATCGCTCATACTGAGGATCTGATTCATCATTAGTCCAGGACAACAAAACCACACCAGGCTTCACAAAACAGCACATATTGTCAATATGACCATTAGTATCGTCATCACCTGCAAAACACCATGTTAACTTGAGTTCAGTAAAAATGTACTTTTAAAACTTGGGGGTTTTTAATTTTATTTTCCACTTAAGCAGTCAATAGGGAAAGCTTTAATAATATGAAGCAGCAAAAACCACGAACATGACAGAAAGGAACTCTAGAAACTTCTATCTACAAACTTTATTCTATTAAGAAACGTAATCTGCAATGAGACACTAAGACAATAGCTGCAAAACTGTACACAAAAACAAGCATGAATGGTTGATCATATGAATCTCAAATTCAACGTTGAGAAATAAGGGAAAGAAAATGACAAAATATATGACACTAAGAGAGATGGAGGAGGGGATAATGGTTTTTGTGGGAGTAGGGATGTTGGTAAGAGAGTTACTCGCTTAACTCCTAGGCTATGTTTGGTACAAGGGAATGGAATGGAATGAAATTGTTTGGTACAATTATTTAAAGTTGGAATGGTCATTCCCTAGGAATGATCATTTTCACATTTTGTTAGAATGACCATTCCTTCTTTTAAGAGTGGGCACAATCATACCATTCTCTTATGCAATGAGAACATAAAACAAAACTTGATAACATTTTTGTTGTCAAATTTCTTGAAAAAAATAAAAGATGTTTGATAAAAAAAAATTATTTTTTATTTTATAATTCATAAACAACTTTAAAAAGTTGAAAAGTTTTGAAAAAATATACTCCTATTTTTTTTTTTTTGTATATATTTTTAAAACAAATCTTCCTCCCTTGCCACCGACTACCATCATCCACTGTGGCAGCCACCGCTGCCATCGCCACCCACCACCGCTGCCACTGCCGCCCAACGCTGCCGCCACCATCCACCCATCACCGCCTCCGCCACCCTTCGCCACCCACTGCCACAGCCGAATTACCAAATGCCCAATAATATTTAATAAATAATATAATACTTCTAATATTTCATATACAATATAATATTGAAGTTTCATATTATATACAAAAATTTCATTTTGTTCTAGCATTATTAATTTGTCTTACCAAACAATAGAATGGAAATGATTATTCCACTCCCACTAATTAAACAAACAAGGGAATGGGAATGAACAGTCCATTCCATTCCATTCCCTTGTATGGTTGTACCAAACATAGCCCTGAAGTTAATAAGATTATTGATCACACAAGGAAAACAAAAATAAAAAATTTTCTTGGGGAGGGGGTTTTAACTATATGAATTTAAAATAATAGCCAAAAACACTCTTAAACACCCAAAATGCCTTCCAGACCATGAAACTTACACCAAATGGTTCTTTGGTTTGTCAAGGTAAAGAAAAGATAAAGGGAAAAGAGAGGAAAAGAAAAATGAAATAAGAGAAGCTAAATTCCTTACTTTTGTTTGATTAGGTTAACAACAAAAGATAAAAATGAATAAATATTTCTCAAAAAATTCAAATTTTTTATTTTGTTTGCTTGCCCGTAGAAAAATAAATAGATACAAGTAATCATTTCCCTCAACAAATCCAAGATCTCAACATATTATTAGATATTTCAGAAGGCACATGCCTATGTATGGAGCAAACATCACTAAATCATTGCCACTCTAATGCACTTGCATTCGGTCAATTTGATACCTTCTATGTGTGATTGAGGGATGACCGGTTAAACTGGCAGAGAGAGGCCCTCTCGGAAGTTAACGGTAGGCACTAACTAGGCGAAAGACCATCAGAGGTGAAGGAAAGAGAGCTGTGGCAGTCCTAGGAAGAGAGAAAGAGTGGTAGTATAGTCCAAGAGAACTAAAGACTTGTGGAGATCTTCTTGTGTTGTTGTTATCTCTGTCTTGCTGAGGGAAAGTCTCCTACTTATATAAGCGAGGGGCCCTCGAGGACTGGGCCAACCCATGAGTGCTCAGATCTGATGGCCAGCTCCCCTAAGGTCAACATTTCAAATGCCAACTCTGTGCTGAGATCCCTTTAGAGGTAGGTGAGATTCAGTAAAGTGTTAGTTGTTGACTTTCGTTAAATGCCTTTGTTATGTTCTTCATTAATGCTGTGATGGCATGTTTTGGTAGATCTCTCTCTCTCTCTCTCTCTCTCTCTCTCTCTCTAAGACTGGTTAAGAGATCGAGGCCCTCCAAGGGTGAGGCCCCTCGACGAACCCTCAACTCTAACCTCTAATCCATTGATCTCTTAATGGTCCCGTGCAAGGTTGACCCCGAGGAAGTCCTTAAGTCCTACTTGCAACCTAAGTCATGGAGTTACACTTATGGATAATTCTGGCCAAATATGAGGACCGGTGGCTCGAAAGAGAGGGCTCTCAGCGGAGAGATTCCATGACCATGATAGGAGGTGCCAAGCATAAGGTCATAGCCGAGGTGCTCTCGGGCCGAGATCCCCTCATACTTGTTGAGGGAGGTGCCCAGAGGCCATGTGTGGACGAGGGCCCTCTTAGTGCCTTAGCTAGGAGGAGACGCTTTTGCACTATCCTCAGTTGGCGAGGCTTAACCCTGAGAGAAGCATAGTGAAGATGCATCATTGGTCCACGTGTCACCTCATTAGCTGTCACGTAGAACCAAGTGTATAAAGGAGGAGGAGGAGGAGGAGGAAATAACGTAGCGCCAATGTGTCATGCCACATAGAAGAGTTGGACATATGTACCTACACGTTCAACAAATTTGATTGTATCAACCACTTATGATTGACTACAATGACCCGATTTCACCATTCCACCAAACTTCCTCTTTGAAGTTATAGGTTATCAGGTTTCCTTTAACTATCTCAACAAATGTCCTTCTTCGCCATTACTCAGCATCTCTAGTTGCTTTCTTACTTGTCTAGTTACAAGCCAATCATAGCAAACAATTCTCATGTTCTCAATGTCATGCATGTGATCTCATAAAATGAACTCATTGGTAATGCTATACTTTATTATCTGCCAATCGTCCAATCGAACATTCTCATGTTAGCTAAGACAAACTAAACATTGTACCAAATAAACAATTAAGAAGCAACTGATAATATTGTACATACAATACTCTTTCGGCTGATGGCACAAGAGTGTCTCTTGAACATGTGGCAAAGTTTCCAAATTCCAGCCCAAAATGCCAAACATTTGGGCTTGATTATGGCAGCCTAGAACAACTGCAGAATCAATCAAATCTGTACAAATTGGGACAGCTCTAACATAAAAGCCATATATGGTTGCAAAGGTATAGGAGTCTAGTTTCTAACACAAAATATAAAATATAAAAAATAAAAGGATTAAGAAAGGAGAATGAGAAATAGTTTTCTAGAGGGTGATAGTAGCATTAACTAATAGGGTGTCAAAACTATCAGCAAAAATTGTAATTAGAAAATCAAAGCTTGATTTTATCCAAAAAATAATCAGCTCGTGTTCCATAACCAATTTGAACATTCTTAGATGTTATTATTGAGGTTTTCTAATGTCTCTTCATAGTCCTCATAGATCCCTATTGTCTTCTTTTAAGTCTGGATCCTTTCTAAATTTTCTAGTCTTATTCTTTTTACCTTCTTCTACTGGGTACTAGTGTAGTAAACCTAATTCTTATAGCCCTCGATCAAAGAAGAAAATGATTTTCATGTTCCAGTCGCAAAAGCCTATAAAGAGCTAATATGTCCTGATCCAAACCCACACAAAGCTCAAACAATGTATGGTGATCAAAGGCTATGCAAGGTACCAAAAATCTTGCCAAGGATGTGTTGTCTGTAAAAAAGGGTCGCTTTATGCTTACAGAAACATTTTTCTCCTTCCATAAAGTTTTACTTACAGAGCTATACTATCCTACATATACCAAGGCTCAATTAATGGGAATCAGAACTACTTCTTGTCTCTTCAATTTATGAACTCCAACTAGGAATCGTCTATTAGCAGGATTCATAATACCATAGTAGCGTGGTGAATCTAAATATGTTTTCCCAAGAGTTATTCTAGGCCTACCAACTCTGTTCCTTCCGCTTTCACTGTTGTCTACAACCCCTAAAGAATTTCAGAACTTTCAAAACCAACTTCATAATGCAGATAAGTCAAGTAGTACTAAATTTGTGGTATCTGTTCTAAGGATGTTTAGAATGGAACAGGTTTGCAGCAAGCCAAAAATCTCTCAGGAGTACACATTGTCCGCATAGCAATTCTGGTCATTCTCCCACTAAAGTAGTACTAAATTTGTGGTATCTGTTCTAAGGATTTTTAGAATGGAACAGGTTTGCAGCAAGCCAAAAATCTCTCAGGAGTACACATTGTCCGTATAGCAATTCTGGTCATTCCTTACTCCTTTTCCTTTTAGTGAAATAGATAAATAACCACACATTTTTTGTCATTTTTTTCTCCTCAACACAAGACAGAAATCTTATATATGATAAGAAAAAAATGAAGTATAAATGCATATGTTTTAAGGCAATCAGTTGACATATCGATAATACATAACTGAATAATTTCTTTATGGGTAATAATGCATACCTATATAATATTTAACTTGCTAAATAGCATGCCACTAAATATTTAACTATGATAAAAAAACGAGAGGAAATAGAAAACATCAGGTTTGGTTACATAACTTCAGAAATTGGTGTCCCTTTTTAGGTATCAAAAGCACAACACATCACTTTCCATGAAATGGGGAATCTATGCCATATAACATAAGCAGCAGCTTGGGCATGAAACTTCCACCAAAATAAAGCCCTATGATTCATATCCTGTCTTGACTAATGTAAAAAGTCAAGCATTCGGCATAAGACCATTGCTCAAAGTATGAGGTACTAATCATCACAACACTATCAAAGTGTGCTGCCAGATAACAAAAATTGCAGACCTAAACTGTTACTTGAAGTTCAAATCCTAAAACTCTGGGTTCACCAAAAACTGTCTCCAACATTAATGTCATGTTTGCATGCATAAGTGCACATTAATGCATCACTTGCAAGTGTTAGCAAGTGCGACATCCATATGCCTCAACAACAACCTGCTGAGGAGAACAGCCACAGAGATCACCAAAATCAAAGAAATATCAAGAGAGCCGGGTGAACCAAATAACATGGAATGAAATATCTAGGAAGGGCATCTTAAATCTCAGTGCAAAATAATTGTGGGTAGCATGTTAATTAGTATTCAAGATGAATGGGTACCAAATAATCCACGAGGCAACCAAATAACCTTCTTGACTCCAAGATACGCCTTAAGTTCATCCTCAATTTGTTCTTTAGTCAAGTGAGGGTTCCTGTTTTTATTCAAGAGGCACTCCTTGGTAGTAAGGCAGGTCCCTGAAGGAAAAAAATTCTAAATAAATCCAAAACACACAATGTTCGAAATCATAAGCGTACAGATTCAAATTGAGTTTTGAAATGTGTGCTGAGTAAACAAAGTGTATAGGGATCCATTAGTTGATATGTCAAAAATAGAATATGACCTATAGAACCATTACAAGGAAGAAGTGCAATAAGATAAAGATTGATAAAGGTTAGTTCTTGGACGAGAAAAGAAAGAAAGCATTACCCTATTGGATCCTATAAGCCTTGCGTTATAGGTTATAATAATAGGAGTCATTTAATCCACTTCAGCAGTGACTTCATGTCGATATTAGTAAGTTGCAGAGAATGTTACCAGAAAATGCTTGTATAATATATACCCTAGTGATTTACGGTTTGGAGCACGCATTCTTAAACATGGTATACTTTTGTTCCATCCCTATCAGATTCTCTATGGCTTGCTTTATTTGGTTATAATAATTGGAGTCATTTAATCAATTTCAGCAGTGACTTCATGGCAATATTGGTAAAAGGCAGAGAATGTTACCAGAAAATGCTTACCGTTGCGATTTACGTTTTGGAGCATGCGTTCTTAAACATGGTATACTTTTGTTCCAAAACAATAAATTTAATGATCCAAAGTAATCCAAAAAAAATTGTTTATTTATATAGTTAACTTTTTTCTTAGGATAAAAAATAAAATATGATTTTTTTCACATTCATCTATCCAATCGCCTAATAACTCTTTTTTAAGCTGCCCTATACAATATCCAGGCTGTACTAACAAGAAATGCTGGCACAAATTATATTGAGGAAATTCTGAGGCATCAAGAACTATCATGGAGCAGGTTCCAAATCACATTCACCTATGGCAGTAGTGACAGAGATCTCATTTCTTCATAAACAATGAATGTGTGTTTTAATGAATTGTTGGAATAAGGCAATACCTTGGTTGGCTACTTTACCCATTCCTGATCCCCCCTCCCTGCCCAAGGAAAATGTTTTGTCTTAATAATGCCCCTACATAAAATTCTTAGCTTTTCATTCAGAAGAAATGAATTTTAAGACCAAGGCCTGTTGAAACAAGGGAGCAGCTATATTAAACAATTGCGGCTCAACTATAAGCAACCAAAAGGCAGCTAATTCATGTCCTCTATCACTCGGTATGCTTATCATTTTGTTCAAACCAGCTAATATTTTGTTCACTTAGCAAAATTCAGTTGAGGTGATAAGAAATGGAATTTGTTAAAGATCATTTTCTGCACCTACAGCATCTTGAATGTCTTGAATAAAGAGAAGTTATCTTTGTACTAGCATCCACTATCAAAATTATAAGCAATCTCTTCTCTAACAGTACATGTGCATAAATTTTATAAATGAATGAATCGGTAAGAAGTAAAAACCCAAGTGCTCTTTGTCAAATATAAATATATCAGTTAAAAGGGGCAAGACATGGTCACGTATATTTTCCTGGTAATGTGAAACATTTTACCTTCTCCGTCTACATGAATGCTTCCACCTTCAAGAATCATAGACTGAGGAAACCTAGGAAACCTTTCAACAGCCAGAATCTAACAGTAAAAGAAAAAAGATAGGGATGAGTTAAGATTGAGAAAATATAAGAATAAGGAGAGTACTTACCCAAGAAAATGTAAAAAACAAAAACGAAACAAACAACTTTGCTAACCTTCCTCGCCACAAGAAGATCAAGACTCCAATCTGTGTAACAACCATCTTCACCGCCTAGAAATTTTCAAACCAACCTAAGTGAAATTATTTCCTTCTAGACATGTCAATAGAGAAGCAGAAGACTATACTTTTGTCACAAAATTTTTTTAATACAATCATACAGGGAATTGCTGCTATTTTTAGTAACTGAACCAAAGTATGGCAAATGACAATAGGTTATGCACCAAGGATCAAGTAACACTATAAGGACGATGATTGTGGTTCCTTCACAAGAGTAGCCCAACTACTAGACAAGAAAAAGTTTTGGTATCTTACTTTGATTCTTGTTCAAAAGCTTTATTATTTACAAGAATGCATCAGTTATGATACCCATTGGTTATTGGTATTCCAGCAACACACTGAATCATGTTTGCATAAACTCGATATATTGCTGAATAAATGGACTGCTTAAAAAATACTACTTAATTTCTAATAGACATTATAAATACATATTCAACATCCTTACCTCCCCAGCTATTAAAGTTCCAATCAATTCCGGCAACCTTCCGCTCCAGTTTCCCTAAACTTGATTTGCTGTCTCTTACAACAAACTTCCCAAATGGTGGTCACCATTTTAAGGGTTGAGTTAAACTTCTCAATCCATAATACTATCACGAAAAGCAATACCAATAAGAGGGAAGAAGCTCACAGTTGGCCCAATATCACGAAACCATGAATCGTTCATACTCATCTCAATAACCCTGATATTCGTTGGCAACTGACTGCGAGCATTCAACCACTGATCATGAAATAAGTTAAATTCAGACTCAACATGGAACGAAATTCAGATATGGTGGGACACACAATGTTTACAACTATTACCAACCTGAGCCGCACTAGCACAGACAGTTACCGGAACAAATTTTGAGATTGCAGATGCTACCTTGGCAAACACACATTGAGCAGGTACTGCATGGTCTCGCCAATTATCTGGACGTTCCTGCAATTCATGTTGAAACTAGACGGTCACATCGCATTGTAAGCATCCAGAAACGCAAAGCCCTTCTTATTCTTGCTTGTAAATGTAAAGATGTAAACAATAGCACAGGGAGGTAAAAAAGGTTATTGAGGGCAAGAAGGGAGAACACTTTGTTAGGGATTTATACTAAAAGACATGCTTTGTGTAATGGCTTTAGTATTTATTAATAAATTAGTTATTCCATTTTAATGAGAATCTATGTGAGCATTGTTTGCATTACGTTATTTATTTAATGATTATGCATGTGTATCTCCTATTCTATATAGTAGATGATTTGGTATGTAGAGTACGGCTTACACGCGGAAGATCAGATCATCAGTTTTTATGGAATATAAGCTTATTATTCACAGTCTTAGATGGAACTGGACACACCATCAGTAGGACTGTAGCACAAGGTTTTAATAAATCTGTCTTGACTTTAGGGAACTGTATAGTTCCAACTCCTTGCACTAGTACACTTTGTGTGTATTGAATAGGACCGTGTTGAGGTAATTGTTTATATACAAACTATATAAAATAATTAATGCCCTATGATTATTATGAGTACCTATACTCTTAATCCTAATATAATAAATAGACACGTGTTTGTATTATTTATTGTTTTGATTCACAGAAGAGTGAGATTGTTTATGGGTCAATAAAATCAGTGAGTTGGACAATATTAATTATCAATGGAATCCACGTCCTAGTATAGGGATTGATGATACCCATTTAAGGAAGCTTATAAGTTTTGATTATGTCAAACCCTGCAGGTGGATTGTGAATCCGACATATCAAATAAGTTAAGTGGAAGGTCTCAAGAAATTAAATAAGCTTATTAAATTTAATTGTCAGTAATTTAATTTAATAAATGGGTATCGATAATCTTAACGTGAAAAAATAAATAAGCATTTAATAATATGGAGCTCGAAATATAATTCCTAGTATGACACGAAGTGCAATTATAATTCATTAGTGGTATAAATTATAATTCACGTACATAGAGATTAATCTTAGTTGGATTAGGAATCCTTATTTGCGTAAGAACCCCTAGTTATACTAATCCTATGATCTGCTGTAACCTCTATATATACGCACTCTAAGAGCAGCAAGGGTGAGACTTGCTCATAATTGAGAGATACATGTTTTTGTGAGGAAGATAAACCCTAACAGCTGTGAGCCCACTCTCTCTGGAGTAAGGCATGTACGAGAGATACAGCAGAAGTCCGAAAATTGAATTCGAGTAATTGATTCGTGCTTGTTGCTGTTGCTTGTTATTCGGGATCAAACTAGAAAAATCTCAAAGGTATAATTCTAATCACATAGATTAGACTATGCTAATCAGATCATAATTTTTTGGTATTATGCGTATGCACTATAATCGGGTCATGAGAAATTCCACAGTCCCCAGCACACTTTTGAGTCAAACCAAGGATGACACCAAGGCATGCTTGATCATTATAACAATCATTACTCTGATAACACAAAAAAAATTTCACGCGAATTTTCAAAGGCTAAAAAGAAAATGGTTCCAAAAAAAAAAACTCAAGTACAGTACTGAAATCTAATTTTAGCTGAAGTGTGTGAACATGGAAACCCCAGAATCTCACTCAAATTGGAGAAGATATAAAAACTTGGTCCTCTATCAAGTTTCCCCAGGCCCTAGATATTTGAGAAATCATTCTTCTTAGCAAAAAAGCATTGAACGGCCAAAGCAAGAAGCTCAATCTACTAGCAAAAAACATAACAATTTTAACAGAAAACCATCATTTTAGGCAATAGAAATTGTGATTGTTCACAGAACAAATTAAGTCTTTTTGTCTGTAGATGCCAAATTCAATAGTAACTTATCAGTATATGACTACAAAACAAGCATGACACAAAGAAGATGCCTGAACACATATGATATATGTGTATATCATATGTAATGCACTTCACCAAACACATAAATGGCATTAGAATCAAACTAGTACCCATCAAAGAAAAAATCCCAATTAGTAGCATAAAAAACATCTTGATACCAATTATCAGTATATAAAGCATTTCAACTCCAAAGACCACGTGAATATAGAGAGGGCACATCACCCGATCTATTTCCTTTTCTTAAACATGGATTCCAGTGTAGTAGCAGAAATTCTGATTGAAAGAGTTAAGTAAAATTTGGAAGCAGCACATGAAAAATTATTAGGACCACTCTATAAACATGTGTAACTATGGAAATATAGCCCTGTCACAGAAGCAAAGCTAGGGTTTCTTTGGATTTGGGGCAGAAAATAGCACCATTAAGGTGGTTCGCAAAATATAGTATAGGCTACTTGTTGGAAAAATAAAAAGGCACTAATTTAACAAAAATGAAATCCTTAACCGCACTAACATTTCATATAAACTATAACATTCAAACATCTATTCTAATATGTAAAGGCAGCACCCTGTATGCTGCGTATATTTTTCACCTCTCAAAAATAACCAAACAAATTAACAAAATTCACATATCAAACTAGTGATTATATAAAAGCAACACTAGACAAAAGAGAAAAATGAAAAAACTTTCTACAGTAGAGGTTCATGCCGTTAAATTTGTTTTCAATATACGAAATAATAAAGTTCTTAACAAATATTACTTTTAACATCTCCGACAAAGATAACTTCTAACAGCCATAACAGAAGTAAATTTCAAATTTAACTCTAAATTACTGGTTTAAAAAAATAACAAAGGAAAACACAGATAAAATGACATGACCAACTAAAATTCAAAAAGCTACGAGTAAATATCCAAATTCCCAATAGCTAAAAAATTGTCTAAAAATCTAAATGCCATGTCCTCAGTGGATCTCGTCCCTTATTGAGTGCCAATAGATAGCCAATTGGCTATCTAAATGAGACCTAAGGGGGCACCACAAGGATAAGTTCCTCCATAACATACTTCAACTAACCAAAGTCTATCAATGGTAGGGCCATGGCCCTGCCACCCCTTCCCCGACCCCTCCGGCAATTGTACGGACCCATTAGAAAGAAGAAACCCAGTTAAAGCATTAATTGGCATGTGAACAAAAGCGGACGATTTCTTCCCAAGAAGAAGAAACTGCTTGCAAAATCAACACAGATGAATAGTAAAGAATAGCCGATCAATTCATAGATAGCACGGCATAAAAACAGAAAAATTGCAGAGAAAGAGAAAGCTCACAGGCCAACCCATCCAACATTGGGAGTGAGGTTCCCACTCTGCAGGCATGTGGTATCCATGGTGAGCCGGCGACCCATCTATATCCATCTTACTTCTCTGAGTGTCTGTGTCTCTATCTCTCTCACTCGGTGTCGCCCCCTCTCGAGTCTCAATCGGTGGGACTTTAACCACTATTATTGTAAAGCAAACATTACTTTTTGTGGGATAACGTTGTAATTTATTAAATTTTTTCAGTTAGTGAACTGGCGGAGTGGGGTAGTGAAATTTTTAAGTTAATGGATAGTGAGAGTAATAGGCACTGCTTTGCAGCTGGATGGATAACGGGTGACTTTTTTATTTCTCAAGTTAATTTTGTAAATTTATAAAAAGTATATATATAACCCAAATATACCACGTATTTATCTATTTTAATATAAAAAGAGAACTACAATGAAGTATCTTTAAGGTTGGATGACTTTTTCTTTTCTCAAATTATTCAAATGACTTTTCTTTTCTCAAATTTTTTAAACTAATTCAATTATTTACTATTTAGAAAGATTTACTTCATGCTTTCTTAAAAGGACAAAAATGATAATACACACTCTTCTTATAATCATCCACAAGGTGCAACTGCTTTAATTTAAATATTTTTTTTTAGCATCACGTTTTTAAAGAGAGAAATAAAATTTTTACCATGTTCACTTATTAGATATTTATAAGATTATCATCTTTGGTGAGACAACACACATCTCTAACAATAATTAAATATTGCACATCCATCAGGTGTGGCTACTCTCTAGTTCTAATAACTGTTTTAGTTACTTATAAAATCTAGATTTCATCATCTTATTCACTTGCCGACATGTATAATATTATCAATTCTGATGTTTTAAGAGATTACGATAATTGATTGTACTCTAAAAATTATAAATTAGAGCCCTAATTATAGGTTAACATTAGATATTATTTATATGTTATTTTTTATTTTTATAAAAATATAATATTTGTCACGTTTTACACACTTTGAACAAATTTAAAGATAAAATTAAGAAAATAAAATAAGATGTACATTATTTATAATAGTAGGTGTATATATTATAAAATATTTTTTACTTTTTATATATTATATTATATCTTATTATTAATATATATACAAATTATATATATATGTGTGTGTATATTATTTGTATTTGTTTGACTTTTGTATGCAGATGAGGTGAGGCGTCCGACACAACAAGACAAGAAAAGGAAAGAACAAAGGAAGAGGAAATGGGAAAAGAGAAAAGATTTTAAAAAAATTGCTCCCCTTCTCTCGGCTATAAAAAGAGAACAAAAGTAGAAGGGAGAGGGACGAAAGAAGAGAGCCAGAGAAGAGCAGAGAGGAAGAGAGTAGTTTTAGAGAGTTTTTTCAATTTATTTTCTGTCTAGATTTTAATTAATTTGTTATTGTTTTTCAGTTAATTAATTTTCTGTTTTAGTATTTTTTTTACCATTTTTCTACTGTAATAAATATTTTTATTTATAAAGTTATTTTTCAAGTTATGTCTTTTATTTACAATACTATGAGTAACTAATTTTATTATTGGAGCCAATTATAAAGATCATCTGAAGATATTAGAATGTCAACAAATGTAATTGAGTATTCATTTTTTTATATTTAAAATTTTTCAATTCTTGATAATAAATTCTAGATTTTTAAGAAAACTTAGATTCTTGACTAAGTTTGATAATTTCTATGCACAAATCTTAGTTTGATATTGTTATTGCATAAATCGATAGTATGAATCTATAACTTTAATTTTTATTATTTTAGATTTAATTATTATTAAAAAAAATTTAATCGTTAATCTTCTGAATCAAAGGTTCAAGATGAAATCAATGATTTGAGTTACAAAATCTCCATTGCAATTTTAAGTGAATCAGGTAATCGGATTAATTAGATCCAAGACCATTTTATTAAGTTTAAGGGCAAATTACACCCACCTCCCTCGAAGTTTCAGATCAATATAACCCACTCCTTGATATTTTAGAAATTACATCCCCCTCATTTGAGATTTGAGGTGAGTTACATTTTTCTCCATATATTAAATCTTTTAACAGAATATATGTGATGTTAGCCAAAAAAAAAAAAAAAAACAGATTCATTATCTAAATTGCCCTTAATATGCATGAAATTACATATATAGATTTTTTTTTTTGCTTATGAAATTAATTATTGTGTTGATTTTGAACCTTCTTCAAATAAAAAAAAAAGTTGTATTTTCAGTACAAAATTTTAAAATCAAATTAAAAGTCACATTTATATAAAACACCATTTTAATCAATAAATAAATTATGAGTCTCATATTTTTTTAAAACTTTATATGCTATAATTAAAGCCCTATATAGATTCTATAAATTTTTATAAAAAAAAATTCTAGTCAATATGAGAAAAAATGCTCTACAAAAAGTAATATCGAAATTAAAAACGTTAGTTAACTTATATTAAAAAGAGAACGGTTTAATTTAAGAAAATCAATTGTACCAAAATTTTTAGAACCTATATACTATAAAAAAAAAAATCAACACACATATGGGAGAATTTAGAAGCAAAAAAACAAAAATTTTAAAAATAACACACACTAATTAATTTCAGAAGCAAAAAAAAAAAAACTATATTTATGTCATTTCATGCACATTAGGAACAATTTAAGTAATGAACCTATTTTTTTTTACTAGCAACACATATATTCTGTTAAAAAATTTAACATTTAGAAAAAAATGTAACTCACCTCAAACTTCAAGGGAGGGGGATGTAATTTATAGAACCTAAAGGAGTGGGTTGTGTTAATCTAAAATCTCAAAAAAGGTGGATGTAATTTGTGCTAAGTTTAATTTATAGTTTAGTTCAACGATAATCAAACTTTCCAAAACAAACTATTTTATTTTGGTTACTATTTTATTTGTTTTTACACCAACTATCCAAATCTAATCGGTACTATTCATAGTGGAATTCAAACAGGTTGACCTAGGTTCCAACTGTAACCATTGCAATACTACGGTATTTAGCATGACTTAGTCGATTTCTAAATTTTTACCGTGAGTTAATTCTAGCGTCAACTTTGTATGGTTGGATAACCGTTTCCTATGGTTCCACTCCGGTCTTACAGAATTTGATTCATTGCTTCACCTCACCTACACTTGAGTGTTAATAAATTATCATATTCTGAGCGTAGTCAACAACCATCATCGACGACTACAGTAATTGAAAATTACATCAATATTGCTTGTGCCCATCTGTTAGTTTTTTTATAAACCACTGTTATTTTTTCATATCTCAATTACGCCCCATGTTTGGTTGTTATATTTTTTTTTTCTCTTTTCATGTATTTTTTTTCTTTAGTTTTTTAGTATTTGGATAAGGGTTTTTACTAGTTTACGGCTTTTTAAAATTGTGTTTGGCTTCTCGTTAGAAAAATTCACATTTATAATTAATTTAAGCTTTGAAAAACCATTTAAAAAAAATAATTTTTTAAAACTAGTTTAAGCTTTTAGTTTGTAACTTTTTAAGTTGCAATCCAAACACCTTCTTTATATCACATTTCCAACAACCAAGAACATAAACTATATAAAAATAATGCAAAAATATGATGACTTTACTTGCTGGGTAGTAAGCTTTAATTGATTATAATATGACTAAATATTCCGATGGCTATTACAAAAGTGTTGGGTTTCCCTTAAATCTTAGTGATATATATGGGTCACTTTTTTATTAGACAAGCTCCTATAAATTACCAAGAAATGTTAAGGTGACCTATTAGGATTTGAATTTATTCAAACTGTATTGGTTTATCCAATTTTACCACCTAAAAAATTGTATAACAATCTAAGATGTGCAAGCAAGGTGGTCATAGAATCAATGGCCCGTTCAAGTCCATTCATCGTTTATCGGGCTTAAAATTTTTTTTAGGCCCGATTAATTTAATGAACGGGCTTGAAATTTGTTTTTGAAGCTTACCCAGCCTAGCCCGAAATATACGTAAAATAATATGGTTTTATATTTTGATATTATTTAATTAATTTTTATATTAGATTTGATATTATTTAACATTATTGTTGAATAAAAAATATTTTTAGGTTAAATGAGTAGGCTTAAGATGTGGTTTTAGGCCCGATGAAAAAAAAATTATTATAGGCCTAGCTCGCCCGCCTGCCACCCAATGTCCACCCTTATGTGCAAGTAGGGGTGCACATTGGGCTGGGCTGGGCTGGGCTGGGCTGGACTAGGCGGGGCGGGATCGGACAAGGCAGGGCGGGCGCAGCCTACACAAAAATAATTTTCATTGGGCCTAAGATCAAATTTCAAGTTCACCCAATTAAAAAAATTGCATTTCCAAACATGTCCAAGCCCGCCCATTTAACAAAAAATTTATTTAATATATAATTTTTTTCTCTATAAATAATATTAAATAACATAAAATTTAATTACATATACATATATATATATATATATATTAAAATATATAAAATATATTATTTCATATATATTTCGAGCAGGATCGGGCCGGGATTCAAAAATAATTTTCAAGCCTGCCTATAAAACTAATTGGGCCTAAAAAAATTTTAAATCCTATAATTTATGAGCGAATTTGGACGGGTCTATCGGACTCGCGAGCCATGGCCACCCATATGGGCAAATGATCAGCCTAGATCTAGGCTTCCCAATTAATTCAGAACAAAAGCAAATCGGGTCAAGTTGGACCTATTTTCGAACGACTTTGGTTTGTCCCAAGCAATTTATTTATTTATTTATGTTTTTAGACTAATGTCAAGGGTGTCTGATTAGCATATATCTATATCTATGCATCTGGCACCCATTTGTGTCTAACGTGTGAAAGAAGATTGAGAAATTTATTATGCATAACGTTTTCTTTATATTTGTATGTAAATTAAATGAAATTATATGGTTATTTTTTATAATTATTTATTTTTCAAAAAAGTAAATAAGTTGTGATGACATCATTTAAACTTCTTATGCTGAGCTTATTATTATACATGTATAATCATCGTATTTGTTAAGTAGTTTTGATGGAAAATAATTTAAAGAACTTTAGTTCGATATATGAATAAAATTGTATAATATTAATAATTTTAACGATTTATAATAGGACAAATAGTTATATTATTGAGGTTATTATACTGCGAAAATTTTAGACTGAATCTCCTTAAGTGAAACAACATATTTGCAAATGAATTGAGATGTATTATCTTCAAATCGACACAATCAATGGACTTATTGACAATTAGTAAAAATCTCTTCACCCTTAATATTTTATAACCGAAATATGACAGGCGTGACCATAGCACTTTCTACCTGCTGGACTTTCTGAAAAGGAGTAAGCTGTAGTTGAATCCAGTTTCACCAAAGCGCCAGTTGGCGGAGGCCCCTTTACCCTTTTTCACTCAACAAAAAAAAGGTAACGCAATCCTTTACGTGGCATTTGATACTATTGTCATTTTTCTATTTTCTGTTTACAAATAACAATAATATTTTTTATTTTGGATAAAAAAAGGAAATAATTTAGTATGTACAGGTGACATGAAATTAAATTTAAAAAATAAAAAAACATGTCTGATAGTCCTATAATTTTTGGTGCGTGGATTGTGGGGAGTGGCAATGTCTGGATGCACAACTAGCAGTTGTAAGTATTATTAACAATGAAGATGAAAATGGTCGAAGAAAACTTTTTATGTTATATTTTTATAAATATGGATTTATACACTTATTTTAACAAGGTAATGCGGGCAAATATTTTCCAATAATAGTGGTAAATTGTTAATGTGAAGTACAATAATGTTTATTAGTATTGTATATAAATATTATTGAAAAAAGTTTAGTTCAGTTGAGTTTACACTATAAATACATGGATCGAATTTATAAATCCGTCATTACTTAAATGAATTAATTTGGAAAAAAAAATTTATTACTATTCTAAAATATCCACAATTGATTCTAGTCACACATATTAATATTGAGGAAGTGGGCGTTTTTCCTAGGCAACATTTTCAAATGGAGGACCCCATTTCGCCAAAGCAATTTTAATACTCATAAATTCAAAATACTCATAAAATTGCAAAAATGGTTACTAGGTACATTTTGCCATCGTCTATTTATATGAAACTAATTTTTACAAGTTTTGTGGTCCTATATAAATTAACTTATTGTCATACATAAATTATATTTTTGTTTATGAAAAAACAAAAATAAAGTAACTTATTGTTGACAAGATCTGTGTTTGTGCTTTATATATAAGTATGATTGAATCAAATAACGTAAGTTAATGTATACTATAGCATAATAAATACTATAACATAATTAATATGTGGCTTACCTTGGGCATGATGCGTTATACTGAAAAAATAGGTATCTTTCAACTGATTCACATTACGAATAAAGTGACTAGCTATACACAAAAATTTAAATAAAACTACAATTAGTGACTTGCACAAAAAAATAAAATTATAACTATTGACTTTTCTTTTATTATGTATATCTACTAAAAAATGTGGTTGACTCTTAAAACCACTAATATATACGTACAATGGCGAAGCCAGTTAAGCCTCAAAGGAAGCAGTTGGCCTCTTCAACTTTTCAAAACTTATATTCTTGCCTTTAGTTGTAGAAATTTTTATTAATTTGTCCCTTCTGAATATTTGAAAATGTTCTCTTAAATAGTTAAAAATTATATTTTAACATCGAATTTTACAAATATTTCTCAATTTGCCTCTTAAAAATTTACAAACACCACCCTCATATAGGTATTTTCTTCAAATACCCCTTTATATAGTATATATAAGCTTATATACATTATTGTATAAAAATGTATACCGAGTTTTAGTATAAGTTGATGTGGTTGTATCTAAGTTCTTTCACTTTAAAGTGACACACTTCTAATAATAACTTTTAATTATAAAAATACCATAAACACATAATTTAAAATAATATCTATTTTTGTATAAATTTTTTAAAAATAATAGCATTTTTCATAAATTATAGACATATATATGGAAGATAAGGGTTATATTATCTATTAGAAAAAAAAAAATAGACTGTGATCAATAATTGCCTCTATATATAAGCTTATATACAATACACACATACACATATATATATATATATATATATATATATATATGTATATATATAGAGTCTAAAAATTCAGATCAATGGCCGCCTAATAGAGTGGCTCATATGTGCGCAAAGAAGGCCTCTAGTTTAGAACATAAGCAAGTTTGGGTGGAGGAAGACCCTCCCATCCATAGTTTGGTTTTGCTGGTGGCTACCTCTATGTTTGTCTTCAGTTTTTTGTTTTTTTTTTTTAATTGTATCCATCCATAAAAAATATATATATATATATATATATAAAGTACTTATGCTAATCAACACTAATTAAGGTGTTATGGGTAGGGATGGCAACATGACGGGTTTGGATTAAGACTTCTACTCCATTATCGTCCTATCATGGTAATCCTTTCTCTCATACTCACCCCGTTTAACTCTTTTCCACACCTGGCCAGCCCACACCCTCGTCCGCCTCCTTTATGTTAGTATTGTGTTAAATACATCATAAAAAAAGGAATAAAATAACAAAAATAATAAGAAAATCATAATAATCATAATTTAATAAAACACTTACATATAAAAAAATAATATATATATTTTTATACATAGGGCAAATTTGAATTGGGATGCTTATTGCATATTTATCGTCAAACCTGTCTGATCTGGTATAATTAGTATCACTTCATGCTCATTCCGCAAGACTTGAGATGTCAAATTTAATAATATTTTTGTTGTATTGGGTGCCATCAGCTCATGGAGCAAAATTAATATTTCGTATGTATGGGCTCCACATCCATGACTACTCTCTACTTCCAAATGAAACAAGGACACTGTTTTCTCAATCCTTCCCATCTTTTTCCTTATCTGAAAATTTTGATTACATACACTGCATGTAGCGACTATAAATGTTATTTTGTCGGACGTAAGCCATGATTTGACAATCTTGGGCCCATACATTTTGTTTTTATTTTTTTTTATTTATAAATTATACTTTACATACTTGCATTATTTTTAAAATTCCATTTGATTGTAATTTTTATTTTTAGTTGTAAAAATTAAGATTTTTAATTTACAACAGGTTTCTGAAGTCAAACGTTCTATTAGCTTCCATTTAAACTTCAGATTGGAAATTGCCACTTGGCCGATTATAAAATGGCTGCACGGTAACCCATATTAGTAGTAACCCTAGAAAAATCTATGTAACTAACACTAATGTTATCTATACTATTATTAATAACAAAATATTTTTAAGTTTTTAAAATTTAAATTTTGAATACGTTTTTTTTTTAATTTTTAAAATTTTTAAATTTAAGTTAATAGCACATCACCTTCTGTAAAGTAATCTTAATAGTCAATTTTTATCACATATTAATCTTATTAGTCACTACAAATATCAATAATTTAAAATATCTATGATCACCAATTTAAAATATCAAGATTCAACTTTAAATTTTAAATATTCACTACACGTTATATCTATACAATTTTAAACTATAAACTAACCTTATCATCGATTTTCATTACAAGTTAAATCTATAGACGTGAAATTTGAAATGTTCTTGAGTTTATCTAATCTTATTGTGATTTACAATTATCTTTTTTTTTTTTTTTAATAAAAAGCAATGGGAAAGGGTATGAGGCCAAAATTAAAAGTGTTTTCTTTTAGAGGATAGACTACCACTGATGATATTAAACTTTTATTCGTTGATTAGGACATAGTCTATTTATTTGTTTATTTTTGATAAGCACAGAATATGTCCTTATCGGTTTAACTAACTCTAGAATTGGAAATGTTCTCGAGTTTATCTAATCTTATGGCAATATGAAATTATCTAAGTCTCCATATCTTGTTGAGTATTCAAAATTTGGAAGGGTTTTATCTCAACAAATCCTCTATTAGAGGATAGATAGTATTTGTTGACTCAAGGTTGATTTCCATGTTGATTTGATGATAATTAAATTTTGTGTTATTTTACTAATACATTTACTTAGCGTGCAAATTAATAAATATTATAATTTAAATTTAAAAGTTTTGACTTAAAGTCTAATACATGTCAAAGTGGATGTACAACAATCCAAGTCAAGCAATACACTCTAAGAGTCATGCAATGCACCAAATTTGAGCGATAACACCTATTCCAACTTCAATCAAATGATTTGTATTCAAAGAGATTGAAGGTGTTTAAAAAGAATATCTCATCAAGTGTGCATAGACTCAATGAAGTTGACTTAATTTTGAAGAGATTGAAGGTGTTCGAAAAGAGAATCTATCATAATTGCAAATCTTTACAAAGAATCAAAGTGAAGATTTCATCTGGGATGTGAAGAGTCAATGAAAATAATGTGTTTTAAGAAATTGAACATGTTCAATAGTAGATTTCATCAAGCTTATAAAAGACACATTGAAGTGATCCTAAAGAAGAAAGAAAGATTAGTAGCAAAAAGAAAGAGCTCGGCAATGAGCCATCATGAATATGAAGCTCTACATGGATGAAAAAGTCATTAACAACAGATGAAAAGAACTCGGCAACAAAGAAGAAAAGCTCGACATTAATGGAAAGAAGTTCTGGCAACTTGGAAACAAAAAAAAGATGATTATCAAAAGATAAATTTAATCCAATTTGAATAGAAGACAACTTTGATGAAATAAAGACTTTGATCTATCATCATACCCCAAAGAGAAGACTCCTTAAATATCTTATAGTATTGTTGAAGCTGAATTTGATCAAAGGAAGGATGAATGAAGATTTCTGGGTAATGTGTCAATACATGAAAATGAAGAGTTGACACATGAGAACAGAGGCCAAAAGTTTGAAGACAGTATAATCAAGTGTCGACACATGAAGGCAAGTGTCGACACCTGGGGACTAACGACTAGTTTTTCTAACATTATAACGGATTGGACTTGTATTAAATGAACCCCCAACAACCACCAATGAACGAAATTACTACAGGGGTTTATATACAAGTTTCCAACTGTATTTATACAAAAAAAGAGACAAGAAAAACAACATTACTAACTAATCAAGCTGCGAAAAATCTGAACATTCCTTGTGTCTTCATTTTGGCATTAAGTGAGCTATTATTTTCCTATCCACTCTTGATAGAGAGTTTGTATTTCATTTGTATATCTTTCATACACTTGTAAGTGAAAGTTTGAGAATTCTCTTGTAAAAGAAAAATTCTTATAAGTTGAAGTGAATCTTGGACAAAATGACTTGGTAGCTAGAAGAACTTGATAAGAAGTTTTTGTGTAAAAGTGAGCTAAGCACTTGGTAAATCAGCATCTACTTTGTAATTAGAGATTGCATAGTGGAAGAAGACTTCAGGGGAGTCTTAGGATGATGACGTAAACCACAAATTGTGGTTCAATCTCGGTAATTCTTGGTGTGCCTTCTTTTACTCTGTTTTCATCTTTTTTTTATTACATTACATTTTATTTATTTTGAATCACTGTTCTATTGATTAGATTAGTTTTTAATTAATCTTAATTGTATTAAATTTCAAAAAAACCTAATTCACCTCCCTTCTTGGGTTGCCTTTTAAGCCAACAGCCTCAATGGTATATAATTGGTCATAACAAAATTTTGAAAATACTCTAGTATTTCCTTTCTTATTCTTTCTCTACAATCCAACATAACCACCACTGGCCATCATCTTCTCCATCTTTTTTTTTTTTTTTTTTCTGTTGATGTGTAAAAAAATGAGAAGGGGTAACCAACGTATCAACCCCTTTAGATATGACCGTATGAGTGCCCATTTGTTACAAAATGTTTGGTTTGAACCATAACTACTAGCTTTGGAGATGGTGAGCTCGTCACTACAGTACCACTGAAGTGCAAGCAGACATTAAGCCCCTTCTCATAGAGTATTTGGTTTACGCAATTACTATCGCAAGTGGGTTTGAATATGCAACTATTCAGAGAACTTAATGTCGCGCCTTGGTTTTGGGGTGTCCAAGGTCCTTTCGGCTCGGAAACCTTAATGCACGGAACTCTGTCACTAGAACTCGTCCTCCTAGAAAGACAAATGCAACTAGGTTTGAAAATTGGTTTGACTAAGGGCTTTTCAGAAAAATAGGAGTCGCCACCTAACTTGATTAAGGTGAGTTAGGGCACCTAAAACTAAGTGTTAATCCGAAGATTAAACTTGGGATTTTTGAAAATGATTTTGAAATTCGCTCAAGAGAGGGTTTTTAGGAAAATAGGTTGTTTGGCAACCTTTGGAAATATTTAAGCCATTTTTGAAAATAACTCCATTTTGGTTTTCCGAAAACAGAAATCTATGGTCCGGGGGTTAGTTACGTGTAGGGAAAATATCCTAAGATCATCACCCTACCCCGCCCTTTTGGTACCTACATGTCTAATCACCCTTTGTTCACTCACTAGAATAACCGGTTACCATTGTCCACTTAATATCCACTTTAAAATTTTGAAAACGGGGTTTAGTCATCACTTTTTGGATGAATGATGCATGATGTAAGTTTTGGAAGAATTTTAAAAATGTGAGGGTTTTGAAGAAGTTTGAAATGAGAACTTTGAATTGATTGGAATTTTTGGGAAATGGAATGAAGTTGAAATAAAAGTTATGACCGCATCATTTTAGGTTGCCTACGTATCTCATTTGGCAAGAATCAGGTCAATCGTAGTTCGAGCAAGAGCCGGATGGAAAATAGGCGCATTAGGGCCTTTGAAAGGTTTGAAGATACTTTGGGGTCTTTGAAAAAATTTAAGACACTTTGAGGTCTTTGGAAAAGCTTAAAACACTTTGTTTAAGACACTTTGAGGTCTTTGGAAAAGCTTAAAACACTTTGTTTAAGACACTTTGAGGTCTTTGGAAGTTGGAGACTCTTTGTGGTCTTTGGAAAAGTTTAAGACACTTTGTTTAAGACACTTTGAGGTCTTTGGAAGTTGAAGATTCTTTGTGATCTCTGGAAAAGTTTAAGACACTTTGAGGTCTTTGGAAGTCGAAGACTCTTTGTGGTCTTGGAAGTTTTGACTTGAAATTGGATGGTGGAGTATTTTGAAAATATTTTTGGATTAACTGAAAGGAGTTTTGGAAAAAATGCTTTGGCATGATTCAAGAGGACTTGAAAGTATTTTTGAAGTCTTGTTTTGAAAACCTTGGAGGCATGACTTTAGAATGTTTTGATGAATTAGTTTTTGAAAATGGTTTTTTGGAAATGGCTAAGGGTTTGGAATCCTCATATGGACAACCTTAGAGGTTGTTCTTGATTTATCACTCGTCCTTGAGATCCCTAACCAGGAGGGGGCTAGGGACACCTTAGGTTTGTGACCTTTTGGAAGCATTTTTTGAAAATGTCTTGAAGATGGAGTGTAAGGACATTTGAAGAGTATATGGAGTTAGTTTTTTGAAATCATGAGAGTAGGAGGTTTTGGAGAAATAGGTTATGAGAATAGTTTATAATTGAATGATAAAAAAAAAGGGTTCAAGAGTTTGGAACCTTGAATTGTATCAACCTAAATAGGGTTGGCCTAGGGTTAGGGGTAACCTAAGGTTAACTAAATTGGGTTCGGTTAACCTAGGGTTAAGAGGACCTATGGTTAACTAACTTCGGTTAAGTTAATCTAGGGTTAAGATGACCTATGGTTAACTAACTAAGGTTGGGCTAACCTAAGGTTAAGATGATTTACGGTTAGGTTAACCCAAGGTGAGAGAACTAGAGTCAAGTTAACCTAGGGTTGGTGAATTAGTGTCAAGTTAACCTAGGGTTGGACAACAAAGGTCAAGTTAACCTAGGGTTAGGTAACTAGGGTCAAGTTAACCTAGGGTTAGTCAACTAGGGTCAAGTTAACCTAGGGTTGGGTTGAAAAATGGTTTTGAAAGTTGATTTAATGCACTTTTGGAAAGGGTTTTGAAAAACAAAACATGCTATGCAATGGATTTAGGTTGGCAATATTTTTGAAGATCATTTTCATGAAAATTTTGACTCTTGCCAAGAACATGGTTTATATGGTTGATGTTTGGAGATCGTTCCAAGGAAGGTTTCTTCATGATCATTATAACCATTATCTTGACAAGAGTGTAAGGGGTCCTAAAATCAACACGATGATGACAACTTTTTAAGGCACCATTTTATATAAAAAGATGGAGAGAATGCATTTTTGAAAATCATCTTTGGAGAGATTTTTGAAAACCATTTTTGTAGGACATCATTCCATCAAGAGAGGGTTCCTATGGCCAAATAGAAGGAAAGCCACTCAAGGGAGAGTTCCATGGGGCCATTCCAACCACATCACTTAAAAGAATGAAACTCTTGAAAATTAGAGAATTAGAAAGCAACCCTTATGCAAATTAAAATGTCATGATGCCAAAATGAGAATTAGGGGGTTAGTAGGGGATTTTTTAAGGCATGATTTCTAAGGTTCCATCCTAAGCTTTAAGGAGCCAACTCTTGGAAAAAATTTTGAAAGAAATATAGAGCTTGAAAATGACATGAAAATAAGAGCAATGTAAGCATTGTAGAACATGACAATAAGCATAGGATGAAGCCAAGCATATAAAACATGATCAAAATAGTAATATGCATGGAGTCATGATTACATACAAGGCTTTTAGGCTGCACCACATAAACAAGGGGCTCCTATGCCATACCATCTTAAAGTAGGCTAGTGAGAGGTCCTCCTACACGGTGGCTCTCACTTGCTTTCCTCTAGGCATGATCTAAGAGCCCTCTTGGCTCAAGCATGCAAGAAAGGGGGTTGAAGATGAGGATTAAAATAGAGAATAACCTAAGTAGTCTAGGAGGAAGAAGAGAAGAGTGGGGGAAAACACAAATGTAGAAGGGATACCACCTTTTGCCTTCAACACACTTGTAGTCTTCAATGGATGTCTTGATTGGAGCTTGAGGAGCTTCAAGAAGGCTTGGAGGGATGGTAAGGAGTGTTTAGTGGTGTATAAGGCTATGTAAGTGAAGTGTATGGCCTTTAGGGTGGTGGAATCTAGCCTAAGTGTAGGAGGGGGAGAATATGTATGGAGATTCGAGGTTCTGGAGTGATTTCAGCAGGGTTTCGCATCAAATTTGGACCTGGAATATGCAAAGGGGGAGGCCTCTATTTATAGGCAAAACTTTCGGACACTGGCGCATGTAGCATATGCGCGGGTACTATTCAACTGGCAAAACGCCATGAGGTACCCATTGTACTGACTCAATCTCAATTGTTGATCGAAATTTGGTCGATCTGATCAAAATCTAGGCGCATGTAGCATACGCTCCATCACCGAAAAGGTTCGTCCAAACTTTGCATCGATAATTGAGTCAATCGGGAAGGCTTCGGGGGAATCGGTCGCACTCGGGATGTTCTCCCAGGGCCTCCGGTGAACTTTCATATTTTCAGGAAGTTTGAATTATGTTTGGAGGCAAGTGATATCATCTTGGGAAGTGTGCTAAAAAGGTCACTTTTGGGGAGCGTCTGTGATACGCTCTGAGGGTGTTTGAAAGTGGCTGTTTTCGTTTCGTGTGATCGAGGCCTTCGGGAAGTGATCCTTTTGATCGAACCGTACAGATGGAAAGTACTCTAGAAATACTTTTGGAAATTTTCAGATTCACGCATTTCCCAAGTCATTTGACAGTGTGTTTTGATCGGGGAATCGGGGAAGAAGCCAACCTTGGTGGAACGTCTGCGAGACGCTCTAGGGGTTGTCGAAAGTTATAGTTTTTGCACCAAATGATGGAGGGCTTCGGGAAGTAATCTATCCGATCAAGTCGTATCGATGGAAAGATCTATGAACGAGCTTTCAGAATTCCCTGATTTACGCATTTCTTAAGTCAGTTGACGGTGCGTTATAACCAGGGAATCGAAAGAAAAGACAATTTAGGCGGAGCGTCTGCGAGATGCTTTAGGGAACTTTTATCAAGTTGTGTGAGTTTAGTGTCATAGGGTCCTCCTCGGGTTAAACAAGGGCGTGTGGTGAAACCCTCTGCTCGAAATCCCAAGGCTGACGCTATTTCGAGGCATGTTTGGGCTTCTAGGGGCGAAACGGTCATTTTGACCAGGATTGGCTGGAAATGGTCAGGAATGGTTTGGTGTGTTGTGTTAAGTGTGTAGGGTGGTTCAAGGATGGTTTTGGGAGGGTCTTTTACCAGTCGGCGGGGTTTGCGCAGTGTTGAGGTGTTCAAGAGCAAAATGGTCATTTTGGCTGGAATGGGCCAGAATAGGACTGGATTCTGACCAAATGGCGTGCGGGGGACGTCTAATGGTTTAACAACATTTTGGTAAGATGGACTTATCGTTTTGAGGGATTTTAAACTTTTCTAAAACGTGCCTGGAGGCCCAAGGGGTAGGTTTGGTCATTTTTCACCAAGTCGGGCTAGCAGGCGCTAGTGTTGACCTAGGTGTTGGTTCCCAAGACCACCCGGTCTCGGAAAACTACCTGTGCGGTGTTGGTCTCTAAGAATGCCTGGTCTTAGAGAACTACCTGTAAGGGTGGTATTGGTTCTTGAGAACGCCTGGTCCCAGAAAGCTACCTGGAAATGTGGTGTTGGTCTCTGAAAACGCCCGGTTTCGGAGAACTACCAAATGACGGACATTCTACGTTGGTGGGCTAGCAGGCGCCAGAAGTGAACCGTCTGAAATTTTGATGAGGTGTTGGTCCTTGAGATCGCCCGATCCCGGGAAGCTACCTAGATGGCGTTGGTTTTCAGGACCGCCCGGTCTGGAAAGCTGCCTGAAATAATGGTGCTTATGGCTCCAGCGAGTCCTTGTGGGCCCGAGAGGTGACCAGTTGGTTGGATTGGAGATTGTAAGGCTCATCTTGAACCTGCATGTGTTGTGATGTTGGAAACTGAACCCGGTCAGGCCGGAGATTGCCGAGCGGGCAAAAATGGGGTGCTTACACTTAACTACCATCTCGGTAGGTATCTTCTCCATCTAAAATATTGTATAGTTTTTTTCCTCTATCTCCTTCACTTCTTTGAGTACTTTAATTTCAAGTTTGTGTATAGGGTTTTTGGTTGACTAACTAGTGGAATCACGCTAGGTTGCGAGGAAAAGAGATTGAGAAACATTAGGCAGTTAAGTTGGGAAATTTGATTGGTGGTGGCATGTTTTTATGTTATTGCATGTCTATTTATGGTTTTTGAATAAGGTTTTTCGAAACGGTAGCACTTTAGAAGGAATACAAGAGCAACGGGACTTCGTAAATTCATTTATCAGTTTAAGCACCCGTATATTGTGCAAGAAAGTTTAAGCTACCTACCTATCACATTATGCAAATATAATAACATTTATATGCTTTCGATATCCTAATGATTTTTTTTTTATTTATTCAAATTGTATAATTGGATGCATATGTAATCTGAGGTGTCAGCCACCTATCTTGAAGTTCAATGAATCAATGGGATATTTACAGTTTGTTCATTTTGAGTTAGATATTCTTCCTTTTGTTTTATTTTTTCCAACAACCATTCGTTATATATGTATCTTAAATACATGCACAAAATTAAAATCGCAGCTCATAGCTACCATTGTACTCAATTATTTTTATTTTTATAGTTTGACTATTGATTCAAACTTTACAAATAATTTGAAATCAGCATTTAGTGTGATAGTTCATATAGATATTTTAATCAAGAATTATATACTCATTTTTAATATATATTTTTATATACCGTGCATTGCACGGGTTTACTGTTAGTATTTAAAACTTGAATTTATCAAGAAAAAATAACAAAAATAATAGAAAAAATAGCAAAAAATAGGGTATTCCAAATTCTTACTTATTCTTTTATATTCTTTTACGCTATATTTTATCTAACAACCAAACAAATGACATAACTTTGAATCTTTTTTCCTTTATTTTTACCTCATCAAATTCTTAATCCAAACACAGCGTCATAATGGTATTAGTTATCCAGTTGATTCCAATTATCCTACTATTCAATCAAACAGTGAGACAAAAATTGATCTTCCCTTATTCTATATTTTATTGAGCAATGTTATTTATGGAGGCACAATCGAACCGAAAAATTCGATAACCGAATCAACCCTGCCATTATAGATCAGATTGGTTTGGGTTTGTTAAATGATCGATTTAGTTATGGGTCTAAAAATTGCCAACTAGATCTATTTAGTTCGGTTGTCGTTTTCACATTTTTTGGAGGACCCGATCTAACCCAAACTGAGAATTAACTCAATCCGAACCAACCCAAGAATAGAACTGAGACTCGATATTTATATTTCATAAAATTCTATATATATTATATATATGTCATTAGATCATTGTTATTTGTGCTTAATTATGATTGATTAGTGTTTATATATTATTTTTTATTTTTTTGACAAATTAAGGATGCAAGACCAATCCTATTATTTTATTTTTTGAATAAATAAATTAAATAATATGAAATAAAAATAGAACCAAACCGACCCAATCTGATTTAGACCCGAACCAACATGAGATATAGAACGGAACCAAGTTGAGTTCGGTCCATTCAGTTCCGTTCCATTAAATGATCTGTTCGATTCTGGATAAAAAAACCTAGAACCGATCCATATCGGGTCGGTTATGGGTTTAGCACGGACCTGACCTAATCTGACTCATGCATACCCCTAATGTTATTTACATAAACTAATTTCTCATTTAATTTTCTCACCCACAAGACACAAATGCAGTAGAACCCATGTTAATAAATACATGTTGAATCTATTTACTTATATCTTGTGGATAAAAAAATTGCTTGAAAAATTAATTTATGTATAGCATTTTTTTTTATTCTACTCTAACAGTCTAACTAGACCTAGTTTGAAAAATCTTATTCATAATTTTGGTACAATATGTAATTCTTGTTATGTCAAGTGATTGACTATCCTCCCTTAATCCTATCCAAACAAACGTAGCCAAAGGAAAGAAGAAAGATGTAAGAAAAAGAGAAAAATAATGTCATCGGACTCTGTGCTATGTTTAACGGGATAAAATTGGGCCTTTTACGAAAACAGATTTATTTTAATCAATATATATTAAACAAGAGTTAAAATTTAAATATTTATCAAACTCTGGCTAAGCATCATTAGGACGGACGCCTTTAACAAAAGCGTCAATACTACTGACGATTTACATTTAATTTTCTCTAACAAATTTGGAATTTAGAACAATAACAAAAAGGTTTTGTGTAATAATGAAAGCGTCAATAGGAAAGAAGATTTCCTTCTCTAATTAAAAGCGTCATAGCTATTGACGTTTTTTATTTTTTTTCGTTTTAACTAAAATCGTCATTGCCACTAACGTTTTACATTACAACTAAAAATGTCAATGCCAATGATGTTTTCATACCAGGAATTTATTTATTTTTATTTTTATTTTTTTTGCTATTTCACATTAAACTAACTCCTTTACCACTAACTCCTTCACCGGGACTTCGTTTGACGCACGGTAGCTCCTATAACTGTAGTTTGCCAAAACGGTGTTGTGTGTCGAGTTTTGCACCAAACGGAGGCCGTTTGGCCAATTTGGTATCCACGAACCCGATTCTTTAGTTTTTGAAATTGCTAAGTCTTCGGAAAAGAAAAATGCACTAACTTCTTCACCAGGACTCCGTTTGACATGTCGTCAGCGCCTGTAGCTGTAATTTGCCGAGATAGTGTTGTGTGTCGCGTTTCGCGCCCAATGGAGGCCGTTTGCCAGATTTGTCATCCGCGAACCCCAATTCTATAGTTTTTGAAATCGCTAAGTCTCCGGGAGGAAAAAATGCACTAACTCCTTCACCGGGGACTCCATTAGATGCGCCGTCAGTGCCCCCAGCTGTAGTTTACCGAGACGGTATTGTGTGTCAGTTTCACGCCCAACGGAGGCTGTTTGGCTGATATGGCATACCGAAACCCTAATTTCAAAGTTTTTCAAGTCACTAAGTCTTCGAGAGGAAAAAATGCACTAACTCCTTCACCGGGACTCTGTTCGATGCGCCGTCAGTGCCCGCATCTGTAGTTTCTAGAGACGGTGCTGTGTGTCGAGTTTTGTGTCCAACGAAGGCCATTTGGCTAATTTGGCATCCCCGAACCCCAATTCCAAAGTTTTTCAAATTGCTAAGTCTTTGGGAGGAAAAAATGCACTAACTCCTTCACCGGGACTCCGTTTGATGCGCTGTTAGCTCCCATAACTGTAGTTTATTGAGACAATGCTGTGTGTTGAGTTTCATGCCCAACAGAGGCTGTTTGCCAGATTTGGAATCCCCAAACCCCGATTCGAAAGTTTTTAAAATCGCTAAGTCTATAGGAGGGAAAAATGCACTAACTACTTCATCGGGACTCTGTTTGATGCGCCGTCAGTGTCTGCAGCTGTAGTTTGCCGAGACGGTGTTGTGTGTTGATTTTCACGCTTAACGAAGGCCGTTTGGCCAATTTGGCATCCCCGAACCCCGATTCCATTATTTTTGAAATCCCTTAGTCTTGGGGAGGGAAAAATGCATTAACTCCTTCATTGGGACTCCGTTCGACACGCCGTTAGAGCCTGCAGCTGTAGTTTGCTGAGACGGTGCTGTGTCGAGTTTTGCACCCAACGGAGGCGGTTTGCTAGATTTGGCATCCCTAAACCCCGATTTCAAAGTTTTTGAAATTGCTAAATCTCCTGGAGGGAAAAATGTACTAACTCTTTCACTGGGACTTCGTTCGACGCGCCATCAATGTCTGCAACTGTAGTTTGTCAAGGTGGTGCTGTGTGTCGAGTTTCACTCCCAACAGAGGCCGTTTGGCCAATTTGGCATTCCCGAACCCTAGATTCCACTGTTTTTGAAATCGTTAAGTCTCTGGGAGGGAAAAATGCACTAACTCCTTCACCGGGACTCTGTTCAATGCGCCGTCAATGCCTGCAACTGTAGTTTTCCTAGATGGTATTGTGTGTCTAGTTTTGTGCCTAACGGAGGTTGTTTGGCTGATTTGGTATCCTCGAATCCCGATTCCACTGTTTTTTAAATCGCTAAGTCTTGGGAGGGACAAATGCACTAACTCCTTCACTAGGACTCTGTTTGACATGCCGTTAATGCCTGCAGTTGTAGTTTGCAGAGACGGTACTACCTGTCAAGTTTGCGCCAAATGAAGGCCGATTGTAATGTGTTTTTGACATAATGTTATAATTTATTGATGAAGATATATGAATTTTAATGCTCAGAAATGTTTCAAAATATGATCATATATTATTGAAAACTAATGACATATACACGAGTTTTGTACAAAAAAATATATAACATAAGTGACCACATACCAGCCACAAGGAAACATATAAACATACATCCTATGTACCAAGTGCTCGTCTAGGTCTTTTCCTCCTATGATATACAATAGGGACCGCTGTGGGTGCCTCACCCTATGGGACCACATCTCCTACAACCGCCTCACCAACCTATGTGGTCGGTGCTGGCTGCTCCTGGGTGATCTGTGAGGCCTATATCTGTTCATCTCCACCAACCCTCTGATGAGCCTGTGTCTGTCCATGTGATGCCTCATTTATCTGTGAGTGCTCATCCCCAACTCTCGCCTCATCTACCTGTGTAGTCAATGTTGGGTGCTCCTGCGTGATTTGTGAGGTCCACTCTGCTAGTGGAGATGAATGATGCACTGTCTCATCATCTAACCTTAAAAGAGGTGATGACGGGCCGGTGAACATCGGTATGATGACTCTATCTAAAATAGTAGTAGCTATCATCCTGCGGAACTCGTGCATCTGAGATTCACCCTCTACTTATCCTGTACCTTTACCTCTACCTCTACCTCTGTCTCTACCTCTGTGTGGAGGTCCCGCACGTCCTCTCCCCCTGCCAATCGGCTGTGGCTCAACTATCTGTGCCATAACGTCGCCCCCGAATGTAGACGGTGCTACTGAATCCTGATGATACTTTATCGATGAGACACGATGATGAGGGGCCATCAAAGGATTTGGTCGAATGTAAGATGTGGACGGCCCAACATCAGTAGACTGCAATGACACCTGACTGGATGAGGATGGCCTTGATGTGATGGCCGATGGACCCACCGGAGTAAAAGGGTTGACTATATCTGAAGGGGGTGGCACTACATCAGCAGATACGACTTCTGGCAAGTGTGGTACATGACTGGACATGGAAGGCCTTGTTGTGGGAGGCAATGGACCTACAGGAGTACGAGGGTTGGCTCTATCTGAAGGGGGTGGCACTACAACGGGGGGTGGCATGGCTGGAGCAGCAGGTACAGCTGCAGGTATACGGTAATCCTCTCGTATAATGTGTCGGGTCGTGTCACATATGTCACGGATGAGCACAAGCGTCTCTAAACATGCATCAGCATCGTATCCGTGTTGGCCACTCGCTTCTGCATAAGGGTGACACACTGGGCCTGTAGCACAATAAATCGTAACGAATATTTTATTAGAAACGTTCAAAATGAGGAGATTTATTTTATTCAATAGTAGTCTACTTTATATACTATTATACAATACTCTTACCAAAATATCATGTCTCCCCCCCACTCCAAGGTAGCCAGCCAAAGGCTTGTGCGCCAGATTGCCAATCAAGGGGCGTGTGATGGATCGGTACCACCCTACGTAAGGGTCATGCCGTGACATAGGCTCCTCTGTGAGGTCACCAACAATAATGTGCTGCCGTCGCTCTCTCTATCTAGTGACAAAAGGATTATGGAACTGCAACCAATATGTGTCAGGCCTACCTCGCTTGTCTATGCTATGAAGACCAATACCAGTGTCAGGGGCTGTAGGTATGATTTGGCAACGACCAAACTGTTGAAGAATATGACTAGGCAAATGCCACTCGACCATGTCAAAGCATATAAGTGGAACCTCATCCATCCATATGTCACTTCCAGCACGACAATAATTAGGGAGGGTATCGATGATCTCATCGTGTCGACCATTAAGTTGCCACACAAACTAAATCATATAATATAAATGTTAGCTTATGAGAGAAATACCTATTATTGTACTTAGTTTACGTAATGTAAGAATAAAAAATGTAAGCACTTAAAAGCATACCTTATCATCTCTCAACTGATCAAACTGGTCTCTATACACTGCAACAACGTGGGTGGGGACTTTATCTAGTGCAAACTTACTCTTCCACCTTATTTCAAAACAATACAAAATATATTTAAATAACAATCAAAATTGAATAGTAATTGCACATTTCGTAACTCTTTGTATTTTTAATTTATAAGTACAATACCTAGCACCCCATGGCCCAGTGGGTAGGTGTTGCTGATCTCCAATGACTAGCAGTTGTTGTCCAAGAGTCGGTGCAACATGCCGATGTGGGCTAATCTTAGGGAATCTCTCTGAGGTCCATATCTGTTACACAAATAGCAGAATCTAGTGATGAATGCCCCATAAAAAGCCATAATGATATAACATTTCCTATAACGACCACATACCTGTAGCAACACCAAAATACCTCTTATATGCCTCGTGTCGGTCTTAGTCGCTCGACACATCATCTTGTAAAGTGAGGCAAGGGTTGCCGCACCCTTACTATATCGGCTGGCCTGATTGAAATCTCGAAGGAATAGTAGATACATCAACTTGACTAAGTTCTGTGACTTATCTGGAAATACTAACCCCCCAATGAGCTGTATGATATATGCCCTAGCATTATACTGCATAGTCACCTTGTCAGCATCATTTGGCAACTGCTGAAATCTGGTAAATAGCCACGAAAGCTTAAGACAGCCACCATTGAAATCTTGGATGTTAGGCTCAACGCCCAACAACTCTCGACAAATCTGCCACCAATTTTCTACGTCACCCCCACCATCTAGGCCTCCAATCGACTCACCATCAACAGGCAGACCCACCAACACAGACACATCCTGTAATGTCATAATGGCCTCTCCAACTAGCAAGTGGAATGTATGAGTCTCCTGCCACCACCTCTCGACCAAGGCTGTGATAAGTGGGTGGTCAAGCTTAATATAACTAATCCGGTACAACCCGTAGAAACCGGCACACATCAAGTATGGAACTATCCGAGGGGATAAAGGTCTAGCCCAACATGCGACATCATGATGGCGACAATGAAGCACCTGGTCACACTGTAAGAATAAATAATGTGATAATAAATAAACAAATATATAACAACAAAAATAAAAATGTAATATTTGCCAATACGAAGTCACAAACCTGCTAATGCGTCCATATAATAGAGGACTTGTGATGCTCCTGTAAAGTGAAAACTAATGAGTCAACAGGTCCCGGTAGTCCAACCACGTCTATATCCATAAAAGCTATGATGTACACATACTATAAAGTTAGCTAAAAATGACTGAGAATTAATTAAATTAATGCAAATAAATAAATAAAAAATTATTATTGGACAGTGTTGAGAATTAACTACATTAATCCATAAAAATTATTATTCAACAGGTCTCGATACGAATAAATGCTAATAACCAACAAGTAAATGCTAATAACAATATTACAAATGTCATGACCTATCATGTCATTATTAATGCACCAGAAGGCTATAATTGGACAGTGTTGACAACCATAAAGTAAAAGCTGGTGGACAATGTTTACTACAATAATGTATAGTCCATTGGGTATTACAATTTTCTATAAATAATGCCCCCATCATCTACAAACAATGCCTCATCATCTCTCACATCCTCATTTACTCACTGTCATTTGTAAATTAATGGCTACCGGAGGTGCAGGTAGTTCTAGTAGTCGCCAACATGCTCGAGTGTGGATCTTACCTTCGTTCCACGATGAGTATTGATAGAAAAAATACTCTAACCCAGAGGGTATTATGTTGGCTTACGATAGGAGTGGCCATTCAGGGTAAAAGAGCAGGAGGGATTGGTAAAAGATCTGCAAAATCTCGGGGTTCAGATAATGCATCGACGCTCTCAGGAGATGCCAAGGAAGAATAAGGCAGATTATGAAGAAGTGGTAGCACGAATAAGGCGAGAGAATAATCGAATGTTGATGCGACGATGTCGTTACTTCATGCTCCAACTCGCTACCAAAATGGCCGAGGTTAGCGGGAGAGAACTGACGCCCAGGGAACGAAACAATGTATTAAGTAACGACTAGTATCTGTCAGACTATTATATGTCTGATAAGGAATGACTTAAGCACTTATGTCTATTTGAAGGAGTGTTTATGTTTATGTCCATCGATTTACAATTAGTATTACTAGACCTTAATCCCTATGTTTATATTTAGTGATGTAAGGGTCATGTACTATGTTTGTATTTTGAAATTAATACATAAGGTTATTATCTACATGAAGATTTAAAAAAAGAGCTTTTATTATAAAGTTCATAAAGTTGCTTAATGTACTAAAGAAATAGACATGAAATAAAATTCATACAAGAATCATGATGCACAACACAATAAACCCCATGCAATAAACCTCATGGATTTTCATCTTCATCGAACATATTAATGTCAGATTAAGATTGTTCGTCATTCATAGCATATAAATAAAATTCTGTCTTATTCATTAACCCCTCCTTAGCACGCTCAGTTGCGGACATGCTGAAAGAGTGTTGGCGCAACCACATTTGCATTCAATTCTCCTTTTTACGAAAATGGTGCAATGCCTTGGGCAACAACTAAGGAGTATTGGTAGGCATATTCATTGCCAATCGATGAGGAATTCAAAGATTGGATGCTCGCAAGCCTGCAACCAAATTCTGAGTTCTTATAGTTCGGTATGACAACTCTGCTAACATTGTATTAACAGTGCTCCATGTGTAACACTTATTTGGATCCAAAGGGTATTCAAAAACTTCTTCATCATATGCAACCCAGTGACAACCTATAGCCTTGAAAATGTCATCAACAGTGTATGTCATCATGACTGAGGAGTATTGGCATAGTTTTATAGATGAAGTTCCACCCTCGTAAAGGCAGTATTTATACAATCCATTCCATCTCCCAGCATGCACCCATGAGTTGTCGTGTCAATTAAAGTCTGCATGTGAAGCCTGAATCCATTTCAGCAATCACGTGAAGCCATTATAGGCATTGCACCGTTGATGCAAGAGGCTGCAGAAATTGACATGACAAGTCTATAAAAGGCTGGGAAAAATGTCCTCAGTCTCAGTCCATTGTAGTCATTTGGAAGTATTTATTGTTAGGGTATTCCAAGCTTCACGTGAAGCTTGAAAAGGAATGTACCATACCCTATAGTCTAAATCCATTTCAGGAATCACGTGAAGCCATTATAGGCATTGCATCGTCTCTGCGAGAGCTGCAAAAATTGACATGACAAGTTCATAAAAGGTTGGGAAAAAAGTCTTCAATCTCAGTCCATTGCAATCATTTAGAAGTATTTAGTGTTACTCCATTCAAAGCTTCACGTGAAGCCTGAAAAGGAATGTATGATATCTATCATGTCACGAGGGGTTAATGCAAGTCTTAAGTGAAGGATGACATAATAAGTGCTCAGTATGAATCCATTGCACTGTACGAAACCCTTCACGTGAACCATTCAGTCTAAAACCATTACATTGTCCTCCACGTATTGGCATCACTTGGGTAATCAATTGCAAGCTTCACATGAAGCCATTATAGCCTATATAAGTTGTGTGATAATGTCAATAAGTCATAAACCTCACCCACACCTACAAAGATACCGAAGCAAATAGGCTTACGGGGTGCGTCGTCCAGTTGTTCGATCCCAGGCGACGACGCGCATTTAAACAACCGAACCTCTTTGGAGTTTCTTAGGGTGGGTACCTACATGGATGCAATCGGTAACAAATGGTATGACCGAAAATATCTATTTCTCAACAAACCTATCATAATGCACGATACGATGGGTCGCGTTAACCATATATTCATTGGCGAGGCATCCCAACGACCACCCCGCGGTGTGACAGACGATCAATGCAACAAGTTGAGGTTACCTTGGGAAGAGTTACTCGATAAACGGCGTGAACAAGAGATGTATTGCCGATGGCATGGCTTCTGTGTCCCAAAGGCCCGTTCAGCTAAAGTGTGAGGCAGTCTGTCATATTCAAGTAGTAAGGTCATAAAAGCGCTCGAACTCGAGATTAACCAAATGTAACGAAGGTTGGATAGGTATCATTTTACAGAGCATGCGAAGAAAGAATGTACTGATCTAACACAACGAACAATAGACATTATTGAAGATCCGTTGTTGGTATCTGACCCAGAACTTTCAGACTTCTCAGAAGAAGAAGGCGATGATGACTATATTAACTATCTACTTAGTGGCCTTTCGGTTGCTGGTGAACCACTGTGCTGTTACGAACATGGTCCATAAAGCTTATTCATGTTTTTAGTCAAGTTTGTTATGAACTAAGTTAATATGTAAGGGTAATATTTGCCATCTTATGTTTCATGTAACATATGTCCATGTAGTGGTCATATTTGAGATTTTCTGCTTCATGTAATATGAGTCTATGTTATTCTAAGTCCATGATTCGATAGAGACAAGACAACTACTTTACATAACAAAATAAATTACATACATAACAAAATATAGTTACTTAAGGTGTCCAAAATACATTAAGGTGTCAAAACAACAACTACTACTATGCTACTTGTCGAAGCCTCTTCGAACATTTTCGCTTGTCATGCCCAGTTTGTTGACAAATACTGCAGTGGTAGCTGTGCTTTTACCTGAAGGTGTCCATTTCATTCCGAACACGGGCCGTTTGGGTTGACCTGGCTTTGGATTCAGTGATCGCAAACGGCCAGTATTGGAGAGCAATGTGGGCATACCACTCAAGGCCCAATAATCTTCATGGGGCATTGGGCTAAAATTAGAATCCCAAATGCATGGGTATACATCAATTCTATACTCTGGAGCCACCAAGTAAAACGGATCGATGCCTAAGTCCACGGTGATAGCAAGCATGTGTGAATAAGGATATATGTTGATGATGTATTTCGAACAAAAACAGCTGGGCTGGTTAAGTCTTACAACCTACTTGTGCCCACCCAGTCTCCCGTGGTGTGTGGTTTCGACCTCATGTTCACTTTCTTGCCTGTGAATGAAATTGAAATCAGTTTCATTGTCACAAAAATACTGGTAATCTTAAAAGTGATGGCAGCGCATTTACCTGTTAAACGCTCTCAACAAATGTGTATTTCCTTTGCACTAGTATTTGTCTATTTGTTTTTGTAACCTGTGGCCATACCTCACACCAACAGCTTGATTCTTAATGCACTCAATTCTTCTCTCGTCAAAATACTTAACAAGCCAGTGGAATATAGTTTGCACACATGCCGTGATGGGCACATTCCGGGTGCCCCTCAATACACTATTAAATCTCTCTGATAGGTTTATAGTCAATATCCCCCACCTACGACCTCCATCATGTGCAAGTGTTCAATTTTCAGCCGCCATCTCTTGCAACCAATTTAATGCCTCTAGTTTAATAATTTAATCTCCTTTATAATTAAGTTAAACTTCCAAATTTGATGGTAACTACCAGCCCTCCATATCAAATCCATGAGTTTCGTGTTACTGAATTTCTTGTTGAAGTTGCTGCAGACGTGCCTGAGGCAATATCGATGATATCCAACCGGTCGCAAACGCGGATGTTCCCAGTACCGCGCAATAGCATTCAACAGGCCCTTGTGCCTATCATATATCAACGTGATGCCTTCACGGTTAAGCACTACATATCGTCTCAAGTTCTCAATAAACCATGATCAGGACGTTGTATTCTCTTCATCTACAATGGCAAAAGCAAGTGGTAAAATGTGTTCATCGCCAGTTGATGCGGTAGCTACCAGCATCTTCTTGGTGTATTTTCCATTAAGGAACGTCCCATCAATGCCGATAATAGGAAGGCAGTGAGCGAATCCATCGATGGCGAGTTTGAAAGCCCAGAATACATAATTAAACACCACCTCATCCGGCATAGTTGACGGCAACACATTTCAGTCTACAACTATCCCAGGATTAAAGGTCCGTAGTACTATCATGTACCGGGGAAGCTTCATATACGACTCGTTCTAATTCCTAAATATCACCTCATTGACTCTTGTTTTTGCAAGCCATGCCTTCCTGTAAGATACTGTGTGCTTCAATGCAGTTCGTACGGTGGTAATAATCGATGCCACTTTCATTTCCGCATCTGCCTGTACATGAACACCGACCACATTCAAGTGTACACATAAACAATTCCCGTTTTAATTTTAAATTACATTGGTTTAAAAAAAATATAATTTACCTTAACTGAGTCCAGTATAACCGTCGTAATGAGATCAGTATCAATGTTACAGTGGTCCCTCTACAATCTTGCAAACACACAATAATGTGGATCGGGATATGTCTTGACCTCAAAGAAATCATGTTTCTCTTTCTTTGAGGCTCGAAACCTCCAGCTGCAAACATGCTTGCACCTTACATCCCAAACCTTCTTGCCCGTTTCCACCACCACAATCTTTTTTATTTTCTTTACATTGTACATCTTTACTGCATATTTCACCGAATCTTTGTCTTTAAAGATCATCATCTTTTCAAACTCTACGGTCCCTGGGGTCCATACATTCTCACGACAATAAAGGTCCTGACTAGTTATGGTAGCGTCATCCCCCTTCCAAGTTTGTAAAGAAAGGGATATGAGTGTATCGTTTAGTTATATAAACCGAGGGCGATGGCAGTTCACCAAATTCAGGCCCCTTATCATCAGATTCATCATCAGCCATTAGTTCAGCGTCAATGTCCTCGTCCACGTTTAGATCAAGACCTGCACTATCAGGTGCGCATCCCTCAGCTTCATCACCACCCATATTAACGTACTCGTTAATAGGCGGGTGGAACCTATCAACTGGGGAAGTCGATAGGTGTACTGGAGATAGATGCTCAGCCCCTGAACTTGTACCAATGTCGTGTTGCATCTGTGATCCCCCGGCTGTGTATGACCCATACATTGGATAATAAGGATGTGGGGACATATTGGCATACTATGAAGTCGTGGTGTAAGATTCTTGAGTCAACATCCCAGTGAATGAGCCGAGAACATTGTATGCCCGTAACCTGAATACATCGGATCTGGTACATTCAACCTACTCGTTATGTTCTCTTTCTCCACATACAGTTCAACATAATTCAGTGTGGGAAAACACGGCGGGATATCCAACACACTATCCAAGGTCATGTCATCATTGTTGGGCACCTTCTTGTAATAAATGAACCTTTTCCATTATCTATGGGGATGTCTACATATCAATTTCAAACGCATTTTTTCCCTTCATCTACAACCTTGGGTATAAGAAACTATTCTAATTCCTCCAGTGATGTTCTGCATTGTATAGTGCAAAACCCCTTCGCTTCGGTATCATATGATATGCCTTGGTCAGGATCTTGTATTATCGTTCCCCCCCCCCCCCCCCCCCCCCACCACCTTTATGGTACCCATTCAATCAAACTTACTATAGCTAAATATATGAAAATAGTAGTTAGATGAAGCTTCAGTACAAGTAACAAGTTAGATGAAATTATATGAAAATACATCGAAACACTATATTTCAAAATAGAATGGGAATGTCCTCATTATTTTCATCTTTCTTATAATATGGTACCACTATATTTTCAATTTAAAATTTTTTTCTCTTTTTCTTTTTCTTATCATGTTGCTATAAATCTTTTATTTACAATAATCAAGTGTAATTTTTTTACAATAACAAATCCATTTTCGGTTGTCACTAGAGGAGCTTGAATCGGGGAAGGGACAAAGTTACTTTTTATCTCTAAAAAGATGCTTTAGAGATAAGGGGCAATTAAGCATAAAGTCATATTTTATCTCTAAAAACAAAAAAAATATGCCAGTAGGGACAAAGTTATTTTGACCAAGTATGCTTTTAACTAAAGTTCTTCTAATTCATGTTCTACCTCTAGAAAAGACTGGTTTGTACATTCTTTAGGCTTCAATACGATGCTGGTAGTAGGTACAAAACAATGATCCCATGCAATTAAATTCTTATGTGCACGTTGAACCAAAACTTTTTGTGATGATCCAAACTGAAATATGGCATAAGTCGCATAAATAATTTATTTTTTCAATTTTTTTAATTGAATTCTTTTCTTATATGGGCAGATTTTCTTATAAACAACAACAATAATGAATGGGCAGTGAGCGATAGTAACAAAGACATTTTCCCTTTTCAAAGAACTACATACGTAGGGAAGAGTAATAAAATTGTTTTCTCTCCGTATCATGCAAGCCACACAATTAACAAAATATATACTCACAATATATATATATATATATAAAGAGAGAGAGAGAGAGGGAGATGAAGAGAGTAATGTTACCTCACTGTCAAAACCCTAAGTTCCGAACATGTAGATGTGGTCAGATTGGGGAGAGCAATGGCCGGAGAGAACCGCCAAAATCTCGTTGGGAGAGATAGCAGCGATGGATCTTCTTCGTCGGCAACGTCGGGATAGAGAGGACAGCGATGGATCGATGAAAAAAACCCTAATGACGCTTTATGTGTCGAACTTTTGTTATATTGTGTAGAACGCTAAAAGTGTCACGACCCGACTTCGCCCCCACTGGGCTGTGACAGTAAAGGGTTTAGGATTGGGTTTGAAAGTAGGCGATGGGGTTTATAATTTTAACACAACAACATAAACATGAACATAACATAGATGATCCAGAAATATTACATCAAGGTCGAAAAACCAGTGCAAGTCTCATAACATTACAGTCCAGTATAACTAACTCAAGAGTTTAAAAGAAATAAGATAACAGGGGGACTTGATCTCATATGCTCATTTTCTTGGAATTCAGTTTGGTGTCTCTATCCTTGAAAATGTCCCATAAGATAGGAATGAGCGGTAAAGCCCAGTAGGAGATCTAAGATTTCTATAAGGTGCAGCATAAAAGATAATGCAGTAAAAGAATGTTATGGTATACGTATAACCCTTGTAATTTCTCTTTCTTTTCATCAATATCCGCATCCTTGCAGGTATGTCCTGCTCGGGCCAATTCAAGCCAACGGGGCCCACCCATGATTCATCCTCCATCATCAAGTCTAATGGGGCCCATCCATGATCATCTAGCCCGATATCAAGCCAGTGATACCGACTCATGATAGCCACAAATATCAAGCCAGTCAGTTACACCCATGATATGAAAACCCAGGGTCTTTTCCTTTCTGGTTGTACCACCCTTATACCTCCTCAGTGATGCAGTCATGCAAATAGTACTTGTATATTTTGCAATTAATGATAGAAAGATATTTAGAACAGAAAGATAATTTGGCAGGTGAGTATAAAGCATAGCAATATTCAGATCATAAAATAGGGAGAAGATGTGAGCATGAATCTTAAGAAAATGCATAGATTCCTACCTTTAGGATCTTTTCGGAAATCAAGATGGTTTAGTATTTCTGTAAAAGAAAATAAAGGAACATTCCGCCTCAGTCTCTTGTTAGCTTTATTATAAAAAGGACCTTGTTAAAACATGGTTAGGTGGGGAGGGATAAGTTAAGTCAGTGAATACTTTAAGTGAAACGAGGTGGAAGGTTTAGGCTCCCCCTTTGAGGTGGTATACGTCGCCGAGCTAGGAACAAAATTGTCTGTGATTTAAAGTAGAGAGATTCTGGAAACTTCCATTTTGGGGGGGGGGGGGGGGGGGGGGGGGGGGGGGGGGGGGGGGGGGTTATTAAGGCCACTCACCCATTTTTGGGTTCCCGGAATATTTAGGGGTGTCCCGATAATTTTCGAAAATTTTTCTACTCATAAATTATTTTCTATGAATTTTCATCCTTTCAATCATAAATAATTCATAAAAATTCACAGAAGTCTCCGATTGCCCTAAAATTTTTAGGGTAACCTCTCGCAGTAATATAATGGCTACCATAAAAATTTCAGAGCCAACAGCCTTCATGCGCCACCAGTTGCGCGTGGGGGTGGAAGGCTTGGCCTTCTTCTTCCTCTCGCGCGACTGGCAGAGCTTCTAGCCCATTTTTCGGCGATTCCCGGCACCTCCTGGCCATGCACGTGTGACCCAGAGATTGGTAAGGACCTGGGTCACACATCCATGGTCAGATCTTGGCCGGAGATGGTCGAAGGTGGTTAGCATGGCCTGAAAACGCCAGCTGCATGGCGGAACCCTAGGATTGCTGACCTGCAACCGTGTTTTTGGCCTGCTTCTCGTGCTAATTTGGCCATGGTCCCTTCACAACTTTTGTTCCTTACCCAGAGACGATTCGTCCCCAAGTGATTCGGTTGGCAATGGTTGTCGGTGGCCGAAGTTACGGCCTGTTAAAGTTTTTCCGGCGGGTTCGCCATTGCAGGAGACCTTGGTGCACACACAGAGGCTGTGGACCTCTCTAGAACACCTAGAAAGGGTCCCCAAGAAGTCCCAAGCCCCTGTGACAGCCCTCGGCTCTTGGGTTTTCCGGAGTGTGAAGGATAGTGTTTTTCACACTCATTTCTTCTCTTTCGGCTCTCAGTTCATACAGTGAGATTGCAGGCTGTTTTGTGCTGGCTTTGGGAGGTTTATGGGGTGGTGAATGTTGGTCCGAAAGGCAACCCAAGAGGGGGGTGAATTGGGTTTTTCGAAGATTAATACAAGTTAAGATTAATTAAAATTAATCTAAACAATATAGCAGTGATTAATCTATGTGCAATGCAATGTTATCAGTAGAAGCAAAGAAAACAGAGCAATAGAAGAGAGACACAGATTTACCAAGGTTCAACCACAAAACGTGGTTTACGTCCTTACCCCAAGACCTCCTTGAAGTCTTCTTCCACTATATAATCACCTATTACAAGATGGGCCACTGATTAACAAAGTGCTTAGCTCACTTTACAAAAAACTCCTCATCGAGCTCTTCAATCCCCAAGTGGTTTTGTCAAAGCTCCACTCAAACTTACAAGAGTTTTGCTTTCACAAGAGAACTCTCGAACTCTCAATTACAAGTGTATGAAATGTATACAAGTAACTAACACTCTTTAGCAAGAGTAAATTTTACATTCAAAGCTCACTGATGAAGACAGGAGGAATGTTCAGAGTATATCAGTGAATCAGTAGATTTGTTCTTGTTTTTGTCTTCAATCACTTTTATAAATGCAGCTGGAAGGATGTATATATACCCTTGTATTGATTCCATCTATTAGAGGTGGTTGGGTATCATTAATGCACGTCTAGTCCGTTATAACGTTAAGAAAAATAGTCATTATATCAAAGGGAGTCGGCTCCAGGTCTGTGGAGTCGACACTTTCTACTTCTGCATTTACCAGATATTGTTCACTGAGTTCATGAGTCCACTCTTCATATCAATGAGGCGACTCCTTATTCATTCTGTCTTCACATCTTTGGCTTCTGCTGTCATGAGGCGACACTTCACCTTCAGGTGTCCGCTCATTGATTATGTCATCTTCAAGCCTTTTACTTTCGTTACTAAAAGGCGACTCTTTGTCTTCATGTGTCCACTCATTAATCATGTCATCTTCAAGCCTTGGCGTCTGTCTCCATGAGGCGACTTTTTATTTCAATGAGTCCACTCTTTACCTATTTGGTCTCCAGACATTTTGCTTCTGAGATCAAGAGGCCTTTTACGTCTGTGATCAGGAGGCGATTCCTCATTTCCATGAGTCCCCTCATTGCCTAGAATTCTGTATTCTATCTTCCAATGATTTAGATCATCTTAGCATAGGTATAAGATCTTCAAAGAGTATGTCTTTGGGGTATGATGATCAATCAAATCTCTTTAACTCATCAGAGTTAACTTCTATTCAATTTGGATTGAATCAATCATTGGATATTGATCTTCTCTTGACTCTCAAATTGTCAAGGCTTCTTTAGATCAATGTTCATCTTTTCTTCTTCATTTGCTCAGCTCCTTCTATCATTGTAGAACATCCTCTTTCAATGTCAAGCTTCCTCAATTGCGTAGAGCTTCTCAAAGCTTTATTTCTAATTTCCTCTCTTTGCTATCAATTCTTTATTCTTCATTAAAATCACTTCACTCAGACCATTGTAGACATGATGAGATCTCTTCATACATCTAGCCTTCATGGATCCTTTATATTATAGAAGAATTCTTCACTTGGATTCCAGGTAGGGATCAGATATTTATTGTGAGCTATCTTCTCAGCAACTTCAATCACATTGTCTTGAATTGATCTTAGCATACCAGATGAAATCGTCTCTTGAGCATTTTTCAAACTCTTCAACAAACAATTCATCTTCAACTGAGTATTGCACCTCCTCAACTAATCTTTGCATATTCTGATGAAGTCTTTAGTTTAGTGTAAATCAATCTTTATTGAAACTATGCATACTTGAAAAAAACTTTAAAATATAAGCCTTTGTTGCATTAAGTCCAATAGATAGGCGTACATGCATATATACATATATATGCAGGCATGCATGCATTTTTTGTATACATATGCTCATGCATATGTGTTGCCCAAGTATTAATGAACCAGCCATGCAAGTTGGCAGGGTGGGGGCAAATTTCACAATATGGAAAGGAGTCCCTAGTTTAAAGCGACTGAGTTTAAGATTTTCATGTTTCATCGAACGCGCAATCCGAGACCGTAAATAGAAGGTTCTTGAAAAGTTAATTGATTTAGACTCGAATTTTGTGAGATTCCGTTACCGTGAGAGAGAAAACTTAATACGAAATTTGGGAAAATTCAGGTGCAAATTTCCAGGTGCAACAGCGTTAGGGGGCTTTTTGGGGGATCGACACTCTACGGAATTGAGTTATGAGATTACCAAGGTGTCGGGCTCGCAAAAGTGATAATTTTAGACATCTAATTTGTCGAAATCTGACAAAAAATGAGAGAGCAAGCTCTGCTCAAAGTTAAAGTGCCAGCTGAGGCGAATTGTCAGTTAAAGAGATTCGTACTCTTTTCCAAGGACTCGAGTTTCTACAAACGGATGGGGTTGGGCTTGAAAAGGTTTCGCTTACGACTTATAATCCTATGGTTGTGTCTTAATCAGTCTCATTATGGTTAATGCAGTTAAAAAAAAATATAGCGGGTGTTACAAAAAGCGTTAACACTATTGACGTTTTTTTAAATAAAAATGAAGCGTCAATTTTATTTGCAAATAAAAATCGTTAATAGTATTGACGCTTTTAGTTCTGCATGTTGACGTTAAGCATTATTCATGATAACGCTTTTAAAATTAAACAGAATGCGTCATTTTAATTGACGTATTCATTTAGAATGACGTTTTCATTTTATTTACGATAATGATAAGAAAATTAAAATTAAAATTGTTATTAACATTGATACTATTACGAAAGTACTATTAACGTTAGTCATTGTTACGTTTAGTCATTGTTTTTGTAAATATTTAAAAAATAATCTTGATTTAATATATACAGAATAAAATAAACATCTTTTGAAAAAGGCGACAAAATTCTATTATCTTTGTTCAGTTCGAGATAGAGAGAGAGAGAACAACCACCCATGATCATCACAGAGACAGGTTTATTCATGTGTTGCCGGTGGCAGCATCGCCTCCATGGTCGTTGCTTCTGAGTCCTGCTTAAACTTCACGCCCAAAGACCCAAAAAATAAAAAAATAAAAAAAAATAAGGCCATCTCACAAGCTTCTCTCAGCTCTCAACGCCAATACCGGGCGCCTTAACACGTTGTCTCCCTTTCCCCCCTCTCTGATTTGCATGCAACTTGCAGAATCTCAAGAATCCAGAGACTTTTCCCTTGATTTCTGAGAAAGCACCAATCAGTCTTAATTTCCGGAGAGTACGAAATTCTTTGTCTCGGGGTGATAATTGCATACAAACCCACTTGCTGTCCCTGTGAATTAAGTTTTCCGGAAAATTTTATTTTGAAATGTATTTTATGGTTATTTTTTTTCTTATCTTTGTGAATTTTTTTTTTTTTTTTTTATAAAAAGTTTGGACGGACTTACAAGTAGATTGAAATTGCTGAATTGATTTCTGTGGATAATTTTTGTTTTTGGTAAGTTTTTCTGGGAATTATTGCCATTGAATTATTTTTTCGGTGCTTGTTTGTGTGTTTATTGAATTTATTTTGCAGTTGAAATATGCATTGCTATTGTTTTTTTTTTTTGGGGGGTAATCTAAGCATTAGTATTGTTTATATTGTCATATCCGTTTAATTCGTGTTATCAGTAGTAGAATTCGCACTATTGGAAGTGTTGAATTTCTTTTAATGGATAATTTGTTTGTGAATATGTTTTCTCTGGTTAATTATTTCTTTTAAATTAATTATTAGGTTTTTGTTTGTTTGTTTGTTGAACTTATTTCTCGGTTGAAATACGTCCTAGTTATTGCTATTTTTCATTTTTGATCATGATTTACTTCATGCACGTGATTGATCAGTTGTAGAGTTTGTGTTATCAATTTTTGTTGTTTGTGTTATCCTAATTACCTAATTCTCGGCTTGTCTTTTCAATAATTCACCTTTTACTTGCACCTTTTTTTCTTTATATATTGTTTTCATGTTTCTTTTTTCACACTTTGAGGTTTCAACTTAGTCAAATATGTTTTAATAGCTTAGTTGGGTTTTCGGCTCCATATTTTAGGGGAACATTATAGGTTAACTTTCTCTTTTCGATTTTGTACATTTTCTTCAGAATAGACTTGAGGATCAGGGTTCAATGTTGTAATGCTATACCTTTCTTTGTTGCTCCAGCAGAAGATTTCTAGTGAAGAGAGCTGGATTTTGATACACACACAAACCCAGTATTATTAATTTTTTAATTGCAGCCAAGATTTAGATTTACACGTGTATGCGTTATCAATCTAGGGTTTAAGAATTAGACAATATAAACATGTACTATAGCTAAAGATGACTTCCTACTGACATATTTGTATGATATTAGATCCCCCTCCTTCCGATTTAGTAATACCATCACCATTACTAGTACTTAAAACCATGCAGTAAATGCCAGATTTCATGTTATAAGTATGGTGAGTAATGACAGCTGATGCATTTAATCAAGTGATACCTTACAAGCTGCTAGGTCAGTCAAAAGATAACTCTTGTTTTTTTCTGCCAACGTGTAACACCAAGTCACAGAATAGGGGTGCATCAAAGATTTAGTTTAGCTACTTGAGCCTGTGAATTAGTGGTTACAAGACTCTGAAACTGTGATGCCTGCCTCATTCGGAGTTTGGGTCAAAGATTTGACGTGGTTTGGATTGTGAGGAGTTGCGTCAGATTGAAATTTTAGAGAATCCAAAAGACACTTCTGCCATGCATTTGGATTCAATCTTCTTTGTAACCAAATGCATTTTTGTCCCATTGGGCCCCTAAGACCTTGCCCACATCTATTTCTCGTTGATTTGAATGTCTCTATTAACTTGGATGAAACAAGGTGTTTGCAAATAGAAGTGCAGGCACCTCTAATCTTAGCGTTCATAATCATCAGGTTGCAGGCCATGTGTTACCTAGTACCTGCTTCAATTTGCTGACCTTAATATTGTCAATGAGAGTTGAGAATAAATGCTGTCTTCTTGTCCTTCATGGGAGCTACTGAATATGGTGTCACAAATGAAGACCATGATATTATGTTCTTAGTGATAGTTGACTTTATTTCGAACATAGATCACTACTGTATGTGAAACAAGAATGGCCGCATGGTATGACAAGTGGTCCTGTTGGGTTGAATTAGATTATGTACAGAATATGATAAGTTCATTTTTAATGGGAGGTTCCTTTTTTCTTTTCTAATCAATTATCAGAAGGGAATGGACAATGTTCTATGTTCAAACTTGTTAGGACTATGTTTTTAATTGGCAAAGTTCAAAGATCATTTTAAGGCAAAAGGAATACTCTCCATCCATCCTTGTTGCAAAGTCTGATGATCGAAGATCGTTTTGGACTCTCCGAGACATTGGTGACATTCATGTTCGTGTCGAGGATTTGATCATTGTGGAGGCTATCATGGTTTCACAAGAAGACTTCATACATAGTCGAGGTTTTGACTTGGGAAAAGGTTGAAGGTCGTGTTCATGCACATGCACTAAAATCAGAAATAGGTTAAAATCGGCCACAGACCTATTCACGGCACCCAATGTCAGTAAATCCCTGTCCAAGGATTTCAAAACTTGAGGTTTATTTTCTAATAAATCATTAGAAGGGGTGGGATAATGTTTCTATGTTCAAATTGCACAATTTCTCTACAACTCACAGAAATTTGTAGATATTTCTATGTATTACATGTATCTTTGCCCTCAATGTCAACCTGAAGTTGCTGGATTATAACATAACTTGAATGAAAAAGTTTGTTAGTGATTATACCTCAGACTTAGGTTCAAGTTCCCTCTTGAACTTCAAGTCCTTATTGACCTTGTTACCTGTGAAGAACAAAAATTACACCACAGCAAAGCATGAATCGGCTTCTCTTTCTCTTATATTAACTGAATTACCCTTCTCTTTCAATGCTGGACTTGTAATTGTTTGGATGACGTAGAAGCATCATTGGTTTTACTGTTGAGAAAATGCAAATTAGGAATGATACCAAGGGTGGCAGGACAACAATGCTGTTCAAATTTCCTACATTCCAAATGAGAGCAACCATGAGAAAAAAATTGAATATGCATACTTACACTGACTTTGCCAATTACTTTTTGCACACATATAGTATACAATTAGTTAGAAGGATTACCAGTTAAGGCTTTTGATTCTATTCTTACATTGTTTAGCTTCACATGGACATGGCCCATGGTTCAATTTGTCGATTTCTCTACCCTGCAATCTTAGTATCTTTCCTAGCCTCTAAACACCCCGGGAATTTTTGTTTGTTGAAAGAGTAACAAGGCCATGTTCCTCAAAAGATTTCCACTTGCTTGCAACATTTTTTATTGGTAATGGATGTGATAATGGCAATATTACTAAACTGTGATGACAAAATTCTTTAGCCACATGCTTTGAAAGTTTGTAGTTCTGCCATTATCTTTTATTGGATTCTTACTTTTGCAAACCAAATTTCAACAATAGTCTTCTGCAACTCTTGTTTTTGCAGCATAGAGGAATAGCGTAGGAGCAGATTAATGGCTCAGGATACTTCATCCAATATTGAATCACCTAGGCGCCGGTCTGGCTTGTTAAGGGACCAAGTTCAATTGGCTAAAAGAAATGACTCTGATCGGTATGAGGTTGTCCCAATCCGTGATCCTCTTTCATTTGAGAAGGGTTTCTTCATAGTAATTCGTGCATGCCAGTTGTTGGCTCAAAAAAATGAGGGGATAATTTTAGTTGGAGTTGCAGGTCCCTCTGGGGCTGGGAAGACTGTCTTTACAGAGAAGTTGCTCAACTTTATGCCCAGCATTGCTGTCATAACAATGGACAACTACAATGATTCAAGCCGTATTATCGATGGAAACTTTGATGGTAAAATCATTTTGCTTTAAAGTTTATGTTAGAGGATCTTCTGGCTGATTAGTGAAGATTTGTTAGCATTCATATCTTTTAAGTTGTCGTCTTAAACTTTTCTCCTTCTTACATCTTGAATACAGATGTTTAATAACTTAATAGACTTCCTGAATATTATCTTTCTGAAAATTGATGAATCTTAAGAGGAAGTCCAAATGCAATAACTATTACTACTCCCTTTGAAAAGTTGAAAGTTCCTTCGTTATGTACCTAGTAATTCAGACAATTGTCATGGAATTTGATACAGTTATAAAACAATTAGCAGGAAAAGCAAGTTATTATAGGTCCTATTATTTGTTAGTAATTTGGTTATGATATATTGGTTAAGTTCATTTACAGCCAGATCTGTTGTACAGGTGGCTGAATATTATTTCCTCAGGGCTTATTCTATCCAATAATACCATGTAATCCTTTAGAAAGCATTGTGACTGTGTTATTTCTGTTCCATACTTCTTTTCCTGGGAACCAATATTCTTATCAGTAGAGCATTAAATTCAGTTACTTCTATATTTTGTAGGAAGCAAGTAGTTTGTCTACCAGAAGGAAAGTACAAATGAAGAAAGTAGTGGAACAAGGCTTTGCTGTCAGAAAATCCGCTTTATATTGTATACATGCATCGTGGCTTTGCAGTTAAGGAGTGAATTATTTAGTAGTAGGTTGATAATCTTAGGTAGCCCTGTAACAGTTAGGATTCGGATCAGATCAGGATCATCTAATGTGATCTGTCAAGCAGGACAGGTGATCCAATCCAATCTGATAGTATGACATTGGTTATCTTTTGTCTGATAGTGAGGTTGATTTTCACCCATAAGGCCCTAACCAATCCGATACAGGAAAAATTACAGAGAATAAAATGCCCAAGAAAAGAACAAGGAAAAACCTATTTAGGAAAGACAATAAATTTGTTAGTTTTCTTGTGTTAAAATCATTATGACAAGCATAATTTTGAGCATAGTTAAATAAACAAGGAGTGAAGTTTCTTTCATGACCCATATTACAAGCAAACAAATTGTTTATTTGCATGGATAACTTCATGAATGGAAGCACAATTCACATGTTTCTAGTAATTGGATGAACCCAATAGCAAGCCCAATGCATGTGTTTAAGTACAATTCACAAGTCAGTAAATGAAAGGCTGACAATTGAGGGGGTGAGGTGGGGGAATAAGGTCAAAGGGTTGTTGGCTTATAAAGAGGACTACCAGTACGGTTGATATGGGATTTGACCTGTGCTGGTCTATTGACAGGTTTTAGGTTTTTAGCTGGGCAGGTTTGTGCTTGGAGATGGGATTTAGTGGAGCCTGCGATCAGAGAGTCCTGGAGATTGGAAAAACTCCTTATTTGAAATCAAAAGAATGTGACAATTGCTGGGAGTACCAAAGATAAACTTTAACATAACCACGCACAGTTGGTGGAGGGATTGGCAATGCTGAATTAGTTTATTTTTTCCCAGACAAGAGGGGGATGAGCAAGCTCAGATTAAAATGGAGTTACAATAGCCTTCAAACTGATTAGACAGAGGATCAACCTTAGCAAAATTGTTGCGACATAAAGTGCTCCCGAAGTTTAAATGATAATGTGGTTCTTTCAAGACGAGTGGTTGCTGACTTGCCTTGGACATGGTGATGTTAAGGAAAGCTAAACACCTCTACTTATTGGGAATTTGTTCAGGGAGCAGCCCCCTCATGAATAAGATAATTGCCTTATGGGACTTCTTAATCCATGAGTAAATGTCATTTATGTATACACAAGATCAAATATATCCTATCCGTAACATTTCCAACATCGTCATTACTTAGTGCTTAACCAATGATGATTACCCCCGTGGCCTATGAAGGTAGCCAATGTTGCTCAGGATTGTCTTTGAAGAGACCACAGAAATGAGAAGATCCGTGTCTTCCAGAAATTAAAGATGGAAGATCCGAATGGATTTAACTGCAAATAAGCACGTGTCATCTGAGTTTTGGTCATGCCTTTGATGGCTTCACCAACTTAATAGAATTGACCAATGACATGCTATCATTTGTCTGACTATATCCTTGCTGCTAGTTTTGGTCATGCCTTTGATGGCTTCTCCAATTTAATAGAATTGACCAATAACTGATGCTATCATTTGTCTGACTATATGCTTGCTACTTTTTGTGTGATTCTTACATAAGAATTGGAAACAATAGTTGCCTTCGTGATACTCATGTACATTTGAGTAATAAAATGCAGTTGGCTGGGAAAATGACGAGCTTGATCATGTGCGTATCATCTTTTACATATATTAAACGGTTTATCTTGTTGTAGTTTCCCTTAAAGTCATACTCGAGTGCGATTTGTAATTTATTATTCTTGAAATGGATTATGAACTGTGTCATCATAGATGTATGTTTGAAAGATGAAAGAGCACTTGACAGAACTCTAATGGTTGGCATGTTTTGGAACAGACCCACGATTGACGGATTATGATACATTGCTTGAGAATATCCATGGTTTGAAAGAAGGGAAGCCTGTGCAGGTTCCTATATATGATTTTAAGTCTAGCTCTCGGACCGGTTACAGGTTGGGAATTTTACTATTTCGTAAAGCTTGAATTTACTCTCTTCCTTTTTGTCTTTTTTTTTTTGTTTAGGTCGGTCAGTGTAGGTGTGCAAGTCTGTGTGTGTGCTTTGGGGTTGGAGGGAGTGATGGTGTTCTTGCCAGCTCAAGATTCTGTGGCTGGTATATGAGGAGAAGAAATACAGAAAGAGGAAAAAAAGAAAGAAAGAAGCACAACTAGAATTGCACTCAGGATGGCCTTTGTTGATAACTAAAGTACATAAATACATTGTTGCTACTACTATAATTAACCTTTTTGGTCTTTGATTCCTGATGTTTAGAGAACCTAGCCTTTACCTTGAACGATTATTATCTGATTTTTATGCCATCGCTCCTGCTCTTCGTTTTTATTTTATTTTAATTATCACAGTGATTTAGCATGTATATGTCTTCAGTTCTGGAGTGACTTTCTGTAATTTCTGGGCTGGTGTTTCTCTCAGTCAAGTGAGAGGGATAGGATTAATTCGTCACATAACACACCCCCCCCCCCCCCCCCCCAACAAAAAAACAAAAAAAAAAAAAATTTCTCTAGCTAGACAACACTGCTATTGACAGTCTTTATTCCGATTCCACAGAAGTTGTTAGATCCCTTTTAGCAAACCGTCTTATGCACTTCATATGTAAAATCTTTTGTATTGCTACTTCTATCACGAGCTATGTTTTTTTTTAAATACATACATGTGATTAATTTAAAATTTCAACAAATATGTCCTCTACTCATGTACCATAACCAAATTCATGTTTCTAGCAGGACAATTGAAGTCCCTAGCTCCCGCATTGTGTTAATTGAAGGTATATATGCCTTGAGTGAAAGATTACGGCCTTTGCTAGATCTTCGTGTCTCTGTTACTGGTGGAGTACACTTTGACCTTGTCAAGCGAGTTCTAAGGGACATTCAGCGTGCTGGACAAGAGCCTGAAGAAATAATCCATCAAATCTCTGAAACGGTTTCTTTATTCCTACCATTTTGAGACTTTTCTTGGGGATATGAATGTCTTCAGTAGTTCTTATGTAGACATCTAAGGTTTTTACAGTAGTTCTCATCAGCTTTCTTACACACAGGTATATCCTATGTACAAGGCTTTTATTGAGCCAGACCTGCAGACGGCACATATAAAAATTATCAACAAATTCAATCCGTTCAGTGGATTCCAGAATCCTATTTATATTTTAAAGGTTAACATTCAAATATTGTCTACATTGAAATTTCCAGGGTTGTCCTACGTGCCTGGTCTAACTTTCTTGTCTTCTACTTCTAGCACTGAGTGAGTGCTTTCTATTACTGTAGTCAACGAGGACTGTGAGTGTGGAACAAATCAAGGCCGTTCTTTCTGAAGAACACAAGGAAACCACAGAGGAAACTTATGATATTTATCTTCTGCCACCAGGTGAAGATCCTGAAGCATGTCAATCATATCTGAGGATGAGGAACAGAGATGGAAAATATAATCTTATGTTTGAGGTTTGACTCTTGAGAACCTAAGCTTCTCTATTAGAATACTAGTTGTGTTTGAAAATATGGGTAATTAATCTGAATTATTAATGCGAACAATAAGCAGCATTTAGTGTATTTCTGCTAGATATTTGCATCTTATATACATTTCCTTGTCAATATCATTTTATCAACTATTAATCTGTAGAATCAAATATGATGGCAATTACAACCTTATGTTTGAGGTTTGATCATTGAGACTCTAATTGTGTTTGAAAATATGGCTAATTAATCTGAATTATTAACTCGAACAACAAGCAGCAACTTTCATACCATGTGCTTTTGGATTGGCAGCAACTTTCCTGCCCTTTCTTTCCTGTGCGAGTGTTTTCTGGTGTGGGAAGGGTTGCTCTGATGTTGCCATGTGTTGAGGGGCTGCTGGTGCAGATATGGCTTATATTTAATGTTCCAGTGTGTCTTTGTGTGTTTGGGATTCTTTTTTAAGAGGCCTCAGTTGTGTACCTTGCCTCGCCACTTGGGCTGTGAGTAGATATCTTAGTCTAGGTTAGGATGTGGTTTCTCTCTGTGGAGAATGTGTTCCCCTCGGGGTGTGTCCTAAGCTTCATTGTAATATCTATTTTTGCTGGCAATAAAATCGCTTACTTAAAAAGAAAGTGTATTTCTGCTAGATACTAGGGTCTTCTGTACATGTCCATGCTTATATCCTATTATCAACTGTTAATGTGGAGGAAAAAATATGTTCACAGAGATGGACTAAAGATCTTAAGCATTTGAAATGGAAACATATTGCACCTTGTATAGGTGTCCTTTTGTCCTGTATCAGAGGGTGGGTGTACATTGGTTTTGCTTAAGATTAAAGAAAAACTGCAAAACCACCTCATAATCCCATTTTGTGTGCAGCAATGAAGAACTTATATTAACTTCCATGCATTGATTTTAGCAAACATGACTGGAGAAACTATATCTACCGAGTGAATCAGGAAGAGTCTATGATTACCTATCCTTCACAACGGCACTTCCTTGTGTTTCTTATTTCTTTACTGGCATTTAGTTTAAATGTTCTGACCACTTCTTTAGGTGGCTAGAGATTTGTTGTAAGCTCCTCTCTCTCTCTCTCTCTCTCTCTCTCTCTCTCTCACACACACACACACACACACACACACACACACACACACACACACACACACACACTATCCTAATGGATATCCTAACAAAGATGTTTAACTATCATAGCCTTAGGGCATGTTTGGTTGGGGGATATAGGGTGGGGGATTGGATTTTTCATCCTTGGTGCCCACCTAACCCCATATTTTCATGCTCAAAAGAATTAAAAATTTTAAAACCCTAACCTTTTGTCACCCAATACCCATATGAACCATAAAGGCCTATATATTTTAGCACTTTCTTCTTTGCATAAACAATTAATTCCATCCCTAAAAATACAGTCATCTACTCTGCCACAGACTAATTTGGGCTCGCGATTTGTAAGAGAGTGTTCCCCAAATTTCCCGCACTTGTCCTACGTCACCTTGGTTCTAATTCGGACAATACAAGGTCTCCCATGTAGACATGGAGGGAGTAACACTAGAGGGGGTGGAGCTTGATGGAGAGTAATGTATGGGCTTTAAAATCTAAGTAATATCATTCGATAGTTTCTTCCAGAATATTTAATAAGAAAAATACATATGCAATTAATGTATCAGATATAGGATTGTTGTGATTGTGTGTTTTAGTGGCATATTGTAAGTGTTGACATGATTTAACGTCATGGTTGTGCTAAATATATTATTAAGGAAAATGTGTTGTAGAAGTATGGTCAGGGGCGGATCCAAGATTTTTTGTTTAGCGGGGCCAAAACTTATACAGAATTGTACACGAAATTGTTTCTTAATTAACAATATTTTTTCTTTGATAAGTAAGTAGATAATTATATTAAAGTCGTTAGAAAAGCGGCTCCACTTCTGTACAAAAGTTGTATACAAAAAATTATATCGCTATGAAAAACCTTAACTCAGATTCAGGTGTCTAAGGTTCGAAATTTCGAGAAGGGTTTTTGGAATTTGGTTAAATAATTAAGCGTCTATGGATGCAAAAGGTTTTGTTTTTTTACCTTTTAAAATAGTAGAAGATAGTAGTGAGGTAAATGAAATATTAAATGGGTAAGAACATGTTAATTTAATACTACAACAAAAGGTTAGGAATTAAGATTGTGTCCTTTTTTGGTTAAATAATGAAGGGTTAATATTCAGTGGGGGCAAATATAGATTGTAGTAAATTCAGAGGTGGGCAAATTCAGGTGTTAATATTTTTAGTGGGGGCAAAAGATACCTTTACAACCTAGGATCAAACAAATACACACTAATTTTTTTTTTTTTTTTTTTGCAAATAGTGGAAGTTGCCAAGTTAGTGGGGGCAGCTGCCCCCATTGATCCCTTCATAGATCCACCCTTGTGTATGTTTATGTTCTGCTAAATAGTGTATTAAGGAAAATGTGCTGTAGATGTGCAGCAGTGATAAGAACTAGAGTGAAACTTTCTATCTCCTGACCATTTTCACTTGTTGCTTTCAGGAATGGGTAACAGATATTCCATTCATCATATCACCAAGAATCACGTTTGAAGTTAGTGTGCGCCTTCTTGGTGGACTGATGGCTTTAGGTTATACAATTGCAACCATTCTGAAAAGAAGCAGCCATGTCTTCTCTGATGACAAAGTGTTTGTTAAAACTGATTGGTTAGAACAACTTAATCGGAAGTATGTTCAGGTATCGTATCAATTAATTCATTTACTCAACATTGGTTTGGAGTAAGCTGCAGCTGGTTTTTATTCTAGTTTTTATTTTTCTGTAGTAGTGTGAGATTGGTTTTTTTATAATACCTGAAGACTTGACGGTATTTCAAATTGTCAGAGCATGTATTTCATGACATGCATTGTTTGATGCTGCTAACCATGACAAACAGTGTGTCATTCTGTTAAATATTGTTGTTAGCACACACACATTCATATTTATAAATGCTTGTTGGGGGATTACTTTGAACAAGTCTTTATTTTTTCCTTTCTTCTAATGTATTTATTCTCATGCGTTGTTCCAAAAGTTACTAAAGCCATTTTATTACCACACACACATTCATATTTAAGGAAGCTTCTTTGAGAATACTTTGTATAAGTCAGTATTTTTTCCTTTCTTTTAAAATTATAAATTCTTATGTGTTGTTCCAAAAGTTACTAAATGCCCTGATTTGAACTCTCCACGCATAATTGGAGTTTGAAATATGTTTTTAGGAATACCTTACACAAAAACTTTATTCTTTTCTTCTTCTGTCTGAAACAATGAGCACTATAGATGGACTGACACTTTTAAGAAGGTGCTGTGTAGATGTGTAGTTGGACACGATTTTGGGTAAAACACATTGGACACTCTTCGACACGTGTCAAACCCGCGTCTAAACTTGTCCTATTATTTTTTAGAACCGGACACGCTTCATAAACTTGGGAGACCCACATGTCTAATACTTAGGCACACGTGTTCGCAACTTAAAAATTAGATTCACATGAAACTCATTGCAAGTTTGAAGAAAATAACTTGAGATCTAATTGTAGGATAAAAACAATAGGGTTTATACCTTATTTGACATTTAAGTCATGGAATACATGATTTTTAATTTTAATTAGTGTTACCTTGCAATATTTTCATTATTTTTGAGTAAAATAATTCCTATGTATGACATATAAAAAATATGTAAATTTTATGTATTTGATGGGTCGTGTTTATGTCCATGCTTACTATTAATGCTCTAATTCCGTACTGTCTATAACTGGATAATTCTCCACCTGCGCATAGTTGGTTCTTTTATTGTTTCCAATATGTTTTCCAATTGTTACCTCATCTATTTGAAACTAGCTGCTACAGCTCATCATGCTACTCCACTTGTATCTGGGGCCATTTTTTCGTGTAAACCATCAACCATTAGGTAACTTTTTACTTCTCAAAGCACCCCTGTTTTGGCATTTTTGTTGTCTTAACTAAAGCCTTTCAGTTGTGTTGGGATGCTCCTTTGGAGTGGTGCAATCATATCCTTGGTTGAGCATTTTAAAAAACGTTTCTCACATTTTCTCTATATTAATGCTAGATCTGAGTTTTTTTGGCTGGAACATATTTTCTTCTCCTTATATAGATTTGCATTGACGTCCTTGTCTTAGAAGTAGAATAGCTTTAAGGTGTAGGCTTGGCTATAACGGAAAATTGGCAATACCAGTAGGTTTTTGTGCTAGTTTGTTTTGTTGATTGAAGTTCACATATATACCACATAAAGGGGGGGAAAACTGATTAATAAGAAATCCAGTTCTTTATGCCTTATGAATGCTGATATTCCTGTTCAACCAAAAAGCTTCATGTTACCATCTAATTTCACAACAATCTTTCACATTTTTCATGTGGTATGAGTTGTATGACCTTTATTGGATGTTGATACCTTAAAAATTCATTCATTTGTTTTAGTAGGATTTGTCATAAGCTATTCAGCCTTAAAGGCCTGTCTTCTTTATTTGTGGCTTTATTTGTACAATTGTACAGTAGGCAAGAATGTCTACACATAACTAGCTTTACTGGCTGATTTACAGGGCCTTAAGGCTTTCTTTGAATGAATTGAATGGTGAGCAGTAGGACAGCCTTGTGGGGTAACCTGGTCTATCCAGCTCAAAATGTCCATTTACAGGGGTGTTTTTGTGTGTGTATGTGTGTGTAGAGAGAGAGAGAGAGAGAGTTTTGAGCTAAGAACCACATATACTTCCAAGAAGGTGCCGTGTCCGTGTCCGTGTCCGACAGGACACTCGTTGGACACTCCCCGACGCGTGTCAGATACGCCTCCAAAGTTGTCTTATTATTTTTGAATTTTTTCATAACCGGACATTCTTTGGACACTTGAGGAATGCTTGTTTCCATCACTTAAATGTACATGAAACACATTGCAAGTTTGAGGTGAATAACTTGGAATCCAATTGTAAAATAAAACCTATACCTAGTTGGATGTTTAGTGTTTGTGGTGCCCCCTCTATCCAAGTGGGAATGACTAGTGGATTAAAGCATTGAAACTGGTGGAGCAGGGGATTGAAAGTCACTACCAGATTCATAAGATGCAGTGAAGTCTGGTGCTAATGCTGATCTGTCATATTCCTTCTTATCAGGAATAATTTTGTTGGCTTGCTTCTGATTAGCTTGATGGTGAGGATGGCCCAATGGGTTGTTTTTTCCAGTTGCTGCCTGCAGGGCTTACATTCACTGATGGGCTGAAAATTACCATGTTATCGTGTTGTTGTAAACTAAAATAGCAAACTCTAGGAGAGTTGACATGAACGAAGTATTTGCAAAAGTTGGCGGATGAGCTTGTTAAAAGGAATGGGCTTTGTCAGATATTAGTGGTACTTGATTTTCATGCCTAAGTGTCACGGACCGACACTTTCCAAGTGAGCAAGACCGTGTGGTGCTTATCTTGGACAGCACCAAGCAAACCAGCCAAGGGGCACCTTGCAAATTAAGCCAACACACACAACCAAAGGTGCACAAGTTAGCACTTTTTAAAGCAACAAGTTAGCACGAGATTAAAGCAAAAACTGAGTAATGGGCACACAATTTGGAAGCAACAAGATCACTTTTATTGCATTAGCAAAGCAATTCCAGACTACAATTAGGTGGGAGTTAAGATAGCTTACAACCGACAAGCACATACTAGGGACTTGGGACTCACCTTGCTATCCTCCTCTATATATGCTTTCTAAGTCATTTGAAAAGTGACACAAGGAAACATAACACCCCCTTGAGGAGTCATAATGGCTCTACAAAACTATTTACAAGCAATTTGGACAAATCCTTTTATATACATCTATATGGGACCCTAAACTAATTTTCTAGCCCTTCGATAAAATTATAACACCTCCCCTTGATTGAGTTAGGACACGACAAATTTGGATGCCGCACCCCTTGTCAAGGAAAAATTTACGCGTGCATCCGACACCAAACTTACATTTTTAGACTCTATAGTCTATACAATATGTTCAAACTTGTTTGGGTTGGTATGAGACTAGAAATTGAGGGCATGGGCCTGGTCTTGAAGTGCAACTCGTGACACCAAAGCACTGGTAAAGATTCCATGCAATTATGGGTACCGTGAAATTCGTAGACCCAACTGATTAGAACATTAAAAATGCTGATTGTCATAAAGATCCCACCTTGCAATTTCTTCAAATTCTTGCCACCCTGCGTAGCATTAGGATCCAGGTAGTTTTAGATAGATTTGACACACAGAAGATGGGCCAGAGGAGGATCATGTTGACCCACACGTGCCCCATTTCTATCCCTAAAGACGTACTTGGTTTTTCTCCAAGCTTCGCAGGCCAAAATATCTCAATATTGAGTGAACCATATGGATAAAATAAAACCCCTGAGAAATTTTTCCAGAAACTGTTTCCCCATTGAGAAAACAGACAGAAAAACAGATGGTGTACTGTTCCTGTTTCTAGTTTTTAACTATTAGTTTTAGCTTTCTGGTAAACTCTGCAAAGCTAATCATGTTTTAAATTGTGCGCATCTTTGTAGGTGCAAGGAGGAGATCGTTTGTATGTTAAATTTATTGCAGAGCAGCTGGGTTTAGAGGGCTCATATGTTCCTCGCACATACATAGAACAAATTCAACTGGAGAAGCTAGTAAATGATGTTATGGTATAACTCCTTTCAACTGGTTATGCACTTTCTTTGATTGTGCTTGATTATGCACTTTCTTTGATGGTGCTTTCTCCTGATCGATTCAACCCACAGGCATTGCCAGATGATCTGAAGACAAAGCTGAGCATAGATGATGATGTGGTTTCAAGCCCCAAAGAAGCTCTCTCTCGAGCCTCTGCAGATAGGAGAATGAAGTATCTCAACCGGTACTTCTTTTCCCCATCATTATGATTTCAGCGCCAATTTTTCTTCCAAAGAGCACACTGGCTTAAGCTGCCAAAAGTGATTTGATCTAATTATTGTAATTTTGTTCAAATCTGGTTTGTAATAAGTCTTTTTTGAGTTTAATGAGATCAATTGTCAAAGCATACTCATTTATGTATCCTTTTGGCAGTGGTATGTCGCTCTCATTTTCAACACAACGAGATAAGAATCTGTCCAAGTTGACAAAGCTTGCTGTTAATAATAGAAGATATGATGGAAGAACCCCAGATTCACCAGCAGCACTTGCTAACCAGGTGACTTTATTTCTGTCTTGGGAAACTTAATGGCTATCATAGTAGGCTCCCATGTCTTATTAAAAATATAATAGTCTCCCATGTGGGGTCGGAATTGCCAATTTGAAGCTTGTGCTCCTCCAATCGTTGTTTCTTCAGGTTTTGGTTTGGGTTTCTCCTAAGTCTCACTTTGGATTTTTTAGAAATGTGAACTTAGGCTTTCTTTTTTTTCGGTTGTGCTCTTTTGTATTCTTCGTACTTGGGTTGTCTTAATTTAAACTATCAAAAAGCACCAAAAGGAGAATGGGGAGGGGTTGGGGGGGGGGGGGGGGGGGGGGGGTGTGTGAATAATAGAGTTATTTTCATCGTTATCCATCTTGATAACCAAGAGAACAGAGAAATAGAATGGAAAAGATGGAACCTCGTGTATCTTCTGTGTTGCCAACAGATAAAAGCAAGAAGAAAAGGAAGCAGGGATAAATTTTCACATAATTTTCAGTGTATAGAGAATGAAGTAGTATTACCACCCCCCACCACCAACATTACTGCTACCATCACATGACCACAACCACTCTACCCTCTAAACTTCCACTTCTTTTCTTTTATGCTTTTTTCCCCCCCATTTCACACTTGTTGTTGACTAAATAGAACATTAGTTTTCAATGTATCAACTTATCTTTTGATTGTTTCAGGGAATCATTACCCAACTCTCAGAACAAATTTGCACTCTGAATGAGAGAACTAAATTTACCTCTAACCTGCCACTTGTTTTTCTTTTATGCTTTTTTTTTACCCCCGATTTCACACTTGTTTTTGACCAAATAAAGCATTAGTTTTCAATGTATCATCTTGTCTTTTGATTGTTTTAGGGAATCATTACCCAACTCTCAGAACAGATTTCCACTCTGAATGAGAGAATGGATGAGTTTACATCTCGCATTGAAGACCTAAATTCAAAGTTCTCCATCAGGAAAGTTTCTGCTAGCCAACAAAATTTGGCTTTGCAGGCTGAAGCCTGTAATGGCTTTGCACCAACTTCTCTCTTCATGGCTGGCCTAAACAATGGTTCATTGACTGGTTCGATGCTACCCAATTCCTCATCTTCTTCTCAATTAGCAAAGGATTCTCCACTGATGGAAGAGGTACTGGAACAAAACTCATTTCCTTTTTCACTCTTTGCTAGAAGAAAGAAGAAAAGAGGTGACTTGTATTAGGATTCCTAATGATATTATTTTAAACAACTGCAGAGTGTAAAACTGTATACATAAATTTTAGTTACGATAATCTAAAGCTTCTCCAGAAAACATTCTAATCTAAAAATATTTGGTGCATAAATATCAGTTCTACCTCTAGTTTTACCTTCTGATCAGAAGTGTGTTCTTTATGCTCGGAAGGTGTTTCAGGACTTTAGTATGAAAAATTAGTTAAGATTTTGTTGCTGTTGTTGTTGTTGTTGTGATTAGGCTATTAGCCTTCTCTTTTACAGTTGTTAGATGGTTGTGGTTGGAAGAAAAAAGGAGTTGAATGGACATTATGAAAATAACGATACAATAGTGGAGAGCTTGTCCATGTTTAAAAGGAAGTAAAAAGGAGTAGCTTATTCTCCCTCTTCATGTAGAAGAATGGATGAGGACGAAAGAAAAGCAAATTTAACCTTTTGATATGGAAGTGTGGATATAATTATATAACACAAAAAGTATTTCTGTTCTCACACACATAAGAAAGCATCTTTAGGGTCAAATTTTCTCGTTCCTGTTTGTGATCAAAAGGTAATACTTCAGCATTTTGGCATGGGCAACTAGTCATGCTGGGAAGATATCACTCAAGATTTTGGTATAGATAATTAGTCATGGTCTCTCTCTCTCTCTCTCTCTCTCTCTCTCTCTCTTGCCTTATCTTTTTATGGAGATTCATGGTTTTTCTAGAAGTGCCTATAAAGAACTGATTATTAGATGGATGTGTTGGGAAGAAAAACAGTTGAAAGGACCTACTCTGAAAATAATGGAACAATAGAGGAGAGCTTGTCCATGTTAAAAGGAGTAAAGAGTTGTAGCAAAGTTTCTTTCTCCATGTAGAAGAATGGATGCAAATTAAAGAAAAGCAAAATTCTCCCGCTTGATATGGAAGAATGAATATAAGCATGTGGACTTAAAAGGTATTTCTGTTTTTGAACAAAGTAAACAAAGCATGCTTTTAGGGCCAAAATTTATGTTTGTTGTTTCATGTATCTTTTTAGGTGTATCTCGTGTGTATTGGTCTTTTGCCATAAAGATATGGGGAATGTAGTAGCAATTGCCAAAATTGTGTGTGTGGGAGTGTCGTCTTTCATGTTTTCAAGTACGTTTAGTCCCAGATGAAAAGTTCAAAAAAGTACAATGTTATTATCCCATGGTAGATGGACCAAAGTATCTCAATGGCTAAATATAATTTATAAAGAAAGACATTACACAAGTTGGCTTCAAACATATAACTGGCCTGATCTGTGTGCCCCTCTGTATTGCAATAATTACACATTTGGTTTATGGCTTGCTCAGATTTCATTGGCATATCCGGCTTCTGTAAAATTTGTAGCCCTACTCAGGGTGGTGGTATACTTAAATTGTCATGTTCTAGGTAGATGTTAATTGAAGCATATTATCTTTCCTCATTTCCTTTTCTCTGATTCCTTAGCCATTTCCTGAACAGGTATTACTTATTGCAAGGGGTCAGCGTCAAATCATTCATCAATTAGACAATCTGAGCAATCTTTTGCATGAGTACTGGCAAGAGAGGTCTCGTGAAGAACGAACAGATGCAACAAGCAGAACAACAGACTTTGAATCCATTGGAGTTTCTTTAATTCTAACTTTGGCTATTGGTGGCCTCGGCATCTTTTTGTTCAGGACTGTGTCGTCCCAAAAATGATTTCCGTGCTAGAAATCCCATTTTGCAGCAAACTGGTATATGCATATCGTGTTGCTGGAGTCTAGTTGCCGTTGTCATAGTCATCATTGTGCCAACCCTTTTGAGAGAGAGAAGATTGATATGCAGTCCCCTGATTCAAGACTGGGACCCAAGTCGCATGTTTCAAGCTTCTCTGACTTTAAACAATTGGCAGTCTAGCTGAGGGACTTGTATGCAAAATGTACTTAATATTGTTTACTGGAGTTATAATATATAGAATTTGTATTAGAAGTTCATACAGTTTGAAATAAGATCTTTAGGTAGCTTTTATATATCACACTGTTTGATGTCTGTAGGGATGTTGACGGAAAGAGATAATTAGTGATTCTCCTATGGTTCTCAGGAAAATTCCTAGTACTACTCAAGAAATTGCTTGCAAGTCAGGACCACCATCAACACCCTCGAGCAAATCCCATCTTTTTCCACCCAAACCAGAAGGGCCTCCCACAGCTGCACTTATGCTGTGTTTGGAAAGAGATAATTAGTGATTCTCCTATGGTTCTCAGGAAAATTCCTAGTACTACTCAAGAAATTGCTTGCAAGTCAGGACCACCATCAACACCCTCGAGCAAATCCCATCTTTTTCCACCCAAACCAGAAGGGCCTCCCACAGCTGCACTTGTGCTGCGTTTGGAATGAGAAAAGATAATTTTCACTCTTTTTCCTCGCTTTATTTTTTATTTTTTATCACCAGATCCTTGATTTGAACACAGTTAATTTTCGCTCTTTTCCCTCATGATTTTTTTTATCACCAATCCAAACACAGCTAGCTTTAATGAAGGCCAACCTCCTAGTTCTTTTATTTTCTGATAGCTGGCTCTCGGATTAACTCACATCATCCAACACCGACAAATGAAAAAAAGGAACTGCACGTCCAGCTGCTTGGCTTTGATATATAATAATAATAATAATAATACCACAAGGTATATCAGCCAAGTAGAGTAACCATCAGTAAATGGGAAATACAAGACTCAGTTTTGTGGTGTTCTTCAGAACATAGCGGAAGCAAGTTCACAAACATCTGATGCAACTTGATCGTACTCTGCCTTCAGCTTATCTTGTTCTTCCTGGGCAAGCTCCCCCTTGGTCGGCTTGGTTAGCACTAGAACACAGCATGTTGGCCTCTTTGTGGCTCCTGCATTTGCAAGATCCTAAGGAAAGCAACATATCATGATTTTAGAACAGCAACTCATTAATGATACAACAAAATGCGGTTGTTTATTCAACATATACAGTCCTTCCTGAAATCCCAACAAACGAATGTGTGCGCACGCTGCAAGATGAACTGAATAAACAGAATTTTACAATTTAAATGTGAAAAGAAATACTGTTCATTAAGCATAGAAAGTAGCACCAACATATAGCTCAGAAAACGTCATTATTTCACCACTTAAGCAGAAGACAAATGAATTTTAATGAACAAGCATAAGTTGTTTTTGGGTTACAAAGTTTCTTAGTGTCTATGAATCGGATCAAAACATCTACGATATACACAGATGAAAGCAAGTTAAAAAGTAAATAGAAACAAGGAAGTCCTGGTTATTTAATGAAAAACAGGGCAGTTAGCAACCGACAGCTGGAATAGGCCATTGATGAGCAGACTTGACTTTGATGAGCATACTAATAGTATCATCTTCTGTTCATATATTTAATGGCAAAAGATGCAGTATACCTTTTTGGCAAAATGAAAACAACCAGGCCAGAACTTTTGATTGGAGTTGTTAAGTTTTGGGATTGAGAAAATGGAAAAAATGACCTTTAAAACTGTCAGACGTCAGTAAACATCTCAATGCTGTAAATGGCAGCTCACTAATACGAACCAGATTAAAATTATACTTGTAAATGATTAAAACACAGGTCCAACCTACTGGGTATCTTGTTTATCTAAAATATTGTTAAAAGGTTACTCAAGTCCTTGTGCATTATGTCTTCAAATCCAAAAAAAATTAATCAAGTGGACCAGACACATTTGCCACTGAACCAGTCATAAAATTTCAAAAACCTCAAGAGGCAATGATGTAGATATAGTTTAGTTTCAATGGATTAACAGAATGGAAGATAGATCAGGGACTTCTTTTTCCTGTAATGGGAAGACAATAGCTTTTCCTCAGTGAATACATGAAGTCACAAAAACTTGGTGGCACAAACCCATTCTCTAAAATGAGGCCATTAAAGACAATAGTGTCATACCCAGAAGTAACGAGAAGGAAGTTTATTTTGAAAGAAATTACGATCATCTTGAAAGAACTCCAAAATGATCCTACTGATGCCATAAACATACATGACATTATACTGATTGCAACTGTTATGAAGGATAAAAATACTAATTTTCAATGCTCAGAAATTACAGCAGAACAATTATCAGTTCAATGGGACGCCCAAACCCACCCTCAGACCTTACTACATGATAAAAAAACAAGATATATAAGACAAATACAAAATTCTTATCATCCTTAGTGTAGGAATAGAAAATAGAAAACATATGGTATCCATGGGAGAATGGGGGGAAAAGGCAACTTACTTCTTTTGATGGCACGTATATATAGGGAATGTTAGCCTCTTCACATAAGATTGGAACGTGAGTGATGACATCAATGGGAGATATGTTTCCCGCTATAACACATAATCTGCATTTACAATAATAAGATGAATTAGAAAAATAAAATGCGAATTAAACAATTTGATTTATATAAACACCAAAAGTTAATCATAACTCATGCTGATCGAAGTGGCAGCCAATTTATGAGCTGCATCTTCTTCAACAAAACAATTTGCATTCAGATTTCAATACATTCTTTCATTGTATAATTGACGTATTGAAAGAATCAAGAAAGTTATTTCATATGCCATGTAAATTTTGTTTGCAGAAGTGGAAATGGGATTTAAAAGAGAAAAAGAGCATCCAATTGAAAGAGAGTAGCCCTTTCACTTACATACAGCAGTCAGGTAATAAAGCAACAGAGGATTTTTTGGACAATGTCAAAGCCCATAGGGATATTATCTAATAGAGATCTAACATAGTACATATTTTTGGCCTACTTCCTCTTTCTTAGGGCCAAATTGGTACAGCTTTTTCGCCTAACTTTTTTTAAGCTTATAAGCAAAAAAGCCAGGTTTTTCTGACTATTTTGTTTTTCTATTTTTGCTTTTCTGTTTATCTTTAGCCAAAGCAAAGCCAGAAAAGTAAAAAAGTCATAACAATATGACTTTTCTACTAGTAAGCTTAAAAACAGCTTCGCAAAAAAGCTGTACCAAACGGGCCCTAAGTGGTCTTTTGGTTGCTTTTTTTGTTTTTTGTTTTCAAAAAAGTGAAAACAGAGAAAAACATATTTCTATTTTGTTTTCCAGAAAAATAAAAGCATGCAACCTGTTTGGTTGACAAACTTATTATTTATTTGGTTATATAAAAACATTTCATTCATTTTTATCTATTCATTGAAGGTGCCAACATAAACCCTGACAACATTACTATTCCAAGCACTTAATGAAAAATATTTATAATCGTCAAAGATGTTTTAGATCTCTGTTTCTGCTTGGAGTAATGGGTTTCTTGTGGTTCTCTTTCAGAAGTTGAAATATTCTTCATTTTGAACTCAATCTTTAATGCACAAACTTGAGAAAAGACACCCAACCCAATTGATGTACAAGCTTTCGGAAGTGGTTATGTCAAATTCGATTGAAATTCAATCTCAGAAATTAAAATTTTGAGCTGAGACTGATTTTACTGCAATACAGACAGAACAAATTTTTCTTCATTATGGTTAAAATTTAAGAATAAAGAAGAAAATGGTTCAATACCTGAATCTCTAACTAACAGTCTATAGTTAGAAATCAGATAGGATAAGTATCAAATTGGGCATTTTTGTTCGTTATAGTCAAAATCTAAGAATACATTTTTTTGAGATTTGAGTAGTAAAAATCAATTAAACTACAGCATTTTCAATTTCGCTTAGCCGCAAGCAACATCCCGCTAAAACTTGCTGATATTGATACCTCACGACACCTACATTACAACACGTTTCCAGTCTACGTTACAGCTTTGCATGGACATTTTCGAATATACAAACGTGTATATACACGGAGTTAAGTTTATATTTACATCAGAATGAACAGAATAGAAAATCCAAAGTGACTGACCCTTTATTACCGCGGCGAATACTTTTAACGACCTCCTTAACTCCTCTCTTCAGGCATTTGTGTTCTGCAGCTGAAAGAAGAACACTAAATCAACATACTTACAGAATAGATAAATACAGATACAGATAGACGCAAGCACATATACCTCGGCGAACGAGCTTGAATGTACGTTTGCATAGCTTCTTGCCAGCAAGGGGTTTGGCAATGGGGGCCAGAGCTAACAATTTCTTCTTCTCCTTCTCCTTCTCCTTCTGCGCCAACTTCTCTGCTTCGCTATCGCTTACCATCTCGCTCTCTCTCTCTCTCTCTCTCTGTGTACCAGTGGAGTCCGAGAAGGGCGGGGGTTTTTGTGATAAGGGTGACTAGGGTTTCTCTCTGTGCTCCTAGACCTACTGGTCGGTTATATAGGTTTGGAGAGAGAGATTCTTCATGTTTTGGAGGGTTTTGGGTCAGTCCACTCCCAATTGAGCGGGCCTGGGTTGGCCTTTTGCTACTGTCCTCGTGGGTGTGCTCGGACCTGGACTTGGGCCAATGAAATGCTAGATTCCATACCAATTTTTTATAACCCCAAAACAAAAAATATATTAATCAAAATTTCCACCCAAAATTCACACCCAAAAAGTAAAAAAAAAAGTATAATTTAAACAAAACTAAATAGAAAAAGGTTTTTACTCTAGTCTTCAAAATAATATTTTACTTTTCTTGAAAATTTTCTCCTTTTATGTAATTTATTCAATTTTTATTTGTGTTTTTTTTTTATATTTTACCCATACTTATTGAAACCGTTGCACACGTTTTATATCCAAGTTGAAAATTTTTGAGTTGACTAAATTAGTATAGTTAAATACATATTTATCCTTTTAGTTAATTAATGAGGAAATATGTAAAATTCATCAATAATTTGAGTTTGGAGATTATAAATGTGATAGGATCCAATTTGCACGTATTCCTAAACTAGTTTCCTTATAACCTGTATTATACTGTACTATAAACGCAGCACTTCAATTGGTGAGGACTGTCATATTTTATTTAAAAAAGCTAGAAAAATTACTTACAATGGGATTAGCAGGAGCTATCAATTATAGGCACGCACGAGTTAGTAGGGTTAACTGGAACAACCCACGAGTTGGGGGGGGGGGAGGGTAAGGTATGGGTTCCTATATATGTCCATTACTTTTACTAACCCCATGACTCTTACTAATTTTTACTAACTCAAAAATACAATATTAGTTAAGTTAAAACAAATGTGATATTTTAAATTATCATCCGATCCTTAAAGGGTTGAGTCTTTTAAATCCACTAACTGCCATTAAATATAAAACTCTCATATGATAGGAGTTAAGTTCATTAATATGTTTGAAATTATCATTAGACACTTAGAGACTTCACGTACCAAGTTAGTATAATTCTTTTCAATATAGTATTGAGTATAGATAAAAAAAATCTTCGTTGTTTCTAGATTTTAGAAAATCATGTTATATTTGCTTTATTTTTTAAGCAGTTTTAGGCTCCTATCCAATGGAATCAAATGCCTCATCTAACTATTAATGGATCCACTTATTATAAGAAAAAGAGTAAGGACATGTGATTGTCCAAAATAAATATAAATGTTAGTGATCCACGACTGTATGGAATGTCTTGTCATTTTGTGAAATATCAGGGTTTTTTTCTCCTAAAGTCCAAAGAACAGGGGAGGTAGCTGCAATTTAGCCTATATTTTTTTTCTCTGACGCCCATTGGTTCACCACTGGTTCGTTGCAGGAGCGGAGAGTATATTTTGTGCTGTGCGCTCAAAAAAGTTGGCAGTAGGGTTTTGCAGAGCGGCGTATTGCTTTTAACCTCCGCCATGCCTACAATTAGCGTCGGAAGGGATCGGCTCTTCGAAGCTCTCGGACGTACCTACAGTACGTTCTCTAATTCTTCAGTCGAATTATCCAGGAAATTCAACTTCACGCGCGTGCACACAGACACGCAAGCCTCTTCTGCATTCAATTTTCGTAGCATAGAGGCCGAGAAAGCTACACATGTATCGCTTGATGTTTTCAATTTTAGTAACATTCAATAGATTTTCACCTCGTCAATCTCACAATTCATTTCCTCAATTTCAGCGCAAGAACAATTCGAGGACTTATGCTTCAAATTCGGTATCGAGCTTGATGATGTCGTAAGCCCTTATGAAAATCTCTCTTGCTCTCTGTATACATGTATGAACATTGTCAAAGCAATTGTAGTTCATGTAATCGTTCACATTGCTCACGCAGACAACTGAAAAAGCAATTATCAGAAAAGAGAAGCACTCGAAAGAAGAAGCTACTGAAGATGAAGAAGAAATCTACAAAATCGAGGTTGCAGCTAACAGGTATTGTTCATTAATCCATTATTGAAGGCATTGGCCCATTGGGGATTATCACATGAGATTACATAACTGGTTATATTTCAAAGACTTGAAAGAATGTCGACAAGATTATGTTTCAGGTTGATTAATGCGATTTAGTTTAGAATTTTGAAAAATAGGATATGATTTAGTTCCTGAAATGTATAACGGTGACTGTTTACCAGTAGTTTGCACAACTTGCTTTTTATGACAATGAAAAACTGAAATTAACTGTAACTGTGTTATCTTTTTGATGTATAGATATGATTTGCTTTGCTTGGAAGGGCTTGCCCAAGCCTTGCGCATATTTATTGGGCTTGATCCAATTCCTACTTATACAGTGGCAAATATTAGGACTGAATCCATGCTTAAAATGCATGTAAAACCTGAGGTACAGCTTGCATAAAGAAATTGGGGATTTTTTATTTGCTATAGGCAATTCATAGACAATCACTTATTGTTATTTTTCAATTATTGTTATTATTATTTTTATTCTTACTGTGCAGACATCTTTGATTCGCCCCTACATTGTTTGTGCTGTTTTAAGAGGTGTAACTTTTGATGAAGCAAGATATAACAGCTTCATTGATCTTCAAGATAGGCTTCATCAAAACATCTGCAGGTAACATATCAGTTATGGTTTGAATCGTATATTGTAGCCTGGTTGTTACTTAAGCTTCAGCTAACTATTTTTCCATCATTTGTTAATGTTGCACCAATTTCGAAGAAAAAAATATAATGCTTCCCAACAATATGTGTAGGAATTGGTCAATTGATTCTCCGTTCAATTGGGAGTTTACTTGTGAGAAATTTTGTTATGGATATTTTGTGTAAATATTATGGAAGTGTAACACAACAAATTTGGTAAATGCATTAAGAATAAGCGTTTAATACAATGCCGAGATGGAGGGGTGGACTATTCATCCTAGGGGCCTACTTATCCGTGTTTGGATTCCCAAGTGGGGTGGAGTGTATAACTTATTCAAACTGGATTACGTCACCCTCCACCATGAGGAATAAAATAATTCCATGCCACCCCACTCCTCAAGGGGGTATTATGTATTCTAGGATTAGGTTGATAGTGGGTTAAGGCTTCACACAGGACCCAAGGGTATGAAATAATGGGATTCACCTTATGCCACTGCCCACCAAACATTGGATAAGGCGACATAAAAGTTATAAATAGTCTCTGGATTGGATGCAGGGACTAAATGTCTTGGGAATCGCCCTCTCAAAAAAAAGAGAAGAACACACACACTCACACATGAAAGAAAGTGAAAAAAAATCATATTTGCATACTAAACACAATTTAAGAGAAATTCTGTATATATGTCTTCAATAATTTCAAGTAAATTCCTTTTTACTTTATTTAGGGAGAAATTTAATGCATGTCATTAACAAAAAATATCAAACCTACACAAGGATAGAACCTTTGAAGTTGTATTAGAAACTTAGAGTAGATTAAGGAGCTGAAAGATGTACTTGGTTTAAAAATTTTGAACTATGTGGTGGAGATGATTTTAAAAAGTATCATGCTTTTTGGAATTTTTATGGGCTTGGTGGCCATGGCTTGACTGTTCTTCGTAGGTAGTTGAAAGCTGCATATGCACAGTTGTTCTTTGGGATGTTCAAGGCCGTTGGAATTGGCAATACATGTGGAACTCATTGGGCCTCCTTGTTTGTGCTCTTTTTTTTGGTTTTTTTTTTGGGCCCCTGCCGGGGGGGGGGGGGGGGGGCAAGACTCGTAATGGATACTCCTTTTGGGTGCTGCTTCTTGCTTTCTTGCAGTGTAAGAGAATTTCCTTGTAGTAGTTATTGAAGCAAACAAAAGAAAAAGAAAAAAAGAGAATTTGCTTTGTAGTGAGTTATCAACATTTCATCTCTCTTAGATGATGAGAAATTTTATCTCGGAATTTTTGTGGCCTGTTACAAACCTATTTGTCTCAAGATTCTTTTCCCTTTTTCTATTTTTTTTCTCAGAGCAATTTTCACATCAATCATGATCTTGTGCTTCTAGAGTCTGTGGGAGTAGTGTAAGAGAAGAGAGAAAAGGGGGGGGGGGGGGGGGGGGGGGTTGTTAGTGGCTACTTTCCTGCTTGCCTTGAATCTTCCATAACTTTGCATGGAGACAAGTACCTATACAGTTAAATGTTTTTTGGAAGTGGAGCTATTCAAGACATCCATATGTTTCAGGTGCATTAGTTGTGCTGGAGGTTGCCCTCTTTCTGTCATTGTTTCTCTTTTCCTTTTTTCTTAGCATTCTCTATTCTATATGTTGGTTTATTTGTTGCGGCTGTATATTTACCCAATTGACTGTTCTTTCTTTGTTTTCTGCACATGCGGTCCCCCCCGTTCTTTGGTCAGTTTTGTAGCTTCTTAGATTCTGTAGAGACGTCATGTTGATCTTCATTTAAGATGCCAACATCCTCTTCTTCTTTCAGGCGAAGAACCCTGGTTGCAATTGGAACTCATGACTTGGATACTATAGAAGGTCCTTTCACATACGAGGTATGCTGCTCCTGCACTTATTCTCTTCCGGATGATATTTCGACGTAGTATTTGCGTTGTTTACACCGTGTTTCATTTTTTGGGGAGGGAGATGCTATGATTGCTGTCTAAATCTTATGTTTTGTGGCTACCAGTATTGGAGTGTGGCTAGGTCATTGGTGGATCCTGTTTGCTTGCTGTCATGTATGTCTAGTGCTTGATGATTGACATGTTTAAACATTTATAATAGATAAGTGGACACTTCCGATTTAAATTCTTGACTTTCAAGGGGCTTGGGAAGTTCTATTTTTTGAGAAATACCAGAAACAAATCCAATCTGGTCGCTGTATATGGTTTCAATGTGTCCATTGTCATAAACGCCCTATCAATTATGAAACAGTGGTGGAATAGGATATGTATAGTAAACCTCCATGATAATACATTGTTAGCAAATATCTTGATAATAAAATCATGATGAACTTTTGCCATTGCATTTGATTTCAATGCCTCCTCTGTTATAAATGCCATATCAATTATCAAACAGTGGTGGAATAGGATCTTTATGGTAAACCTACATGGTAATACATTGTCAGCAAATGTCATGGTATATAAATCAGGGTGAACTTTTTGTACAGTGTCCTAACTGTTGCTAACATGTGTTAGCAGTTAGCATATTTGTGGGGTAAACCAGTACGCAGGAGATAAAATATCAAATGACATCTAAGTTTGTAAACACTTGTTGTCTGTGTGATTCAATTCTTGGTAGTTAAGCGATTTTGGCAGGGAGCAGTGGTTATGGAAGTTTGTTGGAATTTGGATAGGCAAAAAGAAAGGGTGGAAGGTTTCATTAATGTTGCCCACTAATCCTTTACGTGCAGCCAAAGACTAAAGATATTTTTTTAGCCTTGAAATGTTGATAACTATAACATGGATATCCATCCTCATATTTTGCTTAGAGGATTTACAATGGCAGACCCTATGATATAAGGATTGAATTAGCATGAGTAAATTCTTTTCTTTTTTCAGTTTCCTAATATTGGTGCATTTAGCTGTGAATTGCGTTATAACCTTGGACAGGAGAGCCGTGTGTCATTCTTTTTTGTGCTCAAAATGGAGTACTTAACCTACATTCAACTAGGTGGGTGATAAAGAACATATATATTTTTTTCCATGCCTGATGAGAAACTAAAGTTGGACGTTTATGCTTGAAGGTGATACATTGTTTATTTGTTGTGACACCTGTCATATTGGTTAAATTTTATTTAGAGAGGGCATGCGGGTTTTTGTATTTTTCCCCCCTCTTAATGGGCATTATAGATATTAGGACCAATGCCTGGCACTTTGTGAGGCATAAAACAGAAAGAATTGGTTTTTTTGATAAGTAATATAGTTTAATAAAATCAAAACAAGTGCCAAGGGGGCACCACTCAATTACAAATGCAAACTAAAGCCTGATTCACAACAAGAACTCAGGCCTCCAGGCTCCAAGGATAACAAAATTCTAGGAAAATAAAAGTAAAAAAACATGGTTGCCTAGCAAGGCCCCCTACTTAAACAAACAACATGCATCACTAAACCCTCCTCAACTTCTTTTCACTCTAGCCCCTATACCTTTTTCATCATGATTGATGGTGCTAAGCATATTCTTTAATTCTCTTCCACCGTTAGATTTACTTCCCCCACTTCTCCTAGCTGAAATTGCATCCATCCTTGGTCTGTTTTCCACTTCATAGCATCATCCTCACACCTCACATGGAATCGCAAGAAATTTACTAAGCCCTTTAACCTTCTTTATACCCATCTGATGCCTCCTTCTCTTCACCCAACACAGAAGAAGGCTTTGGAGCAACCCTGCTTGGATCAACCATTGGCATTAATTTACACATGAACGGGTTCCCTTTAGTGAGCACTTTCCTTATTCTCCACCTACATTTTCCCCTTGCTCATCCCTAGACTTACCTGCAAAGCCAAACTCAGAAGGAGACTTATTGCCTTGAGCACCCCACCCCTCCAGCCCAGAAACTTTCTTCGCAAACAGAACCAAAGATGAGGCCTCCGTCATAGTGACGGAAAGCATGTCCGTCTTCTTGGTACTACCTTCAAATGTCTCCTCCTCTGGACTTCTGGACCTACACTCCACCAATTTCCCACCTCTATGCATATAGGATACCGTCTCCAGTACCTCTACACTAGATAAGTAGCCCCTTCATGAGAAATGCAGGTCCCTACTAGTTGACCCAACTGCCTCCCCTTTGGCTTAGTCACCTTGCCTCCTCTCACAATAGCATCAACATCTTATCTCCTTAACTTTCCTCTGCTCTTCACCCCCAACTCTGGGCTTTCTTCAGCTGTCCAACCCTTAAGCATCAGAAGTAAAGGGCCCCAACTCCATGGCCTAACTCAAGGCAAATTTCCCCAATTCCTCCCAAAAGGAAAAACCGCCAACTGGCTCTCTACCACACGCCCCTTGGCGTGTGGCTGCATACACCACCATCTCCCTCTTGCCCCACAACTTAACCTTCTGCAAATTGAAAGGATTTTATGACTGCAGAAAGGTAAACTCTTGGTGGTGTCAGGCATTGTCTCCTAGCTTTTCATTGGCCAAATACTGGCTCGAAACTAGCCTAGGCCTGGGATGCGTCTCCCAATGAAGGCAACCTTGTTGGAGTTATCCCAAATTTACTTTGCCCTTCGCAGATAGCGGAAATTGAGCCCACATGTTCTCCTTACAAAGAGAAATTTCACCGTCCTACCATGCCTGCATTTTTTTCCCGTTCTAGATACACAATATATCCACACATATATGATATATAGGCCTGGACAGAGACTCTTTGTAGGGAGTTTGGATTATTGTATTAGTTGTTTTCATTTTTACCCATTTTTAAACATTTGACTTCTTATCTTTCTATTTTCCCCCCCTCTTTTAATGTGTATCATAACAGAAAAGAATTCAGGGGTCTTTTTTTTATTTTTGATATAGGATGAATAGGTTCAAGAGATGAGAGAATTAAGGATAGTCACCACATAATGTGAGAAGCTGGCAGATGGTTTGATCATGTGCACTGAAAACCAAGGATTGCACATTGGGCTTGGGAGAAAATCTTCTGAAGATGGTAGCTAGGTTGCCATCTTGTTTTGTGTGTGTGTGTGTGTGATGCAGTGGCAGGGGCCGAAATTTTATTGAGGGGTGGGCAATTGAGAGCTAGTAGCCTAGTACTAATATGGATTATGAATGATGTTTATAAATATCGAGTAAAAATTAAGAAAATTGTACCTTAGAAGCCTTTCACAATTTGCAATTTTGGATGATTATATTTCTACAATATGAGAAATCTTGTCTATTGCTCTTTTGTTTTTTATTCCATATTTTCTGCCAGTTGATTGCCTCAATTAAAGCATAGTTTTTCTTTCTTTCTTTTTTTTTCTCCTGCTCCTTATGCATCTGTGGTTCTTTTCCTCTCCGGATGAACACATGTATAATCCTAGTCTTACTATTGTCGGAAGGTTGTACAATTTCTGTGGAAATCATATAAGAGCTAAATATATATTTAATGGAGGTCTTTTAAGAGAGCTAGGAATTTGGTTTGTGACCAGCAACTTAGGATTCAAAATGTAGGATAAACGTTGTGATTTATTCCAAAATTAAGATCTATTTGTTGTTTTGTACACTTGTGAGATTACCTTACAGCTTTTACTTAAAACTCCAAATGGATAGTGAACCTTTTTTTTTGTTTTTTTAGCAAAAACCAAGCAATTGTTTACAAAATTTCAGGGGGGCAACTGCCCCCTCTCGACCGCCCCCCTCCATCGGTGGTGTCACGTGCATTGTAAACTTACATGTATCCCTATGATTTTATACTTCAGTGGAATTGATTTGTGTTGCAGCAATTTTTGTCTTGATCTGCTGGCCCAACCTTTGGGTTACTAAAGACTCTCTAAATATCTTTGGAAGATATAGTTGTTTTTTTGCACGTAATTTAACTTTTCTTTTCTTTTTCTTTTTTTTTTTTGTTGATAGTTTTGCTACTATGTTTTGTTCGTGTGGAAATTTGGTACCTTAGAGTAATGACATGAGCATACGCAAACATGTTACTTTGGAAGGAGTGAACAGCTTTATCAAAAAATGATTTTTATGCTTTTACTATCTTCTCTTGGATGACTAAAACATAAAAATGATTAAGGAGGTGCTGTTTGCATTATTACTTACATCTTTCTTCTTGTTGCCAGGCTTTGCCACCATCAGACATAAATTTTGTGCCACTGAAACAGGTAAGCGGTTCTGTTTTTGAATCTTGATGCATTGTATACAGATATTTTAATCAAAGCCAATCTTACAATGAATGCATGAATGCTGTCAGTTCCTGAATCTAATAGAAAGGGAGGTTACCTATACTTAGAAAGACATAGAGAACCACTTCGAAGCAACTTGTTTACTAGTCCTGGTGGTTTGTTTCTATGCTGTCATGTCCTACATTTCACTTGATATTGTGCTTGTACATTATGGATGTTGATAGCTGTAAGGCATTTATGTGCTTGTGTATTTCTTAATATACTTATAAAGGTCTATTCCAACTGTCCTCCAGCCCAGAAAAAGGGGATTTAAAGAGAAAATGTTGGCACCCCACTTTTCTTCTAGAACACTGAATCTAGTGAGTACCGAAATAGTCTCATGTCTGTGTTTAACTTTCATTCTTCTTAGGCAACATAAAGACTAATGAATTGAAGCTTACAGAATCTAAATTTAGGATAAGGAAATGCATAGGCCATAACACATCAAAAGATGATCATATAAAGGAAGTAAATAGTGGTGTACTCACAGAATTAATTCCTATCTTATATGTTTAGAAAAGTGAATAAAAATATTTTGCGGTAGACATAAATGTTTCATTGTATCATCTTCTACCAGTTTGAAAGAAAGCCATCTTTGTGTACTAGTTGATGTATGACATTTTAACTTATAGTTATGTGATCTCTATAAAGTATGTTTGCTTCCATAACAACACATGCCATGGTAAGAAACTCACTGGCTACCCACTCATATTTCTCATGCCACCAAATCCTATGTTATCTTAACTTGGGTTCCCTATTTCTTTTGTTGCCACAAAGAATGAGGACTGCTGCCTTTCTTAAACTATTAGTTTTATTGATATGAGTTCTAATGTGCCCTTTTTCTATCTTCTGCTTGTGATATATTTTTTTGTTAAGTGTCTTATTCTTTTATATATTTTCCTCAATAAATAGTTTGAAGCTGCTTACCTAGAATATAGTGCTGAAACTGATTAATGCCTCCGTTTTTCTATTCAGGTGAAAAACTTCCGGGCTGATGAGCTGATGGAGTTTTACCAAGTGAGTCTGAATTTGTGATTTCTTCCATCATGTGGATGTATTAGCGTTTCAGATTTCTAATGAGAGCCTGCATTTTTTTCTTTAAATTGGGATATCGTGTTATTGTGTTGGATTCTTATAATGATGTTTGAGAGTGTTTTTATATTTAGTGTCATTTTAGAATCTTGAAGACACTGTCAAATTGGCTTGATACGTAATCTACCATCTATAATTGGCAGTCAGATGTGAAGCTGAAGAAGTTCTTGCACATAATTGAGAATTCACCAGTGTATCCTGTTATATATGACCGCCACAGGTATTTTGGTGATAAAACCTGCTTCACCTTTAAGGATTCTGAGTTTTCTTACAACCACCTTATTCATGCTTTTACTGTCTATTATATCATTCCTCTCCCTCAACTCAAACCACCCCCCCTCCCTCTTCCCAACTAATTGCTGCATACAATATTTGGTGAATGGATCTTTGCTTTCTTTAAAGGTGTTGAGCTTAGTTGTTGCATGCATGATCTGCTTTAAGGATATGAATGAAGATTTTGTGGTCTCGATTATCTCCTTCAACCTCTTCTAATTTATGTAAGGGGTTAATTTCACCTAGACCCCTAAGGTTTGGCGTATCGGCACCTAGACTCACTACCTTTCATAAATAGACACCTTGATCCCCTGAGGTTTTGTATATCAGCAGCTGGATCTCCTGCTGTTAGCTCTGTCAACCTATTACTGTTTGTTGACCAGTATGACCTAATGAATTGACAAATTTACCCTCCTTATGCAATGGAAAGAGAGACAAACAACCAGGCAAATCGATAACTAGAATAAAAGAGAGAGAGGGAGAGAGAGTGAAAGGGAGAGCTTGTCCACCTAATAAGAAGACTCTTCCATCTACAAGAATCATCCCCTTATGAGTTGCCCAATTACCAAGACCTTCATATGGGTGAAGTAGGCTGAAGAGGGAGAACCTACGATGGGCAAGATGTCTTGAAGGATAGTTTGAACTTTCAACAGTAAAGGCCATTGAGCAAGCCTGAAAGCTAGTTATGAGGGAGACAATATCAAATTCCTTCATGCTATTTGGGAAACCTCTTCTTGCAGCCAGTTTAACCTCCTCCCTGCTATTGTTAGAGGAAAAGACCCTTTAAAGTCAGTCAACTATTAAACAACGAAACCTTATTACTGTTGCTGATAACAATGCTGTAGGAATCAGATTTTCCAAAAATTATAGTAATAATCAGTGGCAGACCTAGGAATTTTGCAGAAGGGGTCCAACATAGGAAATTTTTTTTAGTGCTACGGACCACTTAGATTTAAGCTTTATAGTGGAGTCCCATTGAATACATAATAAAATAACACCTAAAAATAGTAATGCTATTGTCCCACTAATTTGTTTTTACCTATTATGTGAAGATAAGTAAAAAATTAAAGAAAAAAATAGGAGAAACTTTTGGAAGGGGAACAAGGTAAAGTTATATGCATTTAAGTGGGGCTAATTTAGTATTTTTTATCATAAGTACTCAGAAATATGTAGGTTCTACGCAAAATTTTCTGAACTTTGAAGGGCCAATGTATCATTATTTGAATTTTAGGGAGGGCCAATATTCCATTTCTCATCCTAAATACTCAAAATACAGAGTGTATTAGTGGAATTTTCCAAAGCTTAGGGGAGGCTGTGGCCCCCGCCCGTCCCCCATGTTGGTCAGCAGGTGATAATAATAATAAGTCATGTAAGCTGTTATAGAACCAAGGCAAAAGTGTGGTGTTGCGTTTAACTTTAACATGGTTGGATGTGTGCAAATGAGCCAAAATTGTAAAACTTGGATCTGTTGGAGGGGCAGGGTCTGTTTTATAATACAATAAAACCTTGTGAAGCCTTGTGGGAGGAGTTGTTCTAGAGATAACTGATGAGCATTGTGCTCCTTCGATAAAAGAAGCAGATATGAGCTATTTTGCATGTAGGACAGGACCACTTGAGAAACAACTCATTCTTCATATCTGAAGCAGGTTCACTCAACCAAAAGCCTCTAAACCAGAGCAAATGGTAACACATCCTCTTGTCTCGGGAGCTGGAAATAAAGGCATACACTATAATTGTCATGATACAGAAATTAACATTCACAAGCAAAGAATTGAATAAGTTACTACAAATAACCACATCTGCCCAAGGGGGCTTTCCATACAATACTATTTTCCAGTAGAAGAAACACTGAAAACAGAGTGTGTCACTAAAACTTCGAAGTACAACACTGATAGTAGTGCATTTGTATTGCAACAAGCTGAAGAACAGCTAGACTTGATGGCAGTAATAAAGGAATAGATGTGCACCATTTGCATGTGATTATTAGCTGAATGCCATGTTGCAAGTCTCTTTTTTAGTTTTTAGTTTTTTCTGTGTTTGACAGCGAAGGAAGTTACCTGCCTTAAATGAGTTTGTGTTTTCCCAACTAGAACTCATTATTATGGTTTCATTGGCCCAATTAGAACTCAGTTTCAAGATGACTACTGCCAACATTTTGCTATTTGTTGTCAATCATTGCTGGACCTAAAGGAAAATAATATGAACAATTGATCATTTTCCTCCTGTTCACAAGAATATAAGAGTTTGTTCTTCTGATTCTTCAACTCATAATGGTTGTGAATTGTGATAGCCTTTTAATGAAATTGATGATGCAAAGCACAAACAGGTAGTGCTGGGTAAGTGACTTGTAGAAGGTTGTTGCACAAATTGTGAAAACGTACATGGTTCCGGTAGTTGCTTTAGAATTCCATCAAGAACAAGAACAAGAACAAGACTAGTTTAGAAAATTTGAGAAAAATAAAAGCATGTAAAAAGTTTAAATCTTCAACCCTACCACTATTTTGGAAACAAAAGAGAAAGCCTCGAATTACCTGATGACCCAAGGCCCAAGAGACGACAAAGACAACCTCGAACAAGAGTAACAAGTAACAACAACCTGAATTTGATGAAGACCAGTAGCAAAAAAAAAAAACCATCAATTGGGTTCTGAGCGAGTCCAATTTGTCGCAAGTGCAAGGTCTTGTCTGGCGACAAGGTTCCAAACTCCAAGCACACAGTGAATCACTCCCACTTGTCGGTGATCACGATTATGGCCTGTAGAAAATATAGAGAAGAAAGAGAGATGGACTGTGTGGGTAGAAAAAGTGGGTTCGGCTAACGGTGAAGAAAAAAGATAGCAGAGGAGAGAAAAAAAAGAAGGAACAAAAGATAGTGCATATACCTATAATGTAAAAAGACTCCAATGCCCCCAATTGTAACTGTTGCGAATGGAGAGTGATGGGAGAGGGTTTAGCTGCCTATTTATGAATGGTTGTGGGTCTAGGTGCCGATATGCCGAATCTCAGGGGGTCTTGGTGAAATTAACCCTTTGCATAAGTACTGAAGTTATGTTACAAAATTCATTTTTTATTTTGCTTTTGGATTCTATTTTTGAAAAGACCAACTTTTCTTTCTGCAGAACTGTTCTGTCATTGCCCCCAATTATCAATGGTGCTCATTCTGCCATTTCTTTGAAGACAAGGAACGTTTTCATTGAATGCACAGCCACGGATTTGACAAAGGCCAAGATTGTTTTAAACACAATGGTAAAAGTTCCAATTGTTGCTTATCAAAAAAAAAGAAAAAAAACTTCAAAGTTCCAATTACATTTGTTTGGTAGGTTTTAGTTGGTGCTACTGCTGGGTGATGTTTGGATGCTTCTCTTTTATTTTCCAAGGTAACAATGTTTTCGGTGTATTGCGAAAGAAAGTTTGAGGTTGAACTGGTTGGAGTAATTTATTCTGATGGGAAATCAAGTGTTTATCCTGATCTATCACTGTACCATATGGAAGTGCCTCTGTCTTACATCACCGACATAGTTGGAGTTCCCCTAGAGGCAAATGAGGTATTACAATTCTGTGGGTTAATTTATTATACATTTGCATCCTTTATCGATTAAGAGCTTTAACCTTTTCGTTTAATGGATGATAGAAATTGTCGTTGATTCATATATTGGAGCTGAAGTCGTGCTCTTGTCAGTTGATCACTTCTGTTTGTTTATTTTTTTATATGTAGCAAATTCACACTAGAGATGTGGATTCTTTGTCGAATTGCTTTAATGTTTTATTATTGCTCCCCTTGTGTGTACCATCCCCATCAAAATCCAGTTAAACTTATGGCATTCAATCTCACTCCATAGTGTAATACTTGGAAACATGACCTCATCTTGGGATGAAGTTGTGATGAGGTTCATCCCAAGATGAGGATTTCACTATTTTTGACATTGATGACAAGACATCATATAGCCAACTTTAACTAGCCATTATCTTTGTGGTGGCCTTAATTAGAATGATGAAGTAAGTGTAATCCTAATCAGAAAATGCAAGTTTTAGTAAGGCCCTATTTGGTGATGCCGTGGCTTATGATGAAGTAATTTTTAAGTTTGAGTTTTCTAGAGGAGAGTTGGTTTTAAAGAAGCATCGATGCTGTTTGGTTGCTACCATGAGAAGGGCTTTTGCTTCCTTTTTTTCTTCCAAAATGCCTTGATTGCTGACTGAAAAGTGGTTTTTTGCCACAATCCTCTACAAGTCAAAGCACTTCAACAATGCAGTAAAACACACCAATACACCATAAAACCCTTTGAAGGACCCAAAAGCTCTTCCAAGGTAAACACACCTTAGCACCAAATGGGGACTAAATAATTTTGTCAAAATTGGATTCATACTCTTGGGTTATTTCATTGCTCTTTGCTTTGTTGATCAGAATGATGTATAAATATTTCACCTTATGCTTCTGAAATTCCATGTTGGCTTTCTGCTAATTTAGCATAATTAATAGTGGTTTGAATTTTTCCAGCAACTTATATTACAAGTGAGCATATATCTTCTTTGCTTTTAGTTCTGTTCTTTGAATGTCTTTCTGTGCTTTTGTTTGCACTTTTTTTTTTACCATGAATGAATGTGCTTTATTTCTTTCCTTTTAGGTTTCTTTCCTATGTTTTCTTATTTTACATTTGTTTAATCATGTTTGTTATTTGTTGCTTTCTTCTAAATCTTGTGGTATTAGTAATCGGATTATGTTTATTATACTGTGGACCTTAGGTCAGAAACTATTTCTTTTTATATGTTCCATGACAACACCCATGTGAAATGCAGTTTGGCTAGAATTTAACTGATGTAATCATATCAACTGTTCTTGCCTTCAGGTAGCTAGTTTGTTGAATAAAATGCAATTGCATGCTGAGAAGTCTGTCTCAGGTGATAAACAACCCACTTTTATTGTATCTATTCCTCCTACCAGAAGTGATGTTCTGCATCCCTGTGATGTAGCAGAGGTATGGATATTGATGTTTCACCTAATAAAAGCTGGCAGTGTGATATGCTGTCATCATGTAGATTCTACCTCACATGGCCTATTCCTTCTTTCTTTGATAGGATGTTGCTATTGCTTATGGCTACAATGAAATTCCGAAGAGAATACCTGCGTCTTTGAAACCTTTGCCTCTGAACCAGTTCAGTGATCTTATCAGATCAGAGGTATTGCGTGTGCCTGTTTTTAGATTCTTATTGATTTAGTCTTTACAGGCACATTCTGCTTTTATTGGTTCTCAAGTTTGCGTTCTGTGTTTCATAGTTTACTGCTCTTTTCTCTGCTGCCCTGCCCTACAAAGGGTGGTACTAGGGTTTATGATTCTCTCCATTTTTTTTTTGTCCTAATATCAATTCCAAGCTTTCCCCCACAGCACCGTATTACCCTGGCTAGCTTTGCATTGTTTTACCTGTATAAGTAGTATGTGATTGTAGTAAGTTGAGTTTTCTGTTAGTTGGATGAGTGTGGGACTGCTTTTTGTAAGGAAATAACAGGAATTTTTGATTGATCAACAATATGCTTGAAATGATGCTAGAGGCATCTCAGTTTGCTGGATAAAATCTCCCCTTTATGCGAGGTAGATATTCAATTTGATAATTACTTCACTGACCTGTGACTTTTTTCCTTCATTCCGTCATCTATAGACGTACATGGTGATGATATTAGCTGTTTGAATCTCAATGGTCCTCAGCCTGTTTCTATTTCCATTTGCCTTTCTGTGCTAAAGAAGCTATTTGTACTTTTATTTAAATTTTGGGATAATTTTGAACTTTCATTTTTTGATAAGTAAAGATATCATTAAACTAGCATCAAGGGGGTGCAACCCGTGTACAACCAGAAACAGATGAATAAGGACAAAAGCTTTACATGTATCAATTAACTAAACTGTCCACGAAATCTACGAAATCCTGAAATCCTGTATGTTCAGGTTTGAAACACCATGTAACCACCCATAGAAAAAATTCACAAAGTAAGATTTCAGTTCCAAAATAGATTTCTCCTTCCCTCCAGCAAACTTTCAATTTCCCTCCCTCTGATTTTTGAACTTATGAATTTCAAAAAGTCAAGTTCTAGCTATCTTATAGGTTTGAAGTTTGATATTTGCTGCTTTGCTTGGCACTATGTACAATAATAAGCTCCTGAATCCATTGTTGTTGTTAATTTTTTTCATCAATTATAATTTATTTAGTGTTCCAACACGCAAGTATCTCGATTTGGATTCTAAGTTACTTAAACAGCATAGTTTGTATCCGACTCTTATTGTGTATATGTGTGTGTGTGCATGTATATATCTGTACTTGACGCCTACTTTTAATTCATTCTTTAAGTTTGTTATTATGCAAACCAGTTCTGTACTTTTAAGGCCTTAGATTCAGTTGTTTTCTCTGTAATTAAGACATGCAACAAGGAAATCTGTCCTTTTAGATATCCTAGGCATCACTGCATTATTCTTGTGAGTTTGGAAATAAGGTATTCTGTAGTTGTGGGAAAATTTTTCCTTCTTGGGGATGAAGTTTAGCTTGTCAATTTGCAATCAGATGAATATCTTCTGCTTGTTCATAGTAGTTCTGCACGATGAGTACGTAAATCTTCTTATACCTGTTTTTTTGGTAACTTATTGTGTTTTTATTTTAGATTGCAATGACTGGGTTTACAGAGGTTTTAACATGGGTACTATGCTCTTACAAAGAAAATTTCTCCATGCTGAACCGTAAAGATGACAAATCAACAGCAGTGATCATTGGAAATCCTCGTTCCTCTGATTTTGAGGTTCGTTTTCTCCTTCAGTGTTATGAGGAACAAAGTCCAGTTATTTTATTATTGTTAATAATGTCTTCCATTCTTCTGTAAATATATATACTCCTACTTTTATTCATCAAAAAGAAAGAAAAGAAAAAAAATAAAGGAAAAAAAAAATCTGAATTTCTTATTTGGGTATTTCATGCGTAATTGAATTGCTTTGTCGTTCTCATTACCTTTTTTCTTTTCCCCGTATTATCCTTAAAGTTCTTGCATTGTAGATACCTGGATATGGGAGTCCACTATTGAGATGTCACAATGATCTTCCATTCATTATTTTATGTATTCTTCATGGTGACCCACTGAATAATTATTTTATATTATGTGATGATTGGAATGCTTAATACTTGTCTTGCATATGATAGGGGAGCCAACTGGTAGACCTTATAACTGGAAAGCATTATACATAAATAATTTTTATATTTTTATGAAAGTAGAATTGGGTTCAGGGGTGGGAACTTGGAAGTGATTGCCTTTTTGTGTTGCTTGAAGCTTTGGGATGTGTACATACATCTAATGCACATGCATATATGATGTATATTGCCAGGGTGTGAATATTTAATGTATTGCATTACGATGTGGGGTAAATAGAGTTTCCTGTATGTAATGTATCCAAAGATAATTTTTTATGTCTAATTTCTAGTGGAGAACAACTTGTTTGTGCTCTTTTCTAAAATATTTTTTTGTGGTAAATAAACTAGTTGTATAGAAGACAAGGCGCCACAAAATGAGCTGGACCTTGTACATCAACTGATAAGAAAAGTTACCGTGCCTATATATCTGCAAGCATTTACAAATTTTCAAAAAATTCAACAAGAGAAGATAAATAAAAGTTAAGAGACTACTCTGACAAATAAAAAGAAAAAGAAAACAAGAAAAAAAGAAAAAAAAAGAAGGGGAAACAATCATGATTCTCTTTAAGCTATGAATTGGAACCTCCTTGCCTTAAAAAGTTCTACGATATCTCTCTTGCCATTTACACCACACACAGGAGTGGCATTCCACATTTGTCTCTCCCTCCTTCCTTGGACAATTGTGGCCCCACCATGTTGTCAAAGCCTCGATTAAGGAAGGGATAAAACACTTTACACCTACAACAGAGAAATCAAACTCCAATCTTCTGTAGCTACCGGGAGTGGAGGGGAGCATGGTTAGCCAATTGTGTGCTATTCTTACGAATATAACATGGACCAATCTAGGATAAACTCTCCGTTTCTTAATATTATAAATAGTAAGGACAGCCTCGAGACGTTGTCCACACAAAAAAATGTCACCCTGGGGGAAGCCTTAGTTCGCCAAACCCCCTTCCAGGGGAAGGATGTCTCCTCCCTCACACAAAGACTCATTTTGCATGGGCTTTTTTTTTTTTTTTTTTCTTTTCCCTGGGTCTAGTTTTTGTTGTAGTGGTTTTGCTGAACAGCACGGTGGAAATTTGAAGAAATAAAATTACTGGCATTGGAGTTCCATCGCGAGACTTCTAATTGAATTTTTTTCAGCAATATGTAGACTGCTGCTGATGTGTACATATTTGTTACAGCACAGAGATGTAGGGCTGTTAGCTATCCTATGATGCAAAAATTTGCAGAAAATCTTATTGGCTGCTTCCATGAATATGTCGAAAAGTTTAATTGTAACAACATAGCTGAGTTTCATAATTGTTTGCCAGAATTTGAAGCTTTATGCATGGCTTTTTGCCTTAAAGTGTGTTAATTCAACCGCTGATAACATAGAGCCAAACATGGAGTACTGGAAGGCAATGCTTTGTAAGTTGCAACAGTTCAGATATTTTGGCAATGTGCCAGCACAATAGTTAACTAACTGGCAATACATTTGAATAGTTCGCTGGTCTTATAGACCCTTTATCTATGGTTTTATGACGTGCATAATTTTCTTCTTGTACTCATTTTTCGTGCTTTATTCCTATACAATTATGTGGATCAGCATACATATTGGAACATAATTCTGATGATATTTAGATTGAAACTGTAAAATTAACTGAGCATCTTTCAAAACATACTATATGAACATCTCTGCAAGAAGGGCGGACTTAAGTAACACAAAAAGTTATCAACTACCTAATACAGTATCTCCTCTCAGTCCGCATATACACTGCTTTAAGCTTTTCTGCCCTCTTATTAACTGGACTCTCCAAATTGTAAGCAGAACCTGCATGCAGACCAACATGTAGAGCCTTTACATCGGAGCCTCACAAAAAGTAAGAATCCGCAAAAGATACCATGAAGCCCTTCAAGGGCCCACCGAGCTTTTATTTTGAGCAATGAAGTTTCACCCGATGGGGGCATATAATTGGTTTTGAGAGTATATGTTTAGTGTCAAAATTCAACAAGAGCATCTAGCGATATGATATAAACACGGTAAATGAAAGCCTACTGTGAGATAATCATCAAACCTGAGGTTTTGGGGGTCCTTTTTTATGTTGTGGAATCTAACCATTTGCAAACAACAACAACAATACTAATGAAAGACATTCAAATGTGTTTCTTTCTTCTTTTTGCTTCAGTCTTTGCTCGTGACTGACCATTTTATCCACTGAATGATAGTCTGCAGCTTGTGTTTTTTTTGTGTCTGGATTGTATTTCTCTATCTTCTCCAATAATTTGTTAAAGTATTTGGTAGCCTCTGTTTTTATATCTCCATCCTTCTCCATTTTGTTTCCTCTTGATCACTGTATGCTTAAGATTTTGTTTCTGACTCTTTCTGCTCTGGAATCTGGATATTATGGGGCTTCTCTGTTTTTGTTAGTCCAGGATAGTCACAAGTCTCTAGCTGTTATATCATCTATCCCCAGTCTTTGAGACAGTCATTTGAATTCTGCTACTGCACGATAATCTATACCGTGTCCACACAATCTCTCATTTTCAGCTGACAATGTTGAAATCTTACAGGATTATACATTGATTACCTGAATCAGAAGTTCAAGCAAATGACCAAAAAATCATAACATAAATAGATACTAACATTGAACCATTAGGCTAATGTAAGTTGAGATAGATCTATATATCACACAATAACACTAACGATAGATATTAATGAAAATCTTAACACTAGATACTTCTTCACCAACGAACTCCATGGAATACATGAACTCATAACTAAAGTGAACCAAAGAGATTAAAAAGTGAACATCATAAAATGTATAAAATACATGAACCAAACAAATACAGTTGGCCACATTTATGAAATACATGGTACAGGAACCACAAAAAATTGTAGTAATCTATGTATTTATTTGTATGAACCTAAAATATATGAACCAACACATACAATAAACCCCCAAAAAATGAATAAAACAAATACATTAAATTGAATAAAAAACAAAGTGTAGAAAACAAAGAGTTAGCCATGTGTCGCAACTACAGTGATAGTGGTCTCCTTTTCTATATCGTATATAGATATCAGTAGAATGTCTGGACAGAAAATACCATTCATAGATGCTTTCCTTGCCAACTTATCCTCTCCCTCCACCAACCAGACAATCATGCTACATCCCAAACAGCCATAGAATTGACCCCCCAATCCTGAAGATCTCTGTTGAGACAAGATGACCTTCCTAGAACCAAGGGAGAGGCAACACCTAACAATGGCTTCTCGGTTACTAGCTATCTTGAAAAGTCCAAACGATCTTAGAGGAAAAATATGATGACCAGAACCCTGAGGTTGCGACCAATACCAAGGGAGGTGTACAGAGCCTGGTGGTAAGTCCCACATTGCCTAGGGAAGGTGAAGTAATGTGTGATATATGTAGGCAAAGATCTCTACTTGTACAACATGTTTTAAAGCCGTGTGAACCAAGGTTCAAAGCGGACAATATTATACCATGTGCACTTGGGTGTGACAAAATATTATCAGACCTAAGCCTAGCTAAAAGTGTGTGGATTGACCCTACAATGGGGAGGTTGCACACCCTAAGGGGGGTGGACTGTGATGATCAGAACCTTGAGGTTGCGACCAATACTAGAGGAGGTGCATAGGGTTTGGTGAGGAGTCCCACATTGCTTGGGAAGGTGAAGTAATGTGCGATATATGTGGGCACAAATCTCTCCTTGGTACAGCGCATTTTAAAGCCATGCGGGTCAGGGTCCAAAGCGGACAATATTGTACCATGTGGTCCCTTCACTCTCTCACACTGTACACTTTTCTAATGTTACGTGTGGACCTACCACTCCACCCACACCCATATTTCCTCTTCCTCTTCTCTTCTCCGTAAGCTATTTCTATCCATAGCAAATTTCCACACCCACTTCCCCAACAATGCCTCATTAAAGTTTAAACAACCCAAGCCTTTTGATCCCCAATCCTCCCTCAGTGGGTGGACACACCTTATCCCACCCTACAAGGTGATATTTAATTGACTGAAAGATGGGTCTGGTTATTTATTTATTTCTACGTAACTGTCTTTTATGTTTCAGGGGAATTCTAATTTTCTCTTCTCATGCTATGTATCATTATATCTATTGCAGTAATTTATCAGGAAAGTAGGAAGTCTTGTGGAAAGAACCTTTATATCGTAATTTTATGAACCCAATACGAATTAAGATACATGAACTCTGCCAACAGAAATTGAAGTGAACCTTAGCTGGTTGTATTTAGAGTCCATTCTGAACTCGACCAAGCAATTGTTTTTCTCTCCCTCACTCTCACTTTTCATGTGTGTGTTTTTTTTTGTTTTTGTGTTAATTTTTCGGGCTACAGTTATATTTCCAGTCCCTTTCATGTGGTTATCTTGAAATCATGTGTGGTGCAAACTTCTTGTGTAGTGTCTCTTAGTAAATTAAACGTTTCCTTGATTTAATTATTTGCCATGGTAAATTAAATATTTCCTTGACTTAATTATCTGTCATACTAATGATATACATCTAAAAGTTCGATAACTAGAATACTCGCTGCATTTCTACAGGTTGTACGGACGAGTCTTATGCCTGGTATATTGAAAACTGTGGGGCACAATAAAGACCATCCGAAGCCTGTAAAGGTATACTTTGAAATCTTTGAAGGAGGCATTGTTGTGACAAATATTGTGTTTTCTATTCCAATAACTGTCACCTTTTCAAGCAAATATAGGTGTATTTTTACATGCTATTGCAATGGACTTTTTATTGCATTCGAAGGGAGAGTGTGCTGCAGGATCGAGCATAACTCTTAAAATCATTTGTTGGGGGTTGCAACTCACTAGTAGTTGTTGTATTTTAGATTTTAGGAAGTTCTTCTTCTTCTTCTTCTTCTTCTTCTTCTTCCTTAGGTCAAATATTTAGTTCTTTCTTGGAGAAAAATTGGTGCCGTGGTTTACTCGCCACCTTCAGTGGGGAGGATACCCTCCCTAGCAGAACAATATATATTTGTGGGCTTTTGTGTATGAGTGTGGAGGTGTACTGCATGTATTCAGTCTAGTTATGCATAATTCTAGTGTCGATATCTATTACAATCTTTGGTTGGTTGATGGCTTGAAATTTCGTTTCACTCATTCTGCATTTGATTTTTTGTTTTTCTTTCTTTCTGATTTTTCTGTCTGCATGAATGCCATTTATTTTCTTAAATGTATGTGCTAAAGTTTTTCTAATATAAAACTGTGGTTGTAGATATTTGAAGTGGGTGATATAGCGCAGTTGGATGAGACAAAAGATGTTGGTGCAATGAATCGTCGCCAACTTGCAGCTTTATATTGCGGTGCTAACTCAGGATTTGAGGTACCAATTTCTGCTGTGTTTTCTCTGATCTTATCTTTTAGAAAATGTAAGTTAGAGGAATATTTTAGTTATGAGAAGGATGGATCTTATGCAACTTCGTTTCCTATGATTTCAGTTTTTTTTTTTCACTACTTATTCTGTGATAAGTTGCTGGAATTGGCTTCTATAGTTTATGTTTACTGGGTCATATAGGTTTTCCTCTTGCCTTGGCTGCTCAAACTTTGTTTGTTTTGGTTGATTTGCAGAGAGAGGAATAGGAGATCTTTTTATGGTAGAAAGCAGCCTGTGTATAGATTGAAAAGTAATTTTTATCTATTTTGTATAGGTGGCTTTCGGGGAGGGTCACCTGATTGAAGAGACTACCAGAATTTTATATTTCTAGGATTTTTTTGTAGTTAAACATGTGAAATAGATAAAACCCTAAGGAAAAAAAAATCAAGCTAGGAAAATGAAAAACCCTTTTTTATTTTATTCTTCACGCCCAGGATTACGTCCTGGATCATTACAAGTTCTGAATTTGGTTCAAGGTGCTTATTCTCTGTCTTTAGGGTAGATTTATGGAGGTGTAAGTAGCCTTAGGTTCGGCAGAGACTTTTTTTTTTTGGTTTGTTTTTATACATGCATGGCATTCCTTGATGCCTTTTAATATAAATCTTTTGCTTGCTTATCAAAAAAAAAAAAAAGAAAAAAAAGAAAAAGGAAGAAAAAAATTCTGTTGAATGACCAGTAATAATTAATGGATTCTTTTTGCTGAGCTGATGGTTAAGATATGGTAATTTTGACTTAGCAACAAAAAAATGTTATTGCAGTTTTTTCTAGCTGAGATATGGGTGTTAAGAGGGATGTAAGACTAAGAACGGCACAATTGAGAAATCTATCTAGTAGGTAAGAACTTAGCTAAAGCCTGCTCTGCAATGCAACAGTGGACTATTGACTAGATGGTATCATTTTGTTTTTAAAAAAAACCAATTTTACCACTAATATGATGAGAATTTTGCGTAATTGACGTTAACATTAATGCTGACGAAGGTAAGAAATGATAAAGGCTTGAGAAATATAAGAAATGAGTAAGGTAACATAATAACCTTCAAACTTGAGAAGGCTTGTTTGTGATATATGATGGCCCTGCAGAGATAAATTGTTTCGGGGGTTGAAAACTGTGTGCCTTGGAAACTATCAAACACATACTTGTTAAGGAGAGGGAAGCTTAGTATCTACAGTTTGTAGAAGAGACATGCGTGAGTGGGAAAGCAGAAATTCAAAGATCTCATAGGATCCAACTGAAAAATTATTTACTTTACATAATATTCCTTTACCAGGCATCACAATTACAAAATAGCCTGTGGTTTAAGGATAAATTATTCAGTGCTCGTGGAGCACCTCACGTCCTTGCTCTTCTCTCATGAGTGGGTCCCACACCTGCTAGGTGGGGTATTTGACCCACCTAGCAGGGGGGACCCGATCACTTTGTGAGAGGTGGAGCAAGGATAATGTTGTGCTCTTGGAGCACGAAATAATTTTTCGTGGTTTAAGTGGTCCAATTGCATACTGGTTGAATAGCCAAATTGCTCCCAGCAGGTAAAATGTCCAATATGCTAGAAACTGGGTAAAATGATTTAAAATATTGCATGAAATGAATTATAGGTGCAGTGCTATCTCCTGGCTGGAAAAAAAGTTTTGGGCGCTGTTTAGGTGGAACCGAAACAGGATTGGTAGCTATCTTGTGCAGGCATAACAATCACCTCTGTATTCAGCTTTAGATTTAATTGTAATATCCTAGTGTTTGAAAATAGCTGAAATGGGATGATGAGTTAATTCAAGGTTTGATAAGTGATGGTATGTTGCTAGTATATTTCGTTATTGAGAAGAGGTTTCTCAGTTTTTTTGTTGCTGCATGCACTTTGAAATCATAGAGAACTTTCTTTATTCCCGCGAGTCTTTCATCGTCTTTGATATCACAGTTATGGCTAATTTCAATTGCTCACCTGAGATTTGAACTTTGCTATGCTTGAGCCTAATGTGCTACTATATATTATAAGACAAGTGCTGCTACATGTTTTCATGCATCTGATTCATGTTTTGTCATGCATACAAGGGGTCATTTTTTCTTTACTTCAGTTCTTTCTTTCTCATGTAGCTCACACGAACTGAATTATTTAAGTGGGATCTGATTGACTTATTTGACAATCTTAATTGTAACTTTTGCTTTGCAGCTTATTCATGGTCTGGTTGACAGAGTCATGGAAGTAACTGGGACTACCTTTGTTCAACCGGGGGATAGTGCGGGTTACTACATTGAACGTGCAGATGTAAGTGTTATTGAAGGAGCCTGAGTTTCTTGTATGCATTCTTTTTCAAATGACCTTGAGAATATCTCTAATGTCTTCCTACTGTCTTGATATGTACTAAAGGAACCTGAGTTTCTTCCGGGTAGACAAGCTAGCATCATTTACAAAGGGAAGCGGATAGGCACTTTTGGTATTGTACATCCAGAGGTATGTAAAATATCACTCAAGAAAACTTATTGTAGAAACTAAATGACGTGGATTAATTGCTGTAGGATACTTTTGCCTTATTGAAGTTGTGATACCTTTTTTTTTTTTTTTGGGTTGGGGGGGGGGGGGGGGGGGGGGGGGGGGGGGGGGATGGGTTGAAAAGCTTGCTTTTTTCATAATGACCCATATTTTGAAGTGGGCGCATGGAGTTGTTCTAGTGAGATTTTAGTAATGTTTTATGGGGCAAAATGGATGGGAAATAGGCAAAATGGAGGTACTTTCTCATTACCAGGCAGAATCCCTGGTGGTTACGGAAGAACACCACCCCCCCCCCCCCCAAACCCAAAAAAAAAAAAAAAAAAACTCAAGTAAACCGCAACCTGATTGCAGACATGGTTGGAATTCCTTTAGACCAGCTGTAATTTCTTTTTCTGTTTTCTTTCTTTCCGATGTATCAAAAAAAAAAAAAGGAGGTACTTTCTCATTGGAGCATGTTGTCTTCTTTACAATTCTTACTATGTTAACGAGCAAACCATGTAAATTTGAAACTAGGCGCTCCTTCTTTCCTCCTCCCTCTCTCTTTGTCTCTCTGCCAAACCTGAGAAAAGGGATTATACGCAATACTTTGGGACCCATCATCATCTATCCCATCAACTAGACAGTCATTCTCTACCACTACCTTCTTAACCACTTACATCATCTCCAGTGCAACTTTAAATGTGCTCATTCCTCTGTTGAAACTCCCTCCCTCCAAATGCCCTGGTTTACTTAGATAAGACAGGATTTGGTCAATTTGTCTTGTAGAATAGATGAATGATGGAATGCATAGGGGAACTAATTTGGGAAACTGTAGGAGGCGGTGATAGACAATTCTGTGTCATTCAGGATGGCATTAGATCGGTGGTGATTTTGCTTGAAGTGGTTTCCAGTGAGGTTATTGCAGCGTCGTGTTTTATTAAAAGCTTGAGATTTGAAATTTGGAATCGATATAATTAAGAACTTATGTGATTGACAGAAGCAACATGTTAAAACAAAAAGAATCAAAGTTGTAGGTGGGTGTGGGTGTGGGTGTGTGTGTGTGTGAGAGAGAGAGAGAGAGGGCATCCCTCCGTGCGGGCCGGGTGCCCGGGGGGGGGGGGTTGTAGTTGCTTTCTCACAGCATTCCTGCCCTGGTATGCTTGATCAAATTGTTACTTTCTTGACTCCCCTCCCATCAAGCGTAGATCAGGAGCGGAGTGAGAGCTCGGGAACAACAGATTTCAAAGTGTGTTGTAGTCTACAGGGTGTCTAGATCTGCTATGCAAAATTATATACACTATGGTTTAATATCTCATATTTGTAAAAAACAATAAATTAAATTTAGATTTGGTTATTACAAGTGAAAATGCTTTAGCTGCTCTACAACGCCAAATTTTAGGATAAATACATTACCTTGGCCAGTCAAACTGTTGCTCATCCACGAAAACCAGATGTGGTGAGGCAAACTTCGCCAACTTTGGAGCCTTAAAAACTTGAGAGTCTAGTGCCTTTCGAGTCAAAGCATGGAAAATGGTTAAATTTATGGGTTGACTACATCAAACTAGTAAATTGTGAAGATTTTGTGAGGAACTCTCAAATCTGTGGATTGTAAGGCAGTTTGTGACTCATAAAATGGATTAAGCATCTTGAGAGAACTAAACAGCTGCCCAAAGGGTCTAATAAGTTTTGCTATTGCTGCTGTGTTAATTGTTATTTTGCTATTGCATTTCACCAAGAATGCTGATGCATGCTTTTCTTTGTTTATGAGTTTCTTTTTGTCTTCTCGGATATTATTTCTTTAGATCTATGTTTGGGGTTTGACATCATTAGCAATAAAAACTTTGGGAGAGAAACTTTCATAATCTATCCCAAGGAAATGGGAAGAGTGGTAGTCTACTTAATGGTGAAGTAGTGTAGCATTTTCTTTGTATGCCATGCAGGGCCGGACCCAGGAATTTTCTTTTTTTGTTTTTTTTTTGACGGGGGGTGGGGCAGGTAAAAATTTCCAAAATGTGGGTGATGTATGGTAAAATTTTCTGAATTTTAAGGGGCTAATACACATTCTTTATTCTAAAATACTCAATAGCTTTAGGATAAAAACATAATTTCAAAAACTCAAGGGGGCCAAAGCACTATTTCCTATCATAATCTCACAAAAACTATAGGGCCTAAACACAATTGCAAAAATGCATGGGGGGCCTGGCCCTGCTTGGCCCACACGTAGGTCAGCCACTATTTGTACATGTATGCATAGATGTGCTCCATTATTTACGTATGACGATTTTGAACTCCCTTGTTACCACACTCTATGCAACTCTGCAAAAAAATTGCTTAGCACCCTGATTGAATGCTGTGATTTATTCAATTTATACATTTTTGCATTAGACAGCATTTTAGGTGTGGGCATACATGGATTCGGGACTTCCATGTTTTGTGAATTTTAATGGCTCTTATTCTTTTATGGTGTCTGCCTTCTTCGTGTACTGTTGACTGAGTTGATACATTGAACTTTCTTTATTATACTAACTTTTGATAACGATTTATTTGATCTTTTTTTAGTACAAGGAAAACCTGCTAAATTAATCTTCCTTTATCTGCTTTCAGGTGTTGAACAACTTTGAGATTCCTGATCCATGCTCCTTCGTGGAGCTTAACATCCAGAGTTTCTTGTAGGGTTAGTCCTATATGTCAAATGCAAGTTCTCTCTTTTTATTAATATAGTTTTTATTTTAATAATTATTTTTCTTTTTTTCTTTTCCTGTCCCACTTCTATCATTTCGTTATCAAATTCTTTTTCCCAGTTATTTATGCACGGTGTGCTGGTGCTTGAATTGTGTTATTTCAACCTCACAAGTTGTTTATGTTGTTGCCTCGATTTTTTAAATTGCAGGTACACTGGATGATTGGTACTCGACCAACAGGTGCTTTATAATTTCCAGCAGTTCAGCTTGCAGAAAAAGAAATATGTCGGGCCTTCATGTTAGCAAACACTTGCAAACCTATATTTTGTTGTTTATTAAACCACAATGGGAAGGCAAGCCATGCCTCTTACTTGGAAGGCAAACCATTTTTGTGCCTTGAATTTAAAATGTCACTAGAAAGGTAATCATTATTGAGGATCATTGATTGTTTACCACCTTTTGTACGGTCTTTAGCCATTTGTTGGAGAAAAAATTCAGTAGTTGACTGTCTGGCCTGTCTACGCGTATTTCGTTTAATTTTTTTCTTGGTTGGGTCAAAGACACCAGGACTAAAAAATTCATAAGAAATAAATCTTTTACAACTTGGTTTCAAGAGAGTTGTTAAGTTTCTTTTTCTTGCATTGTTAGAGAGACAAGAAAATTCTTAATAGATATTCTATTCTATATTAAATACTTAAATTAATTATTATGTTTTTATATGAAATATACATAGCCAGCATAGCACTTTATCCTAATTGCACTTAATTCCTTTGTGGTTTAAGTGAAAATTACATGTCAATGCATAATTTTCTTGTGATTTGGATTTAATTGCCAAACGGATGGAAATTGTTATAATTATTATTACAGAAATTTTGTCGCATGAGTATTTTTGTCATTTTATTTTTAAAAAAATGGAGCATTAAAAAAATAATTGTCTTTTTGTGTCAAAACAAAGAATTGTTTATTGACAATGATATTTTATTTTGTTATTTTATCAAATTTGTCGCTGTTCTATTTATTTTTTATATAAGTTTAATTTACATAGGAGTTATGTATAAACTTTTAAATTTTTGTTCAAAGCAAAAGAAGGAAAATGTAATTACCATTCTTTTGTTAGAAGATAACAATAAAGGCCTGACTCGGGTTTGATTCTAACAATCAAGTGACTTTGACAACAGAGGGTAGCAAGTTGAATTAGATGTATCTTTTTGTTTTTCCCATAACCTCGTACCAATCAATCGAGTATTAATCACATTGGATTAATACTCGATTGATCACATTATTAATCACATTATTGAATGCTACGTGAAAATGGACCATTTGTATCTATATGCATTAGAATCTTGATTTAAGGATCTGGATCGAATCCTTTTCGGTTTTGTGAATGGGCTGAAATCGAGTGACTTCGTAATGTTGAATGCCGTCGTCAACCATGAAGATGCTCTCTCTCTCTCTCTCTCTCTCTCGGCGACTACCAAACTATGTCTTGAAAACAGAAGAATACGATGTCACACAACTCTCTTCTATTTTCTTAATAATGTGACCTGTTTTTTGGTTTTCGTTTTTTCTTTAGTATGTACATCATTGTAAGATTGATATATGAATTAAAATGTGAAAAAAAGGGGTTTCTAATATCATTGATCAATGCTTCATAGGCACTTCAAACACCGTCTAAACTTCAATTATTTTCATCTAGAATGATTTCTATCTAAAATTATTTCTATCAAGTCTATCCCATATTCATGTGCTATTAGTTGATCAATAAGAATAAGATTGTCAATAAGCAATGCTAGCTCAAAGGCCACCTAGTCTTTTAAATCTAGAAACTAGAAGCTGAAGTTGTTTTTATAGATGTTGATATTTTTGTTAATGTAAGGACCCGTCTGGTAAAATGATTAAATTTCTAGTTCTAAAATATACGAGTATATATATAATAGTGGAGTTAGCTCAGTGATAATGGTACCTCTATTTAGGTCACAAGTTTGACTCACCCACTTTCTTCCTTAGGGCTTTGGCACTCTAATGCACCAAAAAAAGAAAAAGAAAAAAAGAAATATATAAGTATTGAACTTTTCTAAAAATATTATGAATAAACAGGCCTTTTAAAAGTGAGAAAAAATTGGATTTTGGAACCACTGAATGTTGTTTGTGCTTTTCAAGATAGCTACGCTTGCTCTGCCTTCCCAAGCAGCTGCCACTACACTGCCTAGCTCCATTTTGATCAATCTCTCAGACCTTGCTGTCCTGTTAGCCCTAGACATGATGGTGCGTAGTAGTCATCTTCCGATTTTCAGGTATCAAATGTGCTCTGGAACAAAGTATATATTAAGTCATGCTTATTTAGAGATGACAGTGTGTCGTGTATGGACGGGTTTGTCAAAATTCTATAGTCCTCCTCCATACCTTGTCCTATACTTGTTATGGGCTGAACATCCTAATTTTATTCTCGTTTATTTTCAAATTTGGGCCGGGTTATCTCTCATATTTTTTATTTTCTATTTGGCACATAAATAATATTTTCCTAATCTTATATATTTTTAAAAAATAATAATTAATTTACAAAATAAGAGGTGGACAATGCTTTGTTATATAAACTCTCTCACGCTCTCCCCATAAAATGATATGTATGTACTGTGTTCTATTATAATATAATGAGGGTATTATAATTATTTTGGTACATAATTGGTCAGGGTCAGGTTTTGTTCGTTCTTCCACACCTTGTTTGATATCCGCTTTGGGTTTTATTCTTTTTCTTATAATCCATCCCTAATCATTTTATTAAATCCCTGGACTCATGGCGGGATGGAGTGAGGACCCGCGTTCTTGGGTCAAATTGCCCTCCCTAACTTATTTGTGTATCTATATTTTGAAAATAGCAATTTTAACAAAGGTGTTGCATATAGGAGGACGAATACACAGTTAATTAAATGTGTAGTATAACTTTGGCATAGTTAACTATCCAATGCCTTCCACATCTTTGTGTCTCCTTTAAATTGAGTTGATTTTGCACTAGTGCGTTTGAATCCACTCAACTTTACTAAAAAAAAAAAAATCGGATTAATTACATTTTTTACTCTTAAGTATCAGCTTACACTTTACACCAAATCACTCTTCAGTATCTTCATTTTTAATTATAATGATTAAGCCTTTACACTTTACTTTGTTACAAAGTCAATCTTTTGCTATCTTTCATTTGAAAAATGGGTAAAACTTCGCACATGATAAGCATATGGCCAAAATAAAAAGGCAAAGCTATAAAATCAAACCTTTTCCCCTAATAATTTGCCACAAATTCCTCCAAAATCATTAGGGTAATCAACTGTATGATGTACATAATGCAAATATATATTTTTTTGGTATCAAGCTTCATGTAAAATGCATAATTTGACTCATATGCGATGCGCATGAATCTTTCTATAGGAAATACTAAATATCATATTGTTACTCTTTAAAAAAGGCCATATGCTTCACATGAGAATTTTTTTTTTCATTTTTCAAATGAAATTAGCAAAAAATTGACATTGCAACAAATTATAACTATAAGGGCTTAATTGTTATAATTAAAAATAAAGATTCTGAATTGGGATTTGATGTAAAATGCAATAGTACAAAATGTAATTAACCCAAAAATAAATGAATATACCTTAAACTGTGCATTTGGGATTTGCTTTTATTTATGTTTGGATTAATTACAAACACACCATCTGAACTATAACTCAGTATCACTATATCCTTTAAACGTTAAAACGTAATAAGTTGATCTCTTGAATTACCAATTTGTATCAATCAACCTCTCATATTAGCAATTCGTTAGGAAAATAGATGAAAAATTGTTATTCGACTTGTACATGTTGATAAAAGTATAGTTTTATACTTAAATTGATCGTCTCTTATTATAATAACTGCTTAATGATTGAAATGTCTCTTTAAATGACATGTAAATATAAGGACAAAATAAGGGGTATTTCAATCATTAGACAATCATTACAAAAAGAAAATATAATTTAGGTGTAAAATGAATTTATGTGTACATGTACAAGTTACATGATATATTTTCATCTACTTTTCTAACTGATTGCTAATATATTATTAACAAAAGGGGTTGATTAATACAAATTGATAATTCAGAGGTTAATTTGTTACGTTTTATAATTTAGGGACATAATGATATTGAGACAAAGTTCATGGAGTCTGCTTGCAATTAACCCTTTATATTCTACAGTCTTATTTTTGATATTGCTAAGAAATATATAGTTACATTCACTTTAAAAATTGCTTATAATTTTCACCTAAATAGAAAATTACATAGATATGATCCTAAATTAAATCGGTTCTCCTCTTCGGATAGATACATTAGTCAACTAAACCCATTAAAAAAAAAAAAAAATCATATTATTCAAAGCCTAACACGGTCCATTCCTATAATTGAAATAATTTGAATCATATTGCACGGAGCACAGTTAACATAGAATTAATGACGTTTGAAACAAAAAAGCACATTAGTAAATTAATTTTATGATACTTATATTGGAAAAATTATCAAAAAAATGAGCACTCAAACCAATTTCTTCGACTCGAAAAGGAAACATAAAGAGTTGATTAGGGTTTCAATTATGCGAAACCAGAAGGTCCATTAGTTTTGTGGCTTATTTATTTTTAGATATTTTTCTATATAAGCCTATATAAACACTGCCATATTGTTCCAGAATCAATAAAAATGAATGTACTTTCAATATTTTTTGCACAATACGATTTACGTTCCAAATAAAGGTCATGAAAAGAGTCACAAAATAAGAAATTTGAAGGATATTACCATATTGATTAAAGAATTAATTATTTCATTTGTATTTTTGTAAATTAAAAAATATTAAAAAATTGGGTTAAGACTTTCAAGCTAAAAGACCTAACAACTTATTTATTACAAACATAATATATAATGAATGATGACTAAAAAAAGAAAAAAATAACAAAAAAGGTAAAGATTGCACTTCTTTAATTTGATTTCTCTATACAACATTCTATTACCCATGCCGGCTGCTCCTAGCTAGGAAACCCTAGATCACAGTCTCTAGTAGCACCATATAAATATAATCACCATGTTCGTGGCTCTTGTCCCCTACAAACACCAAAAACGTCCTTTTGAGGGAAGAAGAGATGGCCAAGCTGAAGGTTTCACTGTCATTCCTCGTCGTGTTCCTAATGCTGTGCATAGGTTTGTTTTATTTTGCTTTGTTTTACAATGCTTTACAATTACATTACCAGTTTCAAAGCATTGTTCATGGCGTTTTGATACGTTTTGGGAAAGCCTACTGCATGCAACACTACAATGAGTATAACAAAACTGAATATTAATATTGTAAAGGAGGGATATATCTGTACATATTTGGTTATATCTACGTCTCATGAATATGAGAGAGAGGGCTAACCATACTACGAATGCTTGTTTTTGCATCTTCGGATTTTAATATCCTATTTTCCGTAGTTTGTTTTGATGACATTGATACAAAATCTACGATATATATGTATAGCATATTCTTGTAATAAGCACATTGTTTTTCTTTAATCGAATTTGTGTTTGCAGGTTGTAGGGAAGTGATGGGTCAAGGCGACGATATCAAATGCTGTTTTGACAACCACATTGGGAGTTGTGTTCCAGGAACTCAGGACGATCGAAACTGCGATATGCTCTGCCAAAACAGCAGTTGCAACAAGGGAGGCCAGTGCAAGGAATTCAATCATGCACCTCCAAATCATTTTTGTCATTGTTTTTGTTGATCTTCTCTTTGTTTGGACTTATCTAAAATAGTTAATAAACTCTTGACTGTGAGTTACTGTTGGCTCTGCCTATGTTCTTTTCTTTCTGTCTCTCTCTCTCTGGTGCAAACTTAGGTTATTAATGTCACATTCCATTTGAGCATGAAGTTAAAGGATTGTGTTGGAGTTAATAGGTCATATTGTTGACACTAAGTCTGAAAAATAATAGAGCTTATGGGTGAAACGGAGTGGAGTATAGCAAGAGGAGTGTGAGCACATCACATATAGATTTCGTGTAACCCTAATCAGTTGTAATACTTTTTTTCAGAAGTAATAAGAGAAAGCTCCGCTGCTGCTAAAGACGTAAATGTGTAGATAATTACATTGACTACTGAATATTGTTAAATCCTTATATTCTGTGCTTATTTATACCTGTTTATTGCATTGTATGTAGATTTCTGAGCAACAAATTGTGTTGGAGGGACAAACCTTATTTACCATATATACATGGAAGAAGCTAGAAAGTTTTCCTTGCACAAGAAACCGGGATGAACGAAATGTTGAATTGAATTGTACGGCCACTCCTGCGATGAAAAGGCGTCCTTTTGTGTATCCTATAGAATTGAATACAAATTAGAAAAATTCTGTTTAAAACTCTCTCTCTCTCTCTCTCTCAAGTCCTAGAGGCATAAAAGCTTGTGTTCCGATAACAAAAAGAACCCTACAAGTTTACACTGCGTTGAAGTTACCGTTAAAGAAAGAAAGACAGGTTTCTTGGGTTAGAATTGATTTTCTAGTCGTATACTCATGTGAATAAAGAAAGATAAATTTACTCGATGTTCTTGCCACATGGAGAAAATAATTTTGGTAAGCTTCGGAAGTTTTCTCTTTACTCATAAGAAAAAAGAATGGAGAGAGTACTCATTCCAAACTATAAAATTATAATGAAAAGTCGAGGAATTAGAAATAAATGTTAGAATTGCCCTTGATATTTAGAGGCCATGATGTATTTTATGAAAGGAGTTTGGAAAGGAGGAAGGGGGGGGGGGGGGGGGGGGGGGGGGGGTGGGTGGTGTGTGGGGTTGTTGGTTGACGAAACATTATAATCTTATTTACAGGGCTTAAAATTTGTGCAACCAATAGGTACAAGAATAGGAAGCAGAAGTTAAACATTATAGGAGAAATAAAAGTAGAAAATGCAACCAAAATATATAGGAAAAACAGGAGGTGGGGAAAAATAAAGGATTGAATGCAAATTTAATAGGAATCTTCGCAAGAAATTTTTTCAAAACAAAGATACGTTATATATAATGAATGCTTAATTGGATTTTAGAAAAACCAATATTTAATTGTAACTTCTTGATGCTTAATCTATGGATTTTCCTATAAAAAAAAAAATAAAAACAGAAATGAATACTTTAAATTTCCATCTTGTTTGTGTATGCTAAAAGTATTTGAAACATTTCCTCAAAATGTTTAAAAGTGTTTGTACCAAAATAAGAAATGCTCTTTCCCAGTATATATATAGGAAATTTTAAATTGTATAGCGTTACAAAAAATTCATATAAAATTTCTATAGAGAATGATGTAGTTGAATGAGAGTTTTTCAATTTAAAACTAAACATCCATTATTATTCCTCTTCATTACATTATTCTGGTGAGAGTTTCTATATAGTGCATTGTAATTTGTAAGGTTATCCCCTTTTGCCATTGCCAATATGTCACCTCCAAAAACAAAACAAAAACGTAAAATGTTTTTTTTTGAGTGATAAAATCCCTTAGTCAATTGTGCAGCCGACAAATTAAATAATTTTATGGAGTATAAAATATAACTATCAATCTTATTTAATTAATTTCCTTCTAATCACAATTATTATAGCTACCATTATTACAACATCATCTGCCAAAGCTGCATTTTATCACGCTTAAAAAGAAACCTTGTGCTTTTTGAACTGGATGAGCAACTTTTTATTTTCAAGTTGTAACAATTTTATAGAAATACTAGAATTTTTTTTATATATAAGAAATAATTTGACCTAATATTCAAATCGTAATTTAGGCGTGCTTGGTTCCATGTTATTGAGTCAAAGGATCAATATTGTGTTTATTCAGTGTTGGGTGACCATTTATGCTATATTTTAAGCGAAATTAGCTTAAGTGAGCATAATGGCATGAACATACCGTGTGGCCTATGAAGACCTAATCCTTTTTTACGTCTTTTTATTTTTTTTATTTTTATAGCACATGACAAAAAATGCTCGATGTTTAAACCTATACCCAATGTAATTATCTCATACATATAAATAAAATGTATTAATAAATTTTTATATACGACTTTCTTCTTAAAATTTTCCCATTCATTTAAACTTTAGATATAGTTGGAAACCCATATTTAGTTGGTGTTTGGACCCTAACTTATTTAGCAACTTATGGGTTATGCTTATTACTTTTTTGAATTCTATTTGGGTGATGATAAAAAAGTAGTTTATATCTAACTCAATTTTCTAAAAAAGCTATTTGAAGAAGTGACTTTTTAAGACTAGCTTATAGCTTATAGCTTATAAGCTAGTCAACCAAACACCCTCTTAATTTACATAACTACATGATTAACAATACTTTAATCAACATTTGTTTTCTAAAATTGTTTGGAAAATATTTTTCATCCTGTGAATTGCAATGGCTGGCTTATAGTTTTCCCATTCGTTGTACAACCACCCACTCTTCATATTCATATATTTAAGTTAGTTTTATTGCCCTTCGTGTTCCAAAATTATTTCTTCATTTGTCAGTGATGGAAAAGATTAAAACTAAGGTAATGCTTGGCAAGAGGAGATGCTTACCTCCAAATTGTGATAGCTTATGTCCCCTATGTCACAAGGCTGAGGAAGACTCCAATCACTTGCTCCTTTCTTGCATAGTGGCATGAGAAATATGGGGCAGTATTTTACATTGGTGGGGTATGGAATGGGTAAGTTCACAAAGTTTAGAGACTCACATGCATTGGTCGTTGAATTTGAAGTTCAAAGCAGTGGAAAGGAAATTATGGGAAGCTCTATTTTTAGCTGTTATTTGGAATATTTCGAAGGCCAGAAATGACTTAGTTTTTAACAAGGTTAGTATTAGCTGGGTTGAGGTAATGAATAATGCGGTGATCAATACAATAGTGTGGGTGAAATTTGGGATTCCAAAGGCTTCATTCGCAGTGAGTGATGTTCTATACTCACTAGATGGGGTGAGAAAAATCAGAGTATAAATGGAGGAAGTGCTTGAGATAGGTGAATGGTATTGAGCAAGTATGTTAGATTAGGTGGATAGTTATTTCATGTTATGGTTGTTTCCTCATCAGCCATATTGGTGTTGACTGTTTTAGGAAGGCATCTGTGGTGAGTTTTTTTGCAGTTTAGGCTTTTGCTTTTGCTGTTTAATCCTATCCTTGGATGTATTACTTCTTTTATCAATAAAATTCTTTTTTCCTGCTTCAAAAAAAAAATTCACTGGATGAAAAATATTTTCCAAACAATTTGAGAAAACAAATGTTGATTAAAGTATTGTTAATCATACAATTATGTAAATTAAGAGGGTGTTTGGATGACTAACTTATAAGCTATAAGCTAGTTTTAAAAAGTCACTTTTTCAAATAGCTTTTTTAGAAAATTGAGTTAGATATAAGCCACTTTTTTATATCATCACCCAAATACAATTAAAAAAAATAATAAGCATAACCCATAAGTTGCTAAATATGCTAGGATCCAAACACCCCTTTAAATTCGGGTTTCCAACTATATCTAAAGTTTAAATGAATGGGAAAATTTTAAGAAGAAAGTCGTATATAAAAATTTATTAATACATTTTATTTATATGTATGAGATAATTACATTGGGTTTAGGTTTAAACATCGAGCATTTTTTGTCATGTGCCATAAAAAAAAAAAATAAAAAGACATAAAAAATGATTAGGTCTTCATAGGCCACATGGTATGTTCATGCCATTATGCTTACTTAAGCTAATTTCGCTTAAAATATAGCATAAATGGTCACCCAACACTGAATAAACATAATATTGATCCTTTGACTCAATAACATGGAACCAAGCACGCCTAAAATACGATTTGAATATTAGGTCAAATTATTTCTTAAATATAAAAAAAATTCTAGTATTTCTATAAAATTGTTGCAACTTGAAAATAAAACGTTGCTCATGTAGTTCAAAAAACACAAGGTTTCTTTTTAAGCACTGATAAAATGCAGCTTTGGCAGATGATGTTGTAATAATGATAGCTATAATAATTGTGTTTAGAAGGAAATTAATTAAATAAGATTGATAGTTATATTTTATACTCCATAAAATTATTTAATTTGTTGGCTGCATAATTGGCTAAGGGATTTTATCACCCAAAAAAAAAAAAAAATTTCACGTTTTTGTTTTATTTTTGGAGGTGACATATTGGCAGTGGCAAAAGGGGGTAAACTTACAAATTACAATGCACTATACAGAAACTCTCACTAGAATAATGTAATTAAGAGGCATAATAATAATGTTTAGTTTTAAATTGAAAAACTCTCATTCAACCACATCATGCTCTATAGAAATTCTATATGAATTTTTTGTAACGCTGTACAATTTAAAATTTCCTATATATATATATATATACTGGGAAAGAGCATTTCTTATTTTGGTACAAGCGCTTTTAAACATTTTGAGGAAATGTTTCAAATACTTTTAGTATACACAAACAATATGGAAATTTAAAGTATTCATTTCTGTTTTTATTATTTTTTTTATAGGAAAATCCATAGATTAAGCATCAAGAAGTCACAATTAAATATTGGTTTTTCTACAATCCAATTAAGCATTCATTATATATAAAGTATCAAGTGAAATGTTCATCCACTAAGTTTTCTTTTTACACGGGGAAGATAGTTTTGGGAAATACACCGTTCTTTTCTAAGCCCCACATGTAACCATATCTCTTTTTTCTTCCACCATTTTGTAAAAATCAATTAAACTTAATAGTCTATTATGGTCCTCTTGCTCCCAAGCCCTTAGCTGTCTTCTATACATAAAACTCTGTGCTCCACTTACTCTCACGAGGTCATAAATAATTACAGATTTCTGTGTGAAAAGGAAACAGTTTTGGGAAAGCACGTTTTAATCCATGCTCCACTTTCTCACTTTTCATCCTGTGAATTGCAATGGCTGGCTTATAGTTTATAAAACAATTCCCATTCGTTGTACAACCACCCACTCTTCATATTCATATATTTAAGTTAGTTTTATTGCCCTTCGTGCTCCAAAATTATTTTCTTCTTTTGTCAAGAATATCGAGAGAAACATTATCATGATATAGTGTAACCTCCTTGATTGTACTCCAAAAGTGTAATTATAATTCTCTAATTTACTCTACGCTAATATTAGTTTAGGGATTATTCATTTGCTTTAGTTATATCTTAGTGCTAACTTTACTTTGTTTTGTTTTGTACAAGTTTTGAGCTTAATTTGGAATAATTCGGGGGCAATTCAAACAAAAGTGAAAGTGCTGTGAATAGTATCATTCGAACGGAGTAATAGTGCCCATTTGAACGGTAATAATGCCATTTGAACGGTTCACAAAGCGTTCGAAAGGCCCCCAAGAGCGTTCAAACGGTTTCACAGGAATGAGCCCATTTGAATTAGTTTGTAAGACCGTTCGAAATTATAGAGACGTAATTTGCCCGTTCAAAGCCTGTTTAAAGTCTCGTTTGAAGGGCATCTGGCAACTCTATTTTTTTTCCTGCCTATTAAGGCTGTTTTGGGCCCAAATTCGGGATCTTTTCCTCATTAGACTAGTTTTAGGTTTTGTTTATCTGTTTTGAGAGCTTTTTAGAAAGTGAAATACTTACATTTCATTGTAATTCATATTCTAGTTCAAATTCAATTAGATTCTAGTGCTTTTCAACTTACTTAGTGTTTTCAATGATGATGAGTAGCTAATTTCTAGCTTGGGTCTAATTGTGAAGATCAACCAAGGGTTTCGAAGTTTTCAATGAAGGTAAATTAAATTATCATTATTTCATATTTCAAATCTCACAATTCTTGATAATTGAATCTAGATCTATAATCTTAGAAAACTTAAACTCTTGACTAAGTTTGGTAATCTCAATGCACAAACCCTTGTTTGGTATTGAGATTATACAAATTGATGGTATGAGTCTATGATTTCAATTTAATTATAATTCTAGAATTAATTATCATTGAATTGAATTTATGATAATGATACGCCTCCAGATGTGCTTCAAAACTGGAGTCACTCCGCAAGAATACGGAGGTCGCGAATATAGTAAAACCGGAGAATTCGGTGTCGTTATCTCCCAAGGGAATTCTGCAAATATAGCAACAAAGCTCAACTAGCATGGGCACTTATCTTGATGGATTGCAAAGGAAAATTATTTTCTTTTTCTAACATAAAATAGACCAAAAATTTGTTGATTTTGAGATGATGGCTGTTCTATGATTAGTGCAATAACTTAATAATTGGCGAAGGCAATAAAATCTAGTTTTATATAACTAGGGAAAAGCTTGGACATGGTTGTTTCAATCCACCAATTCATAACAAGGGTTTCAAATGAGAAGTTTACAACTCAAATCAAGAATCGCACCTTGAATTTTTGATCTGGAAAATGTCGACTATAAAAATGTGGGTTTATGTTTGATTGAGCATAAAAATGAAATCTATGACTAGCACCTTAGAATCAAATCTTAGACATGTGCAATACCTATACCAAACATTGATTTGTGCATAAATATTGCCAAGGGGTTATGAACCTAAGTTTTTCTAATGAATCTCATGCTAAATCAAATGGAACCATGGAATTCTAAGGATATGGCTTTAAAGTCCATACATCTCATTTTCAACCCTTTGAAGATCCTTGGTGGATCTTCACAACTACATCCAAGGGATGTTTAGCTACTAAAATCCATATCAAAGAACATAAATGAAGACAAATCTTCCATTAACCTATGTAGAACTAGTGTTTGGTTGCTAAGAAAGTGAGAGAAAATGGCAAGAAAATGAGAGAAAATGACTAGAAAGAGTAGAGAAATATTCACTTCATATATAAAACATTCATTTACAATGATTCAAAAGCAATAAATGACAACATTACAAAGCATTAAAATAAATCTAACTAAAAACCTTACAAAATATCAAAAGTTTCCCATTAGAAGCTCCTCCTACTGTCCAGATCTGCAGATTCTCGACTTAGAACACTTTGTCCCGTATATACAGTTTTTACACTCTGCAGAAAAATAGACTCTATACAGACCGATCGATCGGTGGTGGCGTCCGATCGAACAGTGATGGCAATCGATCACCCGATCAAATGCAAAAACGACCTCTCTGAAGTTTGCATTTGTGTCATCTGTTGTGGGAGTTCCGACGTCACCGATCGAATGCTCGATCGATCGGAAAAGCTCCCTCTCTAAAGTTTGCTGCAGAAGGTCGAACATAGATCTTCGATCGATCAGTGCGCCTGGCGATCGATCGGCCGATTGAACGTTCCATGGACTGTTTGATCGGACGATCGATCAGTATGTTGGCCTAATCGATCGGTCATACTAATTTTTGCCCGTTTGCCTCGGTTTAAGCTCCAATTCCTGTAAAAAGTGCACAAAAAGGGTTTTAATGCATTTTAGGAGTTAAAATACTAAATTAACACTGAAATGCAACTAATCAACCACCAATTTAGGTCTTGAGATTACTATTTCTAAGAGTAATCAACACCCCCCAACTAAGCCTTTGATAGTCCCTATCAAAGTACGAGAGGAAAAACAAAAATATACACATGTATTAACCTTATTCAAGTCAAATCTCCATCTCCTAGGTTGTGAACCATCGCAAGGCAAAGGCATAAAGCATGGAAGAAATAAAACACATTGACGCGTACTACCAATGACATATGACCCTAATGGCTCATAACTCGTACAATTATGTCCTTGATGCTTCGATCTAAGTCTCACAAGGCATACGCTCAATTTTGAACATGAACACTCATGGTCCCTCAATGGAAAGCTCTTTTAACGAGTAAATATATAAATCGTGCAAGTAGAGCAATTCCGAAATCAAAAATGAATAAATTGTAAGTGTATTGACTTGGCATAGCTTCATGAAGGAATATTCACAGTTTAAACATAATCTAGAAAATTGACATTAATGCCTTATACACAATTGAATTAAAGATTCATGTATCTTCAAATACCGAGGTCATAAGGGTGATGAATGAAAGAAGAGCTATGTAAGAGGATAGAAAGTGGTAATAGGTTTCAACATATGCATGCGCATTACACATGGTGATCAATGACATTCACTTCCGCACTTTCAATCTTTTGAATCACTTTTGAAATTTTTCATCTTCCTTCACCTCACTTCTTTTGTATTTGATTCTTTTATTTTTTTATTTTTTTATTTTTAGATACACCTTTTCATTCCTTTCTCTATTTTTTCTTCTTTCTTTCTTTTTTTTTTTTTTTTGTTCAACTCCATACACTTCCAACTTTACAAATGTAAGAGCAATGCATCAATTGGCATTGACAACTTTTAAGCTTAATGCACATGCATATGAACATTAAGAAGAAGAACAAAAAATACACATAAAATGGCTCAATGGAATGAAATGGCCTATGCGTTTAGAATCCGAAGAATATAACAAATCAAAACTTCAAAAGTGTATAAAGGGTCAATAAATCCATTTAACACTCGAACATGTAAACCAAAATCAAATATAATGAAGCTATTCAATGAATGAGGATCAATAAAAATAATCTTGAATAAATGTGATTCACTCTTCAAAGGTGATAAAAAGGCTCTAAAGCTCACACGGTAAAAATCTCCACCTTATAAGGACATGTATGTATAAGAATGAAACATACGGCATCACATAACATATTAGTGCACAACAATGTGAATTGTCTCTTATAATGATTTTATGCCAAAAACTTGCAATGTATCATAATCTCTACGGTGGGTTAATCATCAACTCAAATTTAATAAAAAACATGGTATGGTACTTGTCTGAAACAACCTTGACACCTCTATCACAAAAATCTAAAAAGAAATGATATCAACAATAAAGGACATAGCTAAGGTGACAAGTTATAGAAAAGAGCGATACTGATACCATACAATACCCATTACCTCGATCGGAATAATACATGCGATATGAATATCAATCAAAAAGTGTACCTGTAACTAAAATGCCAAAATATACCCGGGATAGACAAAAATTACAATACATGTATACAAAAAGGGGCATGCCAAAATAGGAAAGATCATTATACAAACAGCTCAAAAATACATACATCCACTATAATAAAAAAGGTTTAAATACATCATATGAAATGAAATGCTATGAAGTGCACAATGCATCTAATCTAACTGGAGATCAGAAAAGAAATCCCTATCATCATCTGGAGGAGGCTGTCCAAGGTGTTGGATAATCTCCTGGAGTCGAGTGGACTGTGTCTGCTGCTGCTACTGAATGTCAGTCAGCTGAGCCTGAAGTGTAGCAATGCAGTGTCCTGGAGATCTAATCTAGCCATAATGTCGGCCTGCCACTGCTGGGGCTTTGTCCGCTGAGTGGTCAACTGCTCCTGGATGGCTGCCAAAGTCTGAAGTATCGTCCCTTGAACTGGCTCCTCCTGCTCCTAAGCCTGGGGCTGTGCTGGCTGCTCTGTCTGATCCTGTCGCTGCTCCCCTGACTGGGTCTCGGCCTGTGTTTGAGAAGGCGGCTGTTGAGAAGATGAGTGAGCTGAACTAGCTGTCCCCCCCTTCTTCGTCAACTGCCTTGCAGCCCTCTTCTCTGTCTTCCAGTCTATGTCAGTTGAGGAGGATAGCAGGACAACATCTAAAACACTAACCCTAGCCGCCCTAATCCTCGCTGTCAGAAAGCAACCAAAGGGGATGCTGGACTGGGGAGTAGCAACTTGGGTCTCGACCCACAGTGCCATATATATGAAGTGGGGCAAGTCAATAGTCCTGCTTGTCCCAATAGCCCACATCAACTGCCCCTGCATCCTACTACACTCCACCGTCCTCCCCAATGGAAAGATCGAATAGCATGTCCATAGGAAAAGCGGGTGGTATCTGGGGGCAAGTTGCCTAATCCTGATCTGGGAAGCGGTCCAAGACTTTCCCAGTGCTAGAATCTCAGTGCACATCTCCTCATGAGATGGTGGGTGCTCCTCGTCATAAGAGAACTGAGGGTTAGCAACCCTCGGTAAACCAAACTGCTCGGTAAAGGAATCCGGGGTGATAACAACATCTTTACCCGGAACCCAAGAGCGAATAATATGCCTGTCGCCACCAACGGGGTCCGATGAAATGTTGGCCATGAACTCTGCCACGAGGGTGGCTGAGTACTGGCCTCTAAAAGAAGCTAACCCTAACTATTGGCGATCGGTCAATGGCTTTAGCCAACCATATGGCTCTCCATCGAACTGACTCACGGTCTAATGCCTCTCCACTACCACCTTACGGGCGCTCCGCACCCGTCCAAACTCTCGCTCCTGATCTCTCCTCCGGAAATGAATAGTATCATACTCTCCCTTTCTCTCCCTCCTAGCATGCTCTCGCTGGAGCTGCTGAAATTGAGCCAGAGTCTGAGAAGCCCCCGCCCCAGCTGTACCCTCAGTACTCCTAGTCTCGACCATCGACCTCTAACTAAACTAAGTATAGCTGGAAATGAAAGAATGGACAAAGATTAGAGGAAGGAATATGATGCGGATCGCATAGCAGAAGATTAATTGGAGACGCGGCGGCGGCGATATACCCGGGCCGGTGGTCGGTAAATTTCAATCGGCCATAACTTTTGACTCGTAACTCCGTTTTCTTATTATAATATGGTTTCGAGGAGCTAGCGACGAGCCGGAGAAAGGGGAAAAATAAAATGATTTTTTGGCCTAGAAAAACGTAAAAAAATGCCTTTAAGTATGTTTCTTAGCCCGTTTTATGTTTTGGGCTTATTCTTTTTGGGCTTTTTGCCAGTTTTTCTTATTTGACCTGGTTTGTCCCGGGCCCTAGGGTTGCGTGCCGCTATATATACTATTGTTTGACCTGTTTTCAGTAGTTTTTGAAGTTTAATAAAATTTGTGTTTGAAAATTACACTTTTTTTCTAATCGTTCGGAATTCTTGCGAATCAACGAACGCTTGATGCCTTTGAGGCTGTGATTCGTGGTGATTCTACAGGTTGAGAGAAAGACTTTAATCCGGCATTTGTGGTGAATCAACAGATTGAAGTTGAGTTTCTCATTTTCTAAAGTTTCGCTGCATCAGAATACCTCTCGAAGAGCAGAAAATCGTGAGAAGATGAAACAAAGTCCACCAAAGTGAGCTGGCAGGGCCTCGCTGCTCCGATATATGAAAAAAACTCTCAAAACTCTCAACTTCTAGCGAGCAAATGTGAATGAACAGTAAACATTTGGATTTATATAGGCAGCTCTCATTCTCGATCGATCGGCTCTTAAACCGATCGATCGCCTTGCGGACCGATCGAAATGGAGTGCCAGCGATTGAATGGCCGATCGATCGATACCGATTCCTTTCGATCGGTGCGGTAATAAATGCCATGCCCGATCGATCGCTACTACTTCATCGTTTGATCGACCGATCAATCGGTTTGGTGCACCGATCGATCGCAAAAACTGTCTCTTTGAAGTTTTGCAAAAATTCTCAAGATTTTCCACAGCAACAAATAAATGGTGCGCCCCCCCCCCCCCCCCCCCCCCCAAACTAGAATCATGCTATGACCTCAAGGCATGAGAAAAATGGACGAGAAAAAGAACAACGGGGTGGGCGGGAATCTCAGGAATACGAATGTACACAACTAACTACCAAAAAGATAAGAGAAAGGAACCTATAAAAAGGAAAACAAAAGAACTACTCCTAAACTATAAAACACGACAAGCTAATGTCACTCAAAGGACGGTGGATCAATGAGCCATTTGTGAGATTTTGCACCTCAATGGCCCCATGGGGAAAAACTTCTTTCACAAGATATGGCCCGGCCCACTTACTCTGTAATTTGCCTAGAAATAAATGCAAGCGTGAATCATACAATAACACTTTTTGGCTGACTTTGAAAGTTTTTCGAATGATATGTTGGTCATGAAAGTGTTTCATTCAGGCCTTAGCAATTTTTGCATTTTCAAAGGCGTCATTGCGGAGTTCATCTAACTCATTGAGTTGGAGTTTGCGGTGGGTACCCGCAACATCAATATCCTCATTACATTGACAAATCGCCTAATATGCTTTATGCTCAATTTCGACGGGAAGATGACAACCCTTCTCGTACACAAGTCTATAGGGCGATGTGCCAAGAATGGTTTTATAACCCGTGCAGTATGCCCACAACCCATTGGTCAATTCAAGAGACCAATCTTTCCTATTTGGATTGACGGTTTTCTCAAGAATTCGCTTGATTTCCCGATTGGTCAACTCTACTTGCCCTTGCGTTTGAGGATGGTATGGTAATCCAACCTTATGGACCACTCCATACTTACGCATTAAAGACGCAAAGGGCTTGTTACAAAAATGCGAGCCGCCATCACTTATCATGGCTTGAGGCATGCCATACCTACAAAATATGTTTTCTTTCAAAAATCTCAAGACCACTTGGTGGTCATTGATTCGGGTGGCAATTGCTTCCACCCACTTTGAGACATAATCTACCGCAACAAGAATGAAAAGGTACCCACACTAGTTAGGAAACGGTCCCATGAAATCAATCCCCCAACAATCAAATATTTCCAAAATAGTGATGGGGTGAAGAGGCATCATGTGCCTCTTCGAAAGTGTTCCTAACCGTTGGCACCTATCGCAAGCAAGACAAAAGGTATGTACATCTTTGAACATGGTGGGCCAATAAAGCCCACATTGTAAAATTTTGGCTGTGGTTTTCTTGGAAGAGAAGTATCCTCCACAAGCATGAGAGTGACAAAACTCTATTACTTGTTGAAATTCATGATTCGGGACACACCGGCGAATGATTTGGTCCGGACAATACTTAAAAAAGTGGGGATCATCCCACGAAAAATAGTGCACATTCTGGAAGAATTTACGCTTGTCAATGGATGACCATGTGGAAGGAACCTCACCGGTGACAAGGTAGTTCGCAATGTCCACAAACTAAGGGGTTGAAACTTGCTCAACGGCACTCACATGCATGAGATGCTCATTCAGGAAGTGCTCCTTGATAAGGGTTGGGTCCATGGCTCACCCATTTAAGGGAAGCCGAGACAAGTGATCCGCAACCACATTTTCAACCCCTTTTTTTTTATCACGCATTTCAATATGAAATTCTTAGAGCAAAAGTATCCATCGAATGAGGCGTGGTTTTGCATCGGGTTTTGTGAGGAGATACTTTAGGGCCGCATGGTCAGTGTAGATGATGACCAATGACCCAATCAAGTAAGACCTAAATTTGTCTAGTGCAAAAACCACCGCAAGGAGTTCCTTCTCGATAGTGGTATAGTTGATTTGAGCTTCATTGAGAGTTCTAGAGGCATAATAAATGACATAAGGCTTCTTATCAACTCTTTGTCCTAGGACAGCCCCCACGGTATAGTCGTTAGCATCGTACATTAGTTCAAATGGAAGAGACCAATTGGGTGCTCGAATGATTGGGGCGGAGGTCAAAAGTCCCTTCAACTTGTCAAAAGCTTGTTGACAAGAAGATGTCCACTCAAAGGGAACATCTTGGGATAAGAGATGACACATGGGCCTAGAGATTACACTAAAGCCCTCAATGAAACGCTGATAGAAACCGGCATGCCCAAGAAATGACCTAACCTCCTTCACGCACGTTGGGGCGGGCAATTTTTGAATGAGTTCAATCTTTGCCTTGTCTACCTTAAGCCCTTGGGCCAACATAATATGGCCCAAAATTATACCACTGGTAACCATAAAATGACATTTCTCTCAATTAAGCACAAGGTTGCTCTCCTCACATCTCATCAAAACTTTCCCTAAGTTCCCAAGACAACCCTCATAAGTATCCCCATAGATGGAAAAATCATCCATGAAGACTTCAACGATTTGCTCAACCATGTCGCTAAATATGCTCATCATGCACCTTTGAAATGTCGCCGGTGCATTACATAGCCTGAAGGGCATACGTTTATAAGCATATGTGTTAAAGGAACAAGTGAATGTTGTCTTGGCTTGATCCTCAAGGGCTACATTAATTTGATTGTACCCCGAATATCCATCTAAGAAACAGTAGAAAGCCTTACCAGACACCCTTTCTAGGACTTGATCAAGGAAGGGTAAAGGGAAATGGTCTTTTCGGGTCACATTATTGAGGTGGCGATAATCAATGCACATTTGCCACCCGGTTTGCACACGGGTTGGCACTAACTCATTATTGTCATTCCTTATCACCGTGACACCCGATTTCCTAGGCACCACTTAGGTCGGACTCACCCATTTTGAATTGGAGATGGGGTAAATGATACCTGCATCTAGAAATTTTAAAACCTCACCTTTAATCACTTCCTTCATATTTGGATTCAATTGCCTTTGCATTGGCAAACAGATTTAGCCTCCTCTTCTAAGAAAATGCGACGAGTGCACATGAGAGGACTAATCCCATGAAGGTCGGCGATGGTCCATCCTAGGGCTTTTCTATGTTTCCTCAGCAATGTTATCAACCCTTCCTCTTGGCTCCCAGATAAGCTAGAGGAAATCACAACCGGGTAAGACTCCCCATCCCCTAAAAATTTATACTTTAAATTGGAAGGCAAAGGCTTCCTCCGAAGGAATTGGTTTCTCGGCACTAGGGTGGAGGGGTTCAAAAGAAGGGGTCCATTGAACCACATGTAAACACTCCTCTCTCTCACCCTTTAAATGAGACAATTCACTCAAAGCTATGCCCTCACTATCAAGTGAAGCATGCGGTTCACCCCTTACTAATGCTCTTTCCAAGGGGTCCTCAAAAACCTCCTGCTCAAAGTGATCTTGAACTATGCTCTCTATGATGTCTACCTCCCGGATATCCTCACACTCTCCCTTTTGTTTGGCAACCGAAAAGATGTTAAGCTCAAAGGTGGTGTTGCCAAAAGACAATTTCACTAACCCATTCCTACAATGAATGATGACATTGGAAGTAGCTAGGAAAGGGCATCCCAAAATCACAGGAATTTGGTTGTGAGCTATACAACTCTCAATAGGTTGAGTATCTAGGACTTTGAAATCGATTGGGAAGCAAAAGTTATCAACTTGGATGAGAACATCCTTGATGATACCTCTTGGAACCTTAATAGAACGATCCGCCAATTGCAAAGTAACCCGAGTAAGGCTCAACTCTCCTAGGCCAAGTTCCTTATACACTGAAAAGGGTAAAAGGTTGACACTAGACCCTAAATCCAACAAGGCACGATCGATCTTGGTATTCCCAATGGTATAAGAAATGGTGGGACATCTGGGGTCCTTGAATTTCAGCATAGTTTTGCATTGCAAAATAGCACTTTGATTTTTATTCATCATGACGGTTTACTTGACATACAACCTTCGCTTAAAAGTGCATAAGTCCATTAGGAACTTAGCATAAGAAGGTATTTGCTTGATTGCGTCAAGGATAGGGATGTTGACCTTTACTTGCTTGAACACTTCATAAATTTCCGCATTTAAAAGTTCATTCTTTGGTTTGGTCAACCTTTGCGGGAAGGGAGCATGTTTGACTATGTCCCTTCTCTTCTCCCTTTCACTCTCACTCAAAATCTTTATGGGGTTGGCTAAGGTTTCCCCCCTTCTCTCGGCTCTTTTTCCTCTCTCTCTTTTTCTCTCCCTTTCTCTTCTTTATCAACACTCTTCCTAGAAGTCTCATCCCGAGGTGGGATAGTTTTGTCAATGGTCTTGCCACTTCTAAGGGTGGTTATGGCTTGCACTTGGTCATGACTTGGACTAGGGTCATTCTTACTCTTCGTTATGTGCACTTGCCTAACCGCCGGGTTAGGTTAAGGTTGAGCCGGGAAGATTCCCGGGATATTTTGGGTTAAAGCTTGTGTCAATGTAGACATTTGCTTTTGGATGTCCTCCAGTAACCTAAAGTATTGGTCTAACACCTTCTCTTGTTTATCAACCCTTGAACTAACCCCCCTCATGTCATTGGCAAGTTGGTAAACATTGTCCTCTATGGGCTTCCTATGGACGGGTTGATATGGCCTTGGTTGATTTTGGAATTGAGTCACGGGTGCTTGTTGGTAAGGTGGAGGTGGATGTTGTGGTTGGAGTGCTTGTGGAGGTAGATGTTGTGGTTGGAGTGCTTGTGGGGGTGGAGGTTGTGGTTGGAGTGCTTGTGGGTTTTGATACCCTTCTTGGTAGTTGTGGGAGTTTGAAGTCCCTTCATTGTTCCTCCACCCAAAGTTGGGATGATCTCTCCATCCCGGGTTGTATGTGTTTGAATAGGGGTTGTCCCCTCCTCTTAAATATTGGCCAATTGAGTTAACTTGGCCATGCAAAGCCTCCTTCACACCCGGAATGATTGGGCATGAAGAGGTGGTATGCTCTGAGGTTTCACACACAAGATAACATGTTTCTCTCATCTCCTCACTCTCTACCGATTGAACTTTTTTCACCTTAAGAGCCTCTAATTTTCTTACCAAGGTAGCCACCCTAGCATTGACATCATCAACTTCCTTGAGTTGATATCTTCCCACCCCTTGTTGGATTAAGCGACCCTCAGGATTTGGGGTCCTGGTAAGTGCCCAATCTCTAACCTTATTTGCCGAGTTATCAAAATAATCGTATGCCTCATGGGGTTGCTTATCAAAAAACGTCCCCGCACACATAGACTCGACAAATTGCTTGAGTTGGGGTGTCAAAGAAGAATAAAATGTGTTGATGACATGCCAATCGGCAAACCCGTGATGAGGGCAAGAGTTTAAGAGGTCTTTGAAACTCTCCCAATATTGAAAGAAAGTTTCCCCTAACATAGGAGAAAACTGAGAAATTTGCCTTCGTATGGCCTCGGTTTGATTTTCGAGAAAACATTTGCTCAAAAATTTCCCTTGGAGAGTAGCCCATGAGTGGATGGACATGGGTCGCAAAGAATTAAACCAAAGCTTAGCTTTATCCTTCAAACAAAATGGGAAGAGTTTTAACAAAAATACTTCCCTAGGACATAAGTTGTCCATTGCAATTGAACAAGCATCCTCAAATTCCTTATGAAAAATGTAGAGTTGTTCCGAATCCATCCCATGGAATTGAGGCAACATTTGCATCATTCCCGACCTAATGTTTAGAGTGTTGTGATGGGGTAGGAAAACAATGCACGATGTTGGTGCTTGCCTTGGTGGGTTTAGGTAATCCCGTAGGGTGCGTAGAGGGGGAACCGCCACGTCGCCATGGTGGCTCCCTCTCTCAAAATCCTCATTACCTTTCGGGTTGAGTTGGACATTTGGATGCATGGGTTGAGTATTAGGTAAACTAGTTCATTTTGATTTGCCATTGGAATGAAACCTAGGTCGACCACTAATGGTAAGCTAGGTGTTGGTGAAGATGTGCTTGTGCTCTCAATACTCTCAATCCTCACAAGGCGATGATGTTCGTCCCTCGTGAAATATGACATGCAAGAATGAATGCACACATAAGGTTGGACCGTTTGGGTCGTTCAGCACATCATACACAATTCCCTAGGCTAGACAATGGCTTTTTTTTAATTCTAGGCCGGACAACGGCTTTTTCTCAATTCAATCCCATACTTCTAATCTCCACATACAATAAGCGTACCACCAATTTGAAACTTGAACACACTAACCTAACTCCATTAAATACTCCCGAAAAGGGAAAATTTCCTAACAAAAATGCAATGCAATTAGACTATATCAAACAAAAGAAACTAAAGAAAAGGAAAAATAAAAAAAATAATCTCTAAAATAAAACACCTTAAGGGAAATGAGAGTGTACCGGGGCCCGTAGATGCTTCCCTCGAGGGTGGTGATGAAACCCACCTTTTTTGTTTTTTTTTTCTTTGCTTGCTCTTCTTCTTTTTTTTTTTTTTTTCAATTTTCTTCCGCAATCCTTAGCATTCGTCCAATGTAGCTTTTGCCTACAAATTCCATGGCAACGGCGCTAAAACTTGATATACCTCCAGATGTGCTTCACAACCAGAGTCACTCCGCACGAATACGGAGGTCGCGAATATGGTAAAATCGGAGAATCTGGTGTCGTTCTCTCCTAAGAAAAATTTGCAAATATAGCAGCAAAACTCAACTAGCATGGGCACTTATCTTGATGGATTGCAAAGGAAAATTCTTTTCTTTTTCTAACATAAAATAGACCGAAAATTTGTTGATTTTGAGATGATGGTTGTTCTATGATTAGTGCAATAACTTAATAATTAATGAAGGCAATAAAATCTAGTTTTATGTAATTAGGGAAAAGCTTGGACATGGTTGTTTCAATCCACCAATTCATTGATCAATTAAGTAAAACAATTGAAATTCCAAGACAATTAAAGAAGGATTTGAATGTAATTGTTCCAATCCCCCAAGTTCCACAAGAATTTCAATAGAGGTTTGTTGACTCAAATCAAGGATCACTCCATGAATCCTTGCTTTAGAGGATTTTGACTATAAAACCTTGAATTCTCATTTAATTAAGATTAGATTTGAAATAGATTTATAGAACCTTAGAGACAAACCTTAGATTTGTGCAATCCCTATACCAATTAAAGAATTGTGCATAGCAATTACCAAATTGTGTTATGAATATAAGTTTTATTATGAAATTAAACCCAATTAAGAAGTGAAGTAGAAATTATAGGATAATTCAATAAAATTCATCTACCTCTATAGAAATCGTTGAAGATTCTTGGCAAACCTTCACAATTAAATCCAAATTGAGGTTTAGCTACTTGGTTCCATTATAGAAAGCATAGAGAAATGTAGATCTTGTATTGAAATTAGAAGATTCTAGTGTTTGGTTACAAGGAAAGTGAAAGAAAATACAAGAAAAGCTAGGAAAATCTCCTCTCTCTCTACAATGTTCTCCAAATACAAACTATCTCTAAAAGAATTAATTCCAAAAGTTGAGAATCCCCTCAAAATTGGCTATAATATGATTTATAGGCAAAAATAGAACAGGAACTTCGGCAACCGTGCCCACAGTTGGGGATGCATGCACACAGGTATCCTATGAATGCCTTCATGCTAAACACCCTCTTTAAAGTTTGCTCAATCTTTGCAGGCTTGTGCACGGGAGGAATTACCGTGCTCGTGGTTAGTTAACCGTGCGAACGGATAACTGACCCGTGCACACAGTCAGTTGACTGTTTTGGCCCCCCAAGCTTGTTTTGATCCCTTTTAAGCTCAAAACCTAAAAATCAAACCATTAAACATTGTTAGGGGTATTATTAGGCTAAAACAATAGTATAAGTAAAAAGCTATTTAGGGACTAAGGATTACACTTTTGGAGTGTAATCACCACTCCCCACCTAGCTTTTACTAGTCCCTAGTAAAACATTAGAAATAAAAGATAATTTTCACTTTCATAAAAGTCACGTATGAATTTAGCCCATGTATCAAGCCTTTGAACTTTTAGGTTACCCCTAGTGGACGAGTGGTGTTTTGTGAGAGTTTCTAGTGATGATACCCACAAACATCCCTTTGTGAATTGCAACTCAAGATAGGAATAACAAGAACATGCATAACCCAACTCAAGCTAACACTAGATATCACTCCTAACTCCTAACATATGTAAAAGTATGCAATCATTCATGCAAAAGAGAGGTTCAAGTGTGTGGATGAAGAATCATGCTAAATAACTCAAGTGAAACACACCTATACAATCTCAAATCTTTAAGCTTTGATTCAACACCTCACCAAGTATACACTCATAAATAAAGACTCAGATGGTACTCACAACGACATGTTCAATAATAGAGAAAGTGTAAATGGAAATCAAGTGAATATACCAATTACCATAAATCGAAAAGATACAAGTGCATTAACCTATCATAGCTTCATGAAATAACATTCATAGTTAAGCATTGATTCAAAGAAGTTGACAAGTAATGACTTATATTCTAATGAAATCCTCAAACAAGCACAACTAGAATCAATTAGGCCATTTTAGGTAAAAAGGTAGCTTAGAAAGTACAGGAGAGAAAGGTTAAGAAAGATTGAAAAAGGTCAAGTCATGTGTGTGTAAGCGCCCCATTTTTTACCGCTCGGCAGTCTACACTCCGTCCAGACTTGTTTTCAAGTCATTTGGGCGTATTCCTATCGAATCCAATTCTCTAGTTCCAAATTCCGTCTTTCCATCGCTTCGTGGGCCTGTCAGGCCCAAATAGAGGCAAAATGACCAAAATGCCCCTAGGGGCATTGTCCTTTCTTATTCCAATTTCAATCCCTCTCTCGAGACAGTTTATTCCTCGAGACGGTCCGAGTAGCAAAACTACTCACAAAACCGTTAGAGTGGCGGAAACACTCACAAAACCGTTAGAGTAGCGGAAGTATTCACAAAATCGTTAGAGTGGCGGAAACACTCACAATCCAGGCACGTCTCTTCGGAGACGGTAAGACCCTTTTTCAATCCCACTCTCGAGACAGTTTATTCCTCGAGACGGTTCCAACCCAGGCACGTCTTTTCGGAGATGGTAAGACCCCTTTCCAATCCCTCTCTCGAGACAGTTTATTCCTCGAGACGGTCTGAGTAGCAAAACTACTCACAAAACCGTTAGAGTAGCGGAAATACTCACGAAGCCGTTAGAGTAGCGGAAATACTCAACCCCGTCCGAGTAGCGGAAATACTCACAAAACCGTGAGAGTAGCGGAAATACTCACAAAACCGTTAGAGTAGTGGAAATACTCAACCCCGTCCGAGTAGCGGAAGTACTCCAAAATCATCAACCCCGTTAGAGTAACGGAAATACTCACAAAATCGTTAGAGTAGCGGAAATACTCAACCCCGTCCGAGTAGCAGAAATACTCACAAATCATCAACCCCGTTAGAGTAGCGGAAATACTCACACCGTTAGAGTGGTGGAAACACTCAAAACCTAGGTAAATACCAGTGGCTGTTAGCCCACTTCGGTGGAAAAGGACCAAACTACCCTTAGGACCTTTTCCGAGACTTTTCGGTCGAGATGACCATTTTGCCCCTAGGCATCCGAACACCCCGGGAACCACACCGGCTCTGGGTATCAAACCGGTAACCTCTTGAGAATACTTTTTATAGTGTTCTCAACCTTCCTTTACCTTTCCGGACCATTCCGAGTCAGTTCCGGCCAACCTGGTACAAAATGACCGTTTTGCCCCTGGTGGGCCGGTCTCCTTTTTCAACCACACCGGCTCTGGGAATCCAACTGGCAACCTCTGGGAACATTCTAAATAATGTTTCCAGATCCCAAGTCTTCTTCCGGGACAGTTTGAGTCTGTCCCAGCAGTTTTCCGGTCCAGTTGACTGTTTTGACCTTAAAGGCTCGGTCGACCTTTCCGACACATCTTATCTTCATTTTTCAAGTCAAATACCTCCAGGACACTATTTTAAGTGTTCTTGCTCCTTTCCGGCCTACCGGGTAATTCCCGACTCCTTCAAATCATTCCCGGACTTTCCGGGGTCACTCCTAGTGAAGCCAGGCTAAAATTTACATGGTAGTCACTAGTACAGGCGCCCAAATCTAGTCAAAGATACGTTGCTTGCCGACCTTAAACCTTTCCTAATTGTTTGGCGCCACTAGTAGTGGCGCCAAGCCAAAAAATGGCCTGACACCACTCCTAGTGGCGCCAGTGTAAAGTTTGCCCTGGCGCCACTGCAACAGGCGCTAGGTTGGTCCTCCCTCTATAAATACAGAGCCTCATTCAACGTGAAAGGGGTCTGCAAACTTAACCTAGAAATCACACAACTCAATATACAGAGCTCGAGCACCTCCAAAAACCCTAGTTTCCTTAGGTTCTCCAAACCCTAGCCACCCTACACTAAACCCTAGCCACTATACACAAACCCTAGCCTCCTCTACACTCATACACTCCCCCATACACTCATACACTAGCCTTCAACCACCCTTCGAAGACTTGAAGAGCTGCCATCCAAAGCTTGAAGACAACCCTTGAAGACTGAAGGTGAAGATCAAGATAAAGACCAAAGACCGAAGACTGCACGACGCGCAAAATAAACAAGATACAAGGTAGGCTCCCGATTTAATTTTCTGCACTTCCCCCCTCTCTCTTCTCTCTCCAACCCACTTGGGTTTTCTCTATTTTAATCCCCCATCTCTTTCCCCCCCTTTTTTTGCATGCTTGAAACAAGGGGATTCCTGGTCCATGTGTAGGATTGGGCTATTGGAGAGTCACCGTGTCAGGGCTTTCTTCTAGTCTAACCAAAGACCACGTGGGTCCGGCCTCCTTGATTATGTGGTGAAACCTTAACCTTGTATGTTCACGACCCCAAATTGCATTGTGTATATCATAGTCTTGCATCTTCAAAAAATTGTTTTCAAAAAGTTGTTTTCAAAAATTATTTTCAAACTTGTTTTCAAAATTGCATCAAAAGCTCTTTTTCAAAAACTTGTTTTCAAAACCACAATTCTAGGGTGATTCTAGCCTTTCCATGGCTAGGGTTGTTTTAGGAAAGTGTTACATTAAAAGTGACCCTTTGGTCTATATTTTCAAATCTTGTTGTTTTCAAAACCACTTTCCTAAAGTGGTTCTAGCCTTCTTATGGTTAGAATTGCTTTAGGAAAGTGAGTTGTTTTTACACCTTCTAAAAACTCTCTTTAAAAATCTCTTCCTAAAAATCTCTTTTTCAACATACTTTCCTAAAACTCCCCTCTTCAAAATTGTTTTCAAAAACTCCCTTCCAAAATCTATTTTTTAAAACTCCCTTTTTCAACTCCTCTCTCCAAAATCCTCTCTCCAAAATCCACTTTCTAAAACTCTTCTCCAAAAATCTTTCCAAAAACTCCTTCCTAGGATTCCCTTCTAGAAAACCTTCGTTTCCAAAAACGCACTTTCTAAAAATCCCTTTTTCTTAGAGCCCAAGTCAAGCCCTAGAACCCACAATTAGGAAACCCTAAATTTTCTTCCCAAAAACATGGTTTTCAAACTTTGCCCCAAACCTAGGTTTCCAAAATCTTTTGTTTTCTACGTCAAAACTATACATGTTTCCAAAACCTATTTTCTATGTCAAAACTATAATTTTTCAAATTTAGGGTTTCTAGAATCTCCTTTTCCAAATCCTTCCTAAACCTCCGTTTTTCCTAAATCTTAAGTTTCCTAAACTTGAACATAAAATCTTTCATAAGTTTTAAAACTCAACTTTCAAATCTTTCCTAATTCAACCCTTTCCTAATTCTACCCGTTTCCAAAATATTTTTCAAATCCAAGCTTTCAAATCTTTCCTAAACTCAAACCTTTCCTAATCTCAAGATTTTCTAAAAACTCTAAAACTTTCTAAATCTTAAACTTTCTAAATATCAAATCTTTCCAAATTCAAAACTTTCTAAATTTGAAACCTTCTTAAGTTAAATCTTTCTAAACCTAAAAACTTTCTAAATTCTAAACTTTCTTAAACTTCAAATCTTTCCAAATCTAAGACTTTTCTAACTCGAAACTTTCTTAATTCAAACATTTCCTAAACTAGAAACTTTTCTTTTTCAAACCTTTCCTAGAACAAAACTTTCTTATTTTCAAAACTTCCTTGTTTCCAAAACTTTCCAAAATCAAAACTTCCTTTTTTCAAACGTTTCTAAATTCGAAACTCTCCTAATTTGAAAACTTTCCTAATTCAAAACTTTCCTAAGTTGAAACTTTCTTAAACCTAAAACTTTCCAAAATAACATTTTCCTAATTCAAAACTTTCCTAAGTTGAAACTTTCCTAAACCCAGAACTTTCCAAAAATAACATTTTCCTAATTCGAAACTTTCCTAATCTAAATTTTTCCTAAACTCCAAGTTTCCAAATCTTTCCAAATCTTCCAAATCCAACATTCCAATCCAATCTTTCTTAATCTCAAGTCTTTTCTAGGTCTCCTATCTTTCCTAAGTCTAGGTTTCCTAAACCTCCATCTTTCCAAAACAAGTCTAAATCTTTCCAAGTTCTACTTTTTCAAATCAAAATTCAATCTTCTCAATTCCTAAATTCTAAATTCCAATTTCCAATTTTCTATTCTAAGTTCAATCTTTCAATCTTCTAATCCAATTTCCAATTCAATCTCTTTCTTTCAAATCAATCTCTTTTCAATTGGACTCCGGTCCGAACTACGACTGACCTGATTCCCCCAAAGGGATACGTAGGCAACCTTCATAGGTGCGGTCACAATACTTTTCAAACTTTCAATTCCACCCTCATGGGTGCGGTTTTCAAAATCTTTTCAAATCTCAAATTCCCATCTACTTTCAAACTTCCAATTTCAAATTTCTAAATTTTCAAACTTTTTAATTTCAATTCTATCTCTTCAAATCTCTTTTCAAATCTATTTATCAATTCTCTCTTATTTTGCACTTGCATACCATGCATCATGTTAGTTTCTTTTCAAACATTATTTTTCAAAGTGGATAGGATTAACCATTAGTTAATTGGAGACTCTCATAGGTGAATCTAGGGTAGATTGACATGTAGGTACCGAAAGGGCGGGGTAGGGTGATAGCTTAGTGCGTCTTCCCTACACTTAACCAACCTCCGAATCTAGAATCACTAATTTCAAAGACCAAAAGGAGTTATTTTTCTAAAAAGGGCTAAATGTTTTCCAAAGGTTGCCAAACAACCTGTTTTCTTAAAAACTCTTTCTCGAGGAGATATTTTCAAATTGTTTTCCAAAAACCCTAAGTGCAGTCTTCGGATTATTCTTAGTTTTTAGGTGACCTAACTCACCTTAATCAAGTTAGGTGGCGACTCTAAATGTTTTTCAAAAGCCCTTTATTCAAACCAATTTTCAATTCAAACCTAGTCGCACTCATTCTTCTAGGAGGGTGAGTTCTAACGAGAGAGTACAACATTTTTCCCGCTTGTGTGAGTATTCCTCGAGTGCGAAAAATCTGGGCACGACAGTGTGATCAAAGCATGAAATGATAAATGGCTAAGTAACTCAAACTCTTCCCCTTGTCAATTCCAAAACATTATTCTAAGCATTTTTCTCTTTTCTTCATACTTTTTTCAACTTGATAACATTTCTATTTTCTTCTTCTTTCGATTGTTGTTTTACTTCTTTTGTTTCAATTCTTTTGATGTTCCCTTTTTCATTTAATATTTTCAACTTCACAATATGCTGTTTTTCTATTGAACTCCCCAGTCAATCTCTTTCTTTTCTTTCTTTCTTCAATACCTCAACATAGCATACTCTTTTCGACAACGGCATCACTTTGCAAGTACAAGATAGAAAATAATATTACTTTGCATTTCAATAAGAGAATGAAGAAAATGGATCAATGAGGGTCAAAGGAACATATGGCCTTATAATGGGAAACTTAAAGCTATCAAGGAAAATAAGTGTTTAGAATCATGTCCTAAGTACACAACCATAGAATTCTATAGAGTATAAGTGTTAATATCAAGATTGTCGCGCTCAGATTTTTTGCACTTGAGGAATACACACACAAGCGGGAAAAACACTGTACTTTCTCATTAGAACTCACCCTCCTAAAGAATGAGTGCGACTAGGTTTGAATTGAAAAATGATTTGAATAAAGGGCTTTTGAAAAACATTTGGAGTCGCCACCTAACTTGATTAAGGTGAGTTAGGTTATCTAAAAACTAAGCATAATCCGAAGACTACACTTAGGGTTTTTGAAAATGATTTTAAAAATACTTCCTCAAGAGAGGGCTTTTAAGAAAATATGTTGTTTGGCAACTTTTGGAAAATATTTATGCTCTTTTTTGAAAATAACTCCATTTTGGTCTTTGAAAACAGTGATCCTAGGTTCGAAGGTTGGTTACGTGTAGAGAAGATGCACTAAGCCATCACCCTACCCTGCCTTGCCCTTGCGGTACCTACATGTCTATTCACCTTAGATTTACCTGTGAGATTCTTCAACTAACAAATGTTCAATCCTATCCACTTTAGGAAATAAAATGTTTAAAAAGACATGATGCATGATATGCAAGTGCAAGAAAAGAGAGTTTGAAAATTGATTTGGAAAGAAATTTGAAAAGAAATTGATTTGATTTGAAAAGATAGACTTGAAATTAGAAAGTTTTAGAAATTGAAAATAGAAATTTGGAATTAGAAAAATAGATTATGGAATTGAAAACTTGAAGAAGATGGTAGAATCGGAGATTTGAAAGAAGAGTTGTGACTGCACCCATGAAGGTTGCCTACGTATCATTTTTGAGGAATCAGGTCAGTCGTAGTTCGGACAAGAGTCCATAGAAAATCGAAGATTTGATATGGAAGAAGAAGTTGAATTGGAATTTGGATTTGATTTTGAATTTGGAATAGAGGATTGGAAATTGGAATTGAAGGATTAGGAAATTGATTTGGAAAGATAGAAATTGGAAGAGGGATTTGGAGTTGTTTTGGAAAGATTGAGATTTAGGAAACCTAGACTTAGAAAGATAGGATTTAGGAAGGACTCGAGGTTTAGGAAAGATTCAACTCAAATGTTGGACTTAGAAGATTAGGAAAGATTGGATTTAGGAAAGATTCAAAATAGGAAAGGTTCGAATGAAGAAAGTTTCGTTTTAGAAAAGTTTTGTTTTAGGAAAGTTTTGAATTAGGAAAGGTTTCATTTTAAGAAAGTTTTGAATTAGGAAAGTTTTGATTTAGGAAAGTTTTGAAAGTTGGAAAGATTTGAAGTTTAGGGAAGTTTGAAAAGATTCGAAGTTTAGGGAAGTTTAGAATTTTAGAAGGATTCAAAGTTTGAGTTTTAGAAATTCTTGAAATTTGGAAAGGTTTGAATTTAAGAAAGATTTGAAGATTTAGATTTGAAAAGTTAAAATTTGGAAAGGTTGGAATTAAGGGAGGGTTGAATTAGGAAAGATTTGAAGATTTAGATTGGAAACCTAAGGTTTAAGAAGGTATGAGATTAGGAAAGAGTGAATTAGGAAAGGTTTAGACTAGGAAGGATTGAGATTCCTATTTCCTAAAACAAGGGATTGGATTTTGTTTCTAAAATGAGATAGTGTAATTTTGTTTCCAAAAATGGAGGATAGGATCTAGTTTCCTAAACAGGAGATTAGATTTGATTTCTTAAAGGAAAGATTGAATTTGACATGGATTTCGAAAGATGGAGTTTTAGAAACCCTAGATTCGAAAAGCTATAGTTTTGATGTAGAAAAGGGGTTTTGGAAATATATATAATTCTGATGTAGAAAACAAGAGGTTTTGGAAACCTAGGTTTTGAGGCAAAAATAAGGGATTGGAAATCATGTTTTTGGGAAGGAAAATTAGGGTTTCCTAATTATTGGCTCTAGGGTTTAACTTAGGCTCTACGGAAAGTGTTTTTGGAAAGTGAGTTTTTTGGAAAGAAATCCTAGAGAGGAGTTTTTGAAAAACGAATTTTTAGGAAAGCGTTTAGGGAGTGTTTTTTAGAAAGTGAATTCGAAGAAGGTGTTTTTGGAAAGAGTTCTTGGAAAGAGTTTTTCTAAGAAAAAGGCCTAGGGAGCACTTTTAGAAAGTGAATTTCAAGGAGAATATTTTTGGAAAGGAGTTTGAAAAAGAGTTTTCAAAAAATAGATTTTTAGAGGGAGCTTTTGAAAACAACTTTAGAAAGGAGATTGAAGAGAGTTTTTAGAAAGCATGTTGGAAAAGAGATTTTTAAGAGGAGATTTTTGAGAAGAGATTTTTTAGAAAATATATAAAATATCTCATTTTCCTAAAGCGATTCTAACCATAAGAAGGTTAGAACCACTTTAAGATAGTGGTTTTGAACACAACAATATTTTGAAAATATGGACCAAATTGATCACTTTAAATATAACACTTTCCTAAAGCAACCCTAGTCATGAAAAGGTTAGAATCACCCTAGGATTGTAATTTTGAAAACAAGTTTTGAAAAAGAAGGTTTTGATGCAAGTTTGAAAACGATGTTAATGCAAGTTTTTCAAAACAGGTTTAAAAATGAATTTTGGGGGAATGCAAGATCATGATATGCACAATGCAAGTTGGGGTCGTGAACATACAAGGTTAAAGACTTCACCACATAATCAAGGGGGCCGAACCCACGTGGTCTTCGGTTAGACTAAAAGAAAGCCCCCGACACGGTAACTCTCCAATAGCCTAATCCTACACATGGACCGGGAATTCCCTTGTTTCAAGCATGCAAGAAGGGGGGGGGGGGGGAAGAAGATGGGGGATTAAAATAGAAGAAAACCCAAGTAGGTTAGGAGAGAGAAGAGAGGGGGAAGATGCATAAACGTAAATAAGAAGCCTACCTTGCGTCTTCTTTATTTTGCTTAGCTTTGCACGCTTTGTTTTGCTTGTTTTGCTTCGGTCTTCGCTTAAATGTTTAAGAGTTTGTCTTCGATCTTAAAAACTTCGTAGTTGCAACAAACCAAGCCTTTAATGGAGGGTTTGAGGCTAGTGTATGAGTATATGAGAGTGTATGAGTGTATAGGAGGCTAGGGTTTGGAAAACCTAAAGGAGACTAGGGTTTTGGGGAGGTTACGAGCTCTGTATATCGGAAAGTAGGGTTTTTAGACTGAGTTTGCAGACCTCTTTCACGTTGGAGGAGGCTATGTATTTATAGACAAATGAATGACCTAGCGCTTGTTGCAGTGGTGCCAGGCCAAAAATGCTTCTGGCTCCACTAGTAGTGGTGCCAAGCCGCCACTACTAGTGGTGCCAACCAGTTAGGAAAGTTTTAAGTTTGGCAAGCAACGTATCTTGAGAAGATTTGGGCGCCTTTACTAGTGACTACAATGCAATTTTTAGCTTGGCTTCACTAGGAGTGACTCCAGAAGGTCCGGGAAGCATTTAAGGGACCGGGAATGACCCAGAAGGCTGGAAAAGGGAAGGAACCCTTAGAATAGAGTCCCGGAGGTATTTGACTTGAAAAATGATGACAAAATGTGTTGGAAGGGTTGAGCGGGCCATTAGGGGCAAAATGGTCAACCGGGCCAAAAAACTGCTGGGACGGACTCAGAATGTCCCGGAAGAAGACTCAAGATTTGGAAAAATTATTTAGATTGTTCCCAAAGGCTACTGGTTTGATACCAGAGCCGGTGTGGTCGGAAAAGGCGATCGTCCCACCAGGGGCAAAACGGTCATTTTATACCGGGTTTGCCAGAACTGACTCGGAATGATCCAGAAAGATAAAGAAAGGTCAGAAATACTATAAAAAGTATTCTCGGGAGGTTACCAATTTGATACCTAGAGCCGGTGTGGTCCTTGGGGTGTTTGGATGCCTAGAGGCAAAATGGTCATTTTGACCAGAAAGTCTCGGAATTAGCCTGAAACTGACTAGAAAGCACCTAATCATGCCAGATTGCTTTTAAGACAATCTTGGAAGGGTGGACTTATCGTTTTGAAGACTTAGGTATTATCTTGAGAAACGTGCTAAAAAATAGCCCTAGGGGTAGTTTGGTCATTTTTCACCGAAGTGGGCTAGCAGGCACCAGTGTTGACCTGGGTTTTGAGTGTTTCCACCACTATGACGGTGGTCTCATGATACAGGGGTTTGTTGGAAATTCCCTATATCGACCTGTTTGCGAGTATTTCTGCTATTCTGACGGTTGCGATGTTTGCGAATATTTCTGCTACTCTGACGGTTCGCGATCATTCCTAAGACTGCCTGATCTTGGGAAGCTGCTATAGGGACTTAGCGCCGGAGAAGTTAACTTTTTCAAAAAGCGTGTCGAAACGGACATTTCTGCATTGGCGGGCTAGCAGGCGCCAAAAGTGGACTGTTCTACCATCTAAGGGACTTGGGGTCTCGTCCCGGTCGACAGGTTTAAAGGGACTTACCGCTCCGAAGAAATTTTCTTCAGAAAATGTGCTGGATTGGACATACTTATCGTCTCGAGATATCAGTTTTCTCGAGAGAGGGATTAGAATTGGAATTAGAATTGGAAAGGGGCCTTATAGTTTTCAGAAAGACGTGCCTGTTGGAATTGGAAAGGGAACTTACTGTCTCCGAAAAGACGCGCCTGATTTGGAATTGGACCGAACAATGTCCCTAAGGGCATTTTGGTTATTTTGCCTCTATTTGGGCCTGGTGGGCCCGCAAAGCGATGGATAGACAGGATTTGACTTAGAGAGTTGATTTGACTCAGAATATGCCCACATTGACTTGAATACAAGTTTGGACGGACTGTAGACTGCGGAGCGGTAAAAAATGGGATGCTTACAAAGATCAATACTCAACTTATGAATCAAATGCAAGAATAATGAAGTTATTTTAAGAAAATAAGAATGATGAATTAATCGTTGAGTAAATGTAATCGCTCTGAAAGACGATGAATGCTCTAAAACTGACAAGGTAAAATCTCCGCTATAGTAAGAATGAGAATGCAAAAGATAGTAACAAATGGTGTTATAAAGCATGATTGTGTACAATGATGTAATCTCCTCTACTAATGCATGTATGAAACAACCCCACAATGTGTTTGGTGTAAAGAGTGAATCAATATCAAATTCAGTAAAGATATATGTAAAAGCTCCTATCTTCTAATCTCAAGTGGCACTTTCATAAGTAGTGCTATGATACCTCGAAAATAAAGAGTCAACACATCCATTATGAATAACTAGAAATCGCAATGAAAAATATATGGATAAATATGCTAAAACAATAAAAGGATGATACAGAGACCATACAATACCCAACCCTCTGCCAAATGATACAAGTGGCCAAAAGATACAATTGACATATTGCACCTATAACTGTACAATTCACACATAAGAGATAAGGGCAATAAAAAGAAAGATATATATATACACACACACAATAAGGCTCAAAAAGTAGTACATGGTATGAAGAACAGAGTTTTAGATACATCAATATGTGATACATATGGAAATATATATGATATCTAGACCCTATCTTTAACTACCACTGACTGAAGTCATCTAAATTCTAAAACGTGTGCCTTCCTAACGAGGAAGGTGCCTCAAAAGATTAGGCCAAGGTAGAAGGTCCTACGGAAGTCCCAACTCCCTGCTGTCAAAGCTGAGCTAGAATATTAGTCAACACCTACCCTTGACACGTCTACTAAGCTTTGATCTCCTCCTGAAATCTAGTGTGAGAGGCCTGGAGGGCTGCAAACTGCTCAGTCTGGGTGATTTGAAGAGTTGCTAGCTGTCTGACAAAACCAGCTTGAGCTTGCTGAAAGGATGCCATCACACTTTGCATATGTATAATAGCTGTGGTATGCTCCTGGATATAAGTACTTTACTAATCTAGCATCTGAGATAGTGCCTTAAGTGTGGGGCCAGCCTGCTGCTGCTCAGCCTGGGGTTGCTGGTCTGCCTGTTGAGCCTGCTGGACTCTTTTCTCTATCTTGGATAAATAACCCACAACCTGTTCTCCGAAGATCCCTCGATAGGCGTAAGGGCCTTCTTGAGAAGGATATCAGGAGGGATCACGATCTCGGCTCGATGGATCAGCTTGGTCGCAAAAACCAGCAAATAAAATGCACCCCTAAGGGTTGGTCGAGGTGATCGTAGAATAGAGTGCCCTGAAGAAATAATGGGGTAGATTGATAGACCTACTCGTGCCTATAATATACATAAGCTAGCCTCTCCACCTACTACACTCTGGTGTGCGGCACAAAGGTAGAATCAAAGAACATGTGAACACAAAATGGGGTCTATACCTAGCAGCTAATAGTTTCTTCGCAATCTGCAAAGAAATTCACTGGACACTAGGACTACACACCTTTGCCATCATCATCGCATGGTCAACCTTGCCTACATCCGGACACCTGAGATCTTGCTCAACTATCCTAGGGAGCCCAAAGAACTTAGCAAAAGTTGAAGGGGTAATCACTATGGACTTACCTATAATCCATGTGACAATCCTCTTATCACCTACCGTGTCACAAGAATTTATGGCCGAGATGTTGGCCATCAGATCAGCAATCAACTTAAACTTATGCTGACCACTGTATTAAGCCAAATATGTCTTCCCTCTCTTAGGAAAGACCTCACTCCAGAAATATGGCTCTCCCTCAAAGTGCTCGAGTGAAATGGCATGCTCCTGAGATGCCCCTTTACGAGTAAAAACTCCCTCATAAAGATCCTGTGCGGCCTGGCCCGTGAATTGGGTCTCATTAAAGCTAGTGGGCTACTTGCGGGACACCTTAGTCCGTAGCCTCTGGGACATCTAGACTACAAAGGAAAAACAAAGAAAAGCTTGAAAAGATATACCTAAGGATGAAGCAGGATCGGACTCGGAATAGCTAGGCTCGCGGTTGAAAACTGGCTTAGCTAGGCTCGCGACTGAAAACTAGTAGGGCTTTGCTGCTTGGCTCAAACGCTCCTGCACTCTCTCTCTGAGTTAACTTGCTGTGTGAAATGAGTTAACTTAAAGAGCTCACGGTTTATATAGAAACAATATCTAACTGTACGCATGGTTATTAAGTGCATGGGCAAGGATATATGCACCGTAAGAAGGCTTCCCCAACCGTAGGCACAGATAAGCGCCCCATAGGAAGACATGCTGAAACCGTATGCACGGACATGTGGACGTGCTCACAATTACTTGAACCGTTCAAGGTTCCCTAAAGTTTAGCCAATCATTATATGCCACGTCACCGTGCGCATGGGTAGAGCCCACCGTTCCTACGGTCAACAGACTGTATGCACGGGCAGAACAAAAATTCCTACTCTAAACTATAGAAACATCACACAAAACTATGTACAAAATAAAGCTAAAAAAAAACTCAAAATGAGCAGAGACAGAGGTTAAGCCTCGGACTTCTGCCCCCACCCCTCACCTAAAAGTTGGTAGTGTCCTCGATGCACAAGAAGAAGCAAAGAAAAAGAGTAAGACAAGGGAGGAAGGGGAGGAACATGAAAGAAATGAAATGAAACAAAATCTACACAAACTACAATGCTCCCACATTTTATTACAAATAAAGAGTACAATGAGAGAGGAAAAATGGCATGAACAACAGGGATGCATGCATAGCAACGACGACTGTACCCTTGCTGTTAACTACCATTTGCCGAAAAGGTCGCACAATTACTTCTTCTTCGTGCTGGAGGAGCTGCCTTTTGGTTTCTCAGATGTCGCAGGGGGGTGGGGAACAAGTGTTACAAGAAGAGTCAGTGACCAAGCAAGCCACCTCCATGGTGTGCTTCTCTTGCCCGACTTGGTAACATGGTTAAGGGCCTTCAAAACAACTCTATATTGAGGATCAATCTCACCGTCCTGGACAATAGTTGGCTGGCTCACTTCGCCGCCACCTTTAAAAGCCATGAAGATGGAGGGACGGAGAAGAAAAATGAAGGATCGAAGAGCAAGAGAATGCACAAAGGAACTTATCAAGGCCAAACTCATGCAACCCCGCAAAGATAAAGTAAGAAAACAAGGGCTTAATAATGCAAGAACTCCATGAAAAAGGCTCCCCTCCAATAATGCATCGGATACCTCCAAATCTACAATCATGCAATGAGTCAATAATGTATCTAAGTGCTTTTCTCAAGCTCCAATCAACCGACACAAAAAGACTATAAACAACCAAAAATAAGAAAAAGATGAAACTAATGTAACACGAAAGAAATTTTTGGCATCCCTCATGAACAATAAAGTGTAGCACTAGAATAGCATGAGTTACCCAAAAAGGAAGTGGCCACATTCCACCTCTAACTAAATGATGCCATAAACAAAACTAAGGAAAAGAGAAGATTATACTCCTAAACTAAACATCACTGAGCCATAATTACCCAAAGCTTGGTGGATCAATGAAATCCACACAATCAATCTCAACTTGAAAGCCTCAAAATAAGGCTTCAACCTTTGCTCATTAACCTTGAAAGAATACCCATTGTTGAAGTTTTAAACTTCCACCACCCAGTGAGGAAACACTTCCTTCACTAGGTAAGGATCCGACCACTTTCTCCTAAGCTTCCCCGAAAAAAGATATAAGTGTGATTTGTAAAGAAAGACCTTTTAACCAACCTTAAATGACTTTCTAAGGATGTGTTGGTCATGAAATGTCTTCATCCAGGCCTTGGAGAGCTTGGCATTTTCATATGCATCATTCCTAAGCTCTTCAAGTTCATTGTGTTGGAGCCTTCGATGGGTTCCCGCCTCATCAATGCTAGTGTTGCATTGGCGAATTGTTCAATAGGTTTTGTGCTCAATCTCAATGAGGAAATGGCAAGCCTTCCCATAAACAAGCCTATAGGGTAATGCACCAAGTATAGTCTTGTAAGCGGTGCAGTAAGCCCATAAAACGTCCACCAACCTAAGGGACCAATCTTTCCAGTTAGGATTGATGGTCTTATTAAGAATGTGTTTGATTTCATGGTTGGCCAACTCAACTTGGCCTTGAGTTTGTAGGTGGTAAGGAAGTCCAACCTTATGCACAACACCATACTTGTGCATCAAAGTGCCAAAAGGACTATTTCAAAAATGGGAGCCCCCATCACTAATGATAGCCCGGGGCATGCCAAATCTAGAAAAGATGTTTTCTTTCAAGAATTTGAGAACCACTTGGTGGTCATTGGTCGTAGAGGCTATGGCTTCAATCCATTTACTCACATCAATGGCAACTAAGATGAAGAGGTAACCAAATGAGCTAGGAAAAGGCCCCATGAAGTCTATCCCCCAATAATCAAAGATTTCAAGAATGGTAATGGGGTGAAGAGGCATCATGTGCCGCTTAGAAAGAGTTTCTAACCGTTGGCACCTATCACAATCTAGGCAAAACACATGGACATCCTTAAATATAAACGTCCAATACAAACCACATTGAAGTATTTTAGCCATGGTCTTCTTAGAGGAAAAATGACCCCCACAAGCTTGGGAATGACAAAACTCCATCACACTTGAAAATTCATCATTGTGCATACATCTCCTAATGACTTGGTCCGGGTAATACTTAAATTAGTAAGGCTCATCCCATGTGAAATAATGCACATTCCTAAAGAACTTGTGTTTGTCAAGAGAGGACCAATGGGATGGAATCTCACCAGTTGCAAGGTAGTTAGCAATGTTTGCATACCAAGGGATTGACACTTGCTCAATGGCATGAACTTCAAAGAGATGCTCATATGAAAAATGTTCATTGATAGGAGGTGACTCGGTGACTCCCCCACCTCGGGGAAGTCGAGACAAATGATCGGCAACAACGTTTTTAATCACCTTTTTGTCTCTAATTCAATGTGGAACTCTTGTAGTAAAAGAATCCACCGAATCAGGCATGCTTTTGCGTTGGGTTTGGTCAAGAGGTACTTAAGAGCGGCATGGTCGGTATAGATGATGACTAATGAACCGATTAAGTATGACTTAAACTTGTCTAATGTAATCACCACAACTAAGAGTTTATTCTTAGTAGTGGTATAGTTGATTTGAGTGTTATTGAGGGTTTTGCTAGCATAATAAATAACATGAGGCTTCTTGTCTACCCTTTGACCCAATATTGCCCCTCTAGCATAATCACTAGAATTACACATAAGCTCGAATGGAAGAGACTAATCGGGCGAATGTATAATAGAGGGCGGTAGTTAACAACCTTTTAAGCTTTTCAAAAGCTTCTTGATAGGAAGATGTCCATTCAAATGGGACATCTTGAGATAATAAATGGCACATGGGTCGGGAGATAACTCTAAAACCCTCAATGAATCGCCGGTAGAAACCGACATGCCCAAGGAAAGACCAGACATCCTTAACACATCTAGGGGTAGGCAACTTTTGAATTAGCTCTATCTTAGCTTTGTCTACCTTTGTCCCTTTAGATAACACAATATGGCATAACACTATACCTTGAGTGACCGTGAAATGACACTTCTCCCAATTAAGCACAAGATGGCTCTCCTCACACCTCTTTAACACTCTCCCCAAGTTCTCTAGACACGATGCATAGGTATCTCCATATATAAGAAAATCATCCATAGAGACCTCAACAATTTGTTCTATCATGTCACTAAAGATACTCATCATACATCTTTGAAAAGTAGTCAGCATATTACACAAGCCAAAAGGCATTTGCTTGTATGCATAAGTACCAAAAAAACACATGAAGGTAGTCATAGATTGGTCTTCTAGGGTGATTTCTATTTGATTGTACCCGGAGTGCCCATCAAAAAAATAATAAAATGCTCGACCCACTACCCTTTCTAAGATTCAATCCAAGAATGGAAGGGGAAAGTGGTCTTTTCTTCTCACCGCATTTAGTCTATGGTAGTCAATGCACGTCGTCCACCCAGTTTGGATCCTAGTGGGAATTAGCTCATTCTTTTCATTCTTGACTACCGTGATACTTGAATTTTTAGGTGCCACTGGGGTTAAACTAACCCATTTAGAATTAGAGATGGGGTATATGATACTTGCATCAAGAAGCTTAAGCACCTCACCCTTCACCACCTATTTCATGTTAGGGCTTAAACGCCTTTGCATTTGGCGCACGAATTTAGCCTCTTGTTCTAGAAAAATTCTATGTGTACACATAAGAGGGCTAATCCCATGAATGTCAGCAATGATATACCCTAGAGCTCTCCTATGATTGTTAAGCAAGGTTATCAATCTCTCCTCTTGGCTTGAAGATAAACTAGAAGAAATCACTACAGGATATGACTCTCCCTTACCTAGGAAGGCATACTTCAAAGTAAAGGGCAAAAGTTTTCTATCCAGAATGAGGCTTCTCTTTAGAGGGAGTTGGTTTGGTGGCACTAGGTTATAGTGGTTCAAATGAAGGGATCTATTGACCTACTTGCATGCATTGGGCACTCTTTACCCCTATATTAGAAAATTCTCCCAAAACCATGGTATTATCATCAAATGTGTCATGAAGCTCACTTCTCACAAGGGCTTTTTCTAAAGAATCCTCAGAGCCCTCATTCTCCAAATGGTCTTGGACAATGGATTCTATCAAGTCTATTGCCCTAATGTCCTTATACTCGCTTTGTCATTTGGCAACTAAGAAAATTTTCATCTCAAAGGTGGTGTTGCTAAAAGATAACTTCACTAACCCATTCCTACAATGAATAATGACATTTAAAGTAGCTAGGAAAGGGCATCGTAGAATAACAAAAATTTCATTGTGAGCCATGCAACTCTCAACAGGTTGGGTATCTAGGACTATAAAGTCAACCGAAAAGTAGAAATGATCAACTTGAATGAGAACATCCTCGATGATACCCCTAGGAATCTTAATAGATCGATCTAAGGTCACATGGGTATGTCTTAACTCCTAATCCAAGTGCTTTATACACCGAAAAAAGTAGGAGGTTGACACTAGACCCTAAATCTAGAAGGGCTCGATCCATCTTGGTTCCCCCTATAGTATTACAAATGGTAGGGCATCCGAAGTCTTTGAACTTTGGAGCAGCTTTGCATTGCAAAATTGCACTTTGATTATCATTCATCATGGCCATTTTCTTGACATGTAACCTTCGCTGGAAAGTACACAGGTCCTTGAAGAAATTGGCATATGAAGGTATTTTCTTGATTGTATCGAAGATAGGAATATTAACCTTTACTTGCTTGAAAACTTCTAGAAGTTCATTCTTAGGCTTGGTCATTATTTGAGGAAATGGAGCATGCTTCAATATGTCCTTCCTCATTTCCTTATTGTCCTCACTCGATGTCTCAAGGGGTTTCTCTAGACTCTTCTCCTCTTTCTCTCTCTCTTTTCTAATTCTTTGTGCTCTCCTACTTTATCCCTCCCTTTTTTACCCTTCTCAACACACAACTTTGAACGCTCTCTCCTAGGTGGAATGATTTTGTCAATGACCTTACCACTTCAAAGGGTGGTAATGGATTGTACTTATTCATGACTTGTTTGAGGGTCGAATTTGCACTCGGTTATGTGCACTTGCCTCACCGCTGGGTTAGGTTGAGGTTGAGCTGGGAATCTTCCCGGTACATTTTAGGTCAAAGCTTGTGTCAAAGTAGACATTTTCTTGGCTATATCCTCAAGCAACCTAGTGTGTTGATCTAGCACTTTCTCTTGTTTGTCTACCCTTGTATTCACCCCTCTCATATCTTGGCTAGTTGATAAATATTATCTTCAATAGACTTTCTATGAGGAGGTTGATACGTCTTGGGTTGATTTTAGAATTGTGCCACGGGTGGTTGTTGGTAAGTTTGAGATTGTGGTTGTCGCGCTTCGATTTTTCGCACTCGAGGAAAATACACATAAGTGGAAAAAACTTAGAACTCATCCTCCTAAAAGGACAAGTGGACTAGGTTTGAATTGAAAATTGATTTGATTAAGAGCTTTTGAAAAAAGTTTTGGAGTCATCACCTAACTTGATTAAGGTGAGTAAGGTCACCTAAAACTAAGTGCAATCCAAAGATTATACTTAGGGTTTTTGAAAATATTTTCAAAACTTCCTCAAGAGAGGGTTTTTAAAAAATAGATTGTTTGGAAACCTTTGAAAAGATTTAAGCCCTTTTTTAAAATAACTCCGTTTTGGTCTTTGAAAATAGTGATTCTATGTTCGGAGGTTGGTTACGTGTAGGGAAGATGTACTAAGCCATCATCCTACCCTACTCTTGGAGTACCTACATGTTTATACACCCTAGGTTCACTCATTTAGAATCTTTGATTAATAAATGTCCAATATTACCCACTTTGAAAAGAATTACATGATGCATGATATGTGAGTGCAAGAAAAGAATTTGATTTTGAAAATAGATTTGAAAAAAAGACTTGATTTTTGAAAGAAGGTTGTAGAAATTGGAATTGGAGATTTGAAAATAGATTTGAAAAGAAGACTTGATTTTTGAAAGACGGTTGTAGAAATTGGAATTGGAGATTTGAAAATAGATTTTAGAATTAGAAACTTGAAATAGATTATGGAATTAAAAATTTGAAAAAAGTTATCGAATTGAAAACTTGGAAAAGGTTGTGATAGCACCCATGAGGGTTGCTTACGTATCTCTTTTTAGGAATCAGGTCAGTCGTAGTTTGGACAAGAGTCCGATTGAAAATAAATACTTTAAGGTTTTTGAAAAGTTTGATTCGAAAGGATTTGATTAGAAAAGAGTTTGATTTGAAAAAGGCGTTGATTTGATCTTGGAATTAAAATTTAGATTTAGAATTTGACCTTAGAATTGACTTTGATTTGAAAAGATGAAACTTAGAAGAATAACTTGGACTAGATTTGGAAAGTTTGAGATTTTGAGAACTTCTTGACTTAGATTGAAATTGAAAAATCATCTTGGTTTGGAAGGGAACTTTAGAAAGGAGGTGAAGCTTCCTAACTTGGGATTAGGGTTGAACTAGGGTTTAGGTATCCAAGGGTTGGAACATGTAATTGAATTAGGAAGACTTGATTTAGATTTGAAAGGTTTGATTTTAGAAAGTTAGATTTAGGAAAGGTTTGAATTAGTAAAGGTTCGAATTAGGAAAGTTGGATTTAAGAAAGATATGAGAAGAGATTTAATTTGATTTAGAAAGACTTGACTTAATTACTTGATTTGAATGAATTTAGAAAGTTAGGTTTAGGAAAGACTAAATTTTAGAAATCTTTGAATTTAGGAAAGTTTCAAAATAAAAAAGTTCTATTTAGGAAAGTGCCAAATTAAGAAAGTTTTGAATTTAGAAAGATTTGATTCCTATTTTCTAAGGTAGAAGATTAGACTTTATTGTCCAAAATAGATGATTTAATTTGGTTTCTAAAATTGAAAGATTGGATTTGACATGAAATTCGAAAGGTTGAATTGTAAAAATCTAGGATTTTGAAATCTATGATTTGGTGTAGGAAAAGAGATTTTGGAGACTTAGGATTTGATGTAAAAAATAGCGTTTTCGGAAATCTATGATTTGAAGCAAAAGAGGAGGTCATGTTTTTAGGAAAGAGAATTAGGGTTTCCTAATCATAGAATCTGGGGCTTGACTTGGACTCTAAGAAAAAGAGTTTTTGAAATGTAGACCTTTTGAAGAGAGTTTCTAGGAAGGAAACTTGACGAGAGTTTTTAGAAAGTGGATTTTTGAAGAGAGCATTTGGAAAAGAGTTTGAAAAGAGTTTTTGGAAAATAGATTTTTGAAGGGAGTTTTTTGGAAAGGAGTTCAAAAAGCAATTTGGAAAGGAGCTTGAATATGAGGTTTTGAAAACCTTTTGAATATATCACTTTCCTAAAACGATTCTAACTATAAAAAGATTAGAACCATTCTAAGTTGGTGGTTTTGAAAACAACATGAATTTCAAATATGGACTAATATGATCTTATTGAATATTACACTTTCCTAAAACAACTCTAACCATGGAATATCTAGAATCATCTTAAGATTGTGGTTTTGATGAAAAACAATCTAGGATTTATACCCAAAATATAGACCTTGATGGTCACAATGAATATAACACTTTTCTAAAACAATCCTAACCATGGAATGGCTAGAATCACTTTAATATTGTGATTTTAAAAACAAGATTTTGAATGCAAGTTTAAAATAGAGTTTTGATGCAAGTTTTGAAAAACAACTTTTGAAAACAATTTTGAATGGATGTATGGTATGCACAATGTAAGTAAGGTCGTGAACACACAAGGTTAGGTTTTCACCACATAATTAAAGGGGCCGAATGCACATGGTCTAAGATTGAACTAGAAGAAAGCCCCCGATACAGTGACTTTCAACAGTCCTTCCTACGCATGAATCAGGGAGCCCTTTCTTTCAAGCATGCAAGAAAGAGAGGTAGAAGATGGACGACTAAAAGAGAAGAAAACCCAAGTGGATTAGGAGGAAGAAGAGAGAGGGGGAAAATACATAAACATAAGGAGAAAACCTACCTTGTCTTCTTCTTATTTTGCTCATTTTGTCTGTTTTGCTTGATCCTTGAGAGCTTCTGAGTTGTAACACTTTGAGTCTTCAATGGAGACTTTGGAGGCCTATGTATGAGTGTATGGAGTGTATGGATGTTAAGGTCAAAGTGTATGGAGGCTAGGGTTTGAAGAGACTAGAGGAAGCTAGGGTTTGGAGAGACTTCGAGCTCTTGACTCGCTTCGAAAACTACAAAATGGAGTTAGTACCCCGCAAGAGTAGAAGGGTCGTGATGAAGTATAAACCGGTAATCCGGTATCGTCCTCTCCCAAGGGACCTAGCCAAATATAGGCTCTAGCACTCAACTCACACTAATCTAGCCTAGGATTGAATTGCAATTATGTGGGGAATTGGATCTAAAATAAAAGAAAAAATAAAATGACCGAAAATCTTTAGGTTTTTGATGGGGTTTTGATTTACTAAGCTAGTGCAATGAAAATTAAAGCAATTAACTAGGCAATTGATTTAAATGTAAAGGAATTAAAATGGAAAGCTTGGAAATGATTGATTCAATCCACCAATTCACAACAAGAATTTCAATAGAGGATTTTTATAACTCAAATCAAGAATCACACCGTGGATTATTGATGCGGAATATTTTGACCATAAAACCTTGAGTTCATATTTAGTTGAGTGTAGTGATTAAACCAATTAATAGAACCCTAAAAACAAACCTTAAAAATGTGCAAGATTTATACCAATTGTTGAATTGTGCATAAATATTACCAAATGAGTTATGAATCTAAGTTTTCGAACAAATCCAACACCTAACCAAATAGAACTATACAAATCTATGAATAAAACTTTGAAGTTTATGAATCCCCATTGAAATACTTGAAAATCCTTGGTGGATCTTTACAATCACACCCAAGAGATGTTTAGCTACGAGAAATCATAATAAAGAGCATACATGAAGGTAAATCTAACATTAAACTAAGTAAAACTAGTGTTTGGTTGCTAAGAAAGTGAGAGAAAATGGCAAGAAGGAAAATAAATTACAATGTAAGAAAGTTACAATTTCTACTCCTACATTAACATTACAAACATAAATCTAAGCTAAAATACACAAAAACATAAAAGCCAACCTTGAAGGAGCTTTTCACACCACCCCCTTGGCTGCTACAAACCCAAAAAATCTTTCTCTCTTCCATTTTTTCGAACAACAAAGCTTTTAAGCTTCAAATCTGTATTGACCGATCGATCGGCACTGTTCACCGATCGATCGGCCGATCAATCGGTAAATCACCCTCTCTGAAGTTTGCCAAACCAATCGATCGGGTACTATTCATTCCTCCACTTTGAAGCTTGATTTTGACCACCTTAGAGGCCGATTCAGCCGATACACATTAGAGGACAAATTGTAGCTCTTGAAGTTTTCTTTCCAATGGCACAAAAATCAGCTCAATCGGACATTGGAGTAAAAGGATATGACCCAAATACCAAGACATGTCTGAATTTTCATGAACAAATTATTCGTCTTTAGCTCGCTTTGATTATTCTTGCTTTCTTTTTGCCTTTATTAGCTTATATAACCTACAAAACACATACAAACATACTCAAACAAATATCTAACTAAAATAAGACAATTAATTACAATATAAGTCTAACAAAGTACAAATTAAGGGCTTATGATTACATTTTTGGGGTGTAATCACAACCCCCAACTTACATTTTGCTAGTCCCTAGCAAAAACTATCAAAAACATAAAGGATGTTGACACCAGGCCAATATTTTTCTTGCAGTGATGCCAGCCACGTAGAAAAGTTTTAAGGGCAGCAAGAAACATATCTTTCAACCCTTGATATGCAAGGCAAAAGGTTTGGGCGCTTGTACTAGTGACTACCACGTAATTTTGGCTTGGCTCCACGAGGAGTGACTCCGGAAGATTCAGGAATGTTTTAGGAGGTTGGGAATGATCCAGAAGGCCAAAAATGGGTAGAAACCCTTGAAATAGTGTCCCGGGGGTAATGGGCTTAAAAAAGAATGTTGGGATTGTTGAAGTAATTGGTCGAGCCATTAATGGCAAAACGGTTAACTAGACAAAAAAATCACCGAAATGGACTTGGAATGACTTATGAAAGGACTTGAAGGATGGAAACATTATTTAGAGTGTTTTGGAGAATTTTTGGTTTGATACTCAAAGCCGGTGTGGTTGGAAAAGGTGACCGGCCTACTAGGGGCAAAACGGTTATTTTGCACCGAGTTTGCCGGAATAGACTTAGAATGTTTTGGAAAGGTACTACAAGATTGAGAATATTATTACAAGCATCCATGGGAGGTAATCGGTTTGATACCCAGAGTCGGTGTGGTTCCTAGAGGCACTTGGATGCCTAGGGGCAAAATGGTTATTTCGATCAAATGGTCCCAGAATTGGTCCGGAATCGATTGGAAGGCACTTGAACATGCCAAATTATCTTTGGGACAATCTTGGAAGGGTGGACTTACCGCTCTGAGAACTTAGGTACTTTCTTGAGAAGCGTGCTAGAAAAGGCCCAAGGGACAGTTTAGTTATTTTTCATTGGAGTGGGCTAGCAGGCACTAGTGTTGACCCGAGTTTTGAGTGTTTCCATCACTTTGATGGTCTGTGATGAGTTGGTTTCGAAAGGTATCTCGTCATTTGGTAAACGTGTCACGGCCAAGAGGCGAGTTCGGTCTCCTAACATAGGGGTTTTGTTGGCATTTCCCGATGTCGACCTGCTTGCGAGTGTTTTTGACACTCTGACGGTTATGATGTTTGCGAGTGTTTCTGCCACTCTGATGTTGCATGTTCATTCCGGAGATTGCCTGATCTTGGGAAGCTGTTGGGTGGACTTTTCGTCTGAGGAATAAACTTTCTCAAAAGACGTGCTGAATAACGGACATTCTTCATTGGCTGGCCAGCAGGCACCAAAGATGGATCGTTCTACCATCTCGGGGACTTCGGTTCTATCTCAATCAACGGGTTTGAAGGGACTTACGGTTCTGAAGAGTTTTCTCAAAAAACGTGTCGGACTAGATGGACTTACTGCTTGAGTGATCAACTTTCTTGAAAGGCATGCCCAATTTGATCTGGATTGAAATCGGATTTGAAATTAAATTTGGGATTGAAAAGGGGACTTACTGTCTTTAGGAAGACATGCCAACTAGAATAAGACCGAGCAATGCCACAAGGGTGTTTTAGTCATTTTGTCTTCGTTAGGCTCGATGGGCTTGCAAAGCGATTGATTGATTGGATTGAGTTTGAAAAATTAACTTGGACTTGAATATGTATGTGTCAGTGTGAATATGAGTTCGAACGGACCAAAGATTGCCGAGCGGGCAAAAATGGAGTACTTACAGTGGTTGAGGTTAAGGTTAATATTATGGTGCTTGGAATGGTGGAGGTGGAGTTTGATATAGTTGAGGGTTTTAAGACCCTCCTTGGTATGCTTGGGGGTTTGAAGTCCTCTCATTTCTCCATCCAAAATTGGGATGATCCCTCTATCCCGGATTGTATGTGTTAGAGTAGAGGTTACCCCCACCTCTTTGGTATTGGCCAATTGCATTGACTTGGCCGTGCAAAACTTCCTTCACACCCAAAATAACCGGACATGAAGCCGTGTCATGATCCATAGTCCACACACAAGGCAACACATATATTTCATTACCTTACTTGTAGCTGCATGGACTTTCTTAACTTCAAGGGCTGCTGACTTTCTTGCCAAAGTAGCAAGCCTAGCTCTCATATCATTAACTTTATTAAGTTGAAACTTCCCCATCCTTTGTTGAGTTGTCCTACCCTCAGGATTCTTGGTCCTGGTGATTGCCCAATCGTGTGTTAGGTTTGATAGATAATCAAAGCAGTTGAAAGCTTCATTGGGTTGCTTATCAAAGAAAGTCCCCGCACACATAGACTCAACAAATTGCTTTAATTGTGGGGTTAGGAAAGAATAGAATGTGTTAATGATATGCCAATCGACAAAGCCATGATGTGGACAAGAATTAAGAAACTCCTTAAATCTTTCCTAATATTGAAAGAACTATTCTCCCATTATGGGAGAGAATTGAGAAATTTGGCATCTAATCACCTCAGTCCTATTTTAGGGGAAAAAATTTCTAAAAAATTCTCCTTGAAGAGTAGCTCAAGAATGAATGGACAAAGGCCTTAATGTATTAAAGCATGTCTTGGCCTTGTCCTTAGGACAAAACATAAAGAGTTTCTTCAAAAATACTTCCCTTGGATATGAGTTATCCATAGCAAGAGAGCAAGCATCCTCAAACTCTTTAATGAATGTGTACGGTTGCTCCGAGTTGATACCATGAAATTGGGGTAGAATTTGTATCATTCCCGGCCTAATGTTCAACTTGTTATGGTGCGGCGAGAAGACATGCAAGAAGTTGGTGCTTGCCTAGGTAGGTTCTTGTAATCATGAAGAGTCTTATGGTGAGGATCCGCCATGTTGCCATGGTTGCTTCCTCTCTATCAAGGTCAGCAACTCCAAGTACATAAGGAGGATTTGGTGGAAGGTTGGGGTTAAAATTGTGATTGGGGTTATTTGGTATGTCATTAGGATTTGGGGGACAGACCTTGGGTAAACCACCTTGTTGATGTTTGCCATGGGAATGAATCCTAAATCAACAACCAGGGAAAGTCCGGGAGTAGGATCTCTAAGCGGTGAAGAAGTGCTAGTGCTCTTAATTCTCACAAGATGTTTGTGTGTGTCCCGAATGAAATATGACATGCAAGTATGAATGCACACTAAATGGACCATCATGGTCTTATCAACACAACATACACAAAGCACAATTCACAATGTCAGATAACGGCTTTTTCTCAATGCAATTACCGGACAACGGCTTTTTCTCAATGCAAATCCTCTAATCTTCACATGCAAAGACAGTACCACTAATTCAAAAATATAGCACACTATTCGATCCTCCAAACTATGCCACCAAGTGGGCTCCTAGCAAGATGCAATGCAATTATACTAATTAAATAAAACAAATTAAGAAAATAATAAAAAAAATCTAGCATGGATATTCATATAAAAGGGATGAAGGATATACCCTTGGCCTTAATCCGTAGATGCTTCCTTCGAGGTGGTGATCAATTCCACCTATTTGAAATTTAAACTCAAAGTTCATCCAAAATTGGCTTCGTGCCTTAATTCCCTGGCAACGGTGCCAAAACTTGTCTCCCTCCCCGTAAGTGTATGGGTTCGTGTTATAGTTTACCAGCTATTCTTCGATTATCGTTCTTCCTATGGGATTGATTCAAATATAGAAATGGGCAAAAACTCACAATGGACTCTCTCATGTTGAATTGCAAATCGAATGGAATCAAATTTAAAAGTAACAAAAGTAGACCAAAGATCTTTTGATTTTGAGATAAGTTGATTCTATACTACCAATGCAATGAAATTAAAGGCAATTAGTAACAAATCGATCAATGAAGCAAAGCTTTTAAGACAATTAAAGAAGGATTTGAATGCAGTTGTTCCAATCCACCAAGTTCCACAACAATTCAAATAGAGGTTTGTTAACTCAAATCAAGGATCACTCCATGGATCCTTGATTCGGAAGATTTTGACTATAAAACCTTGAATTCTCCCTTAATTGGGATTAGATTTGAAATCGATTTATTATAACCTTAGAGATAAATCTTAGATTTGTGTAATCCCTCTACCAATTGAAGAATTGTACATAGAAATTACCAAATTGTGTTATGAATCTAAGTTTTCTTATGAAATTAAACCCAATTAAGAAGTGAAGTAGAAATCATAGGATAATTCAATGACATTCATATACCTCCATGGAAATCCTTGAAGATCCTTGGCAAACCTTCACAATTACATCCAAATTGTGGTTTAGCTACTTGGTTCCATCATAGAAAGCATAGAGAAATATAGATCTTGTATTGAAATGATAACATTCTAGTGTTTGGTAACAAGGAAAGTGAAAGAAAATATAAGAAAAGCTAGGAAAATCTCCTCTCTTTGTATAATTCTCTCCAAATACAAACTATCTCTAAAAGAACTCAGTCCAAAAGTTAAGAACCCCCTTAAAATCTGCCAAAATATGATTTATAGGCAAAAATAGAACAGGGGCTCTGGCAATCGTGGGCACGGTTGAGCATGTGTGTGCATGGGTATCCTACTAATGCCTTTACGCTAAACACCCATCTCTGAAGTTTGCTCTTTCTTTGTAGGCGTGCGCACGAGAGGAACTACCGTGGACACAATTGGTTAACCCTGTGAATGGTTAACTGACTTGTGCACATGGTCAGTTGACTGTTTGGCCCCCCAAGCTCCTTCAAAATTGGCCAAAATATGATTTATAGGCAAAAATAGAATAGAGGCTCTGGTAACCGTGCACACAGTTGAGCATGCATGCACACGAGTATGCTATGGATGCCTTTATATTATACACCCCTATCTGAAGTTTCTCATTCTTTGTAGGTGTGCACACGGGAGGAACTACCGTGCACACGGTTGGTTAACCATGCAAACGGTTAACTGGTCCGTGCGCACGGTCGGTTGATCATTTTGCCCCCCAAAGGTCCTTTTGATCCCTTTTAAGCTCAAAACCTAAAAATCAAACCATTAAACATTGTTAGGGGTATTATTAGGCTAAAACAACAATATAAGTAATCTAATTGAACTAATTAAATCTATATAGGGACTAAGGATTACACTTTTAGAGTCTGATCAGTGTCCATGCACAAACCTTGAATTTGGTATTAGGGCTGCTTAGATCGATGGTATGAATTAAAAAATCTCATCGTTTACAATTCTAAATTGATTATCATTGATTTCATGCTTTTAAATTACTAAATCTTTTGAATCAAATACTCTTAATTGAGGTCTTTGAATTGATTTATAAAACCTCAGTGGACCTTGGGTAAATTGGATGATTGGATCAATTAGATCCAAGACCTTCTCTTTATAGTTGATTGTTTAGATATTGCTTTAGTTTAGACAAAAACAACTCTCTCTTTCAATTAGCATTCTAAACCCCAAAATCGAATGATTTGTGTTCTCTTTTCATATCCTCTTAATTTTTTGTGTCATTGTTTTATCTAGGATTTGGTTTCTTCTTAAGCAAATTTTACTATAGTTTTCCAATTATAAACTCCTTGTGGAAAATCGACCACAGTCTCACCAAGTTATACTACTCCACCAACCCTACGCTTGGGACTAGAGAAGATCACTTTTTAGGTGAAGTCACTCCTATAACAACTGTGGCTTCCTCTACGTAATGATAGATTGAAGAACTTTGAAAAAGTGACTTGATTCCAGACAAAATTTAATTTTGTTTATTCAAAATGAATATGTGTAATAAAAATGAATTTTAACTCAAAAAACCTATTTTCTTTTCCACTGGTAAACAAATGCACATCAAGAGTGTTAATTAAACTAGGCTTCTTTTGACTGTTAAAATATGAGATTATATGCGTCTAGGAGAGAGAGAGAGAGAGAGAGAGAGAGAGAGAGAGAGAGAATTGTCAAATGCACAAGGATTTGTTCAATTCTCTCGTAAACTATATAGGAGACACAAAAGCATGCCATTAATTCCTTTAGAATAGGCAGCTAAAACGCAATTCAATAATTTATTCATTCGGATTTGCTTGTGCATGGAAAAATCTTTTGGCTTCTTCAACGAACACGGTGACTAAGGGAACTCAAATGGAATGTGAAGATTACAATCTTAGTTGGTTGAGTGATTGTAATATGAAATATTTCCTCATGGGTGGGGCAAGCTCTTCTATCCCAAAAAATCTTGAAGATTAGTGACATGCACTGGCCCTTTTTTCAGGCTATATATGACGCCATCGATTGCCAGAAACAACCGAATAAACCCATGAGCAAATAAAAGAAAATGGCGGGCGAGAATTGAAAAAAAAAGAAAAGAAAAGAAAAGCCAAAATGAAAGTAAAGAACATTGACACAGAGTTATTAGTAACTGATCATCAATACTCTATTCAGTTAATTTAGATAGGTGCAAACAAAGAAGAGATCAACAGAAACAATGGCAATAATGATTTGGAGGTGCGTGATTGAATTTCTTGCACTGGCCTCCCTTGGAGCAACTGCTGTTTTGGCAAAGCGTATTGCATTTTTGATCGTCTGGACTTCCTGGGTTGCAGCTGCCAATATGGTTGTCAAAACAGCATTTGACCTTGGGGCCGTCCTGACCAATCACTTCCTCACAACCTGCAAAAACCAATGCAATTAAATAAGAACCAATACCCTAGAGAATGTGTGATCATATAGATTGTATATATATACACATATATGAATCACTCTACAATATTCTTGCCTTAAGCCATGAATGATATACGTTCTAAACTGATAGTATATGGCAATAAAAGTAAAACAAACCTATGCAGAGCAAGAGGACTGCAGCGAGGAAAAACGATGAAACCCTCAGTTTGGCCATCTCTTCTTCTCTCAAAGGATGTTTGTATCGTGTGTGGGAAGGGTCATGAAGCTGGTGTTTATATAGTGCTAGGGAGCAGTGTGTTCTAGGGTTTCCTAGGACCATCCTGCATGGGTTTTTCCATGTTTGATGACAAACAGTCTATACAATATGTGCATAGCGGAAAAGAAAAATTAATGCTTTTACATTCAAATAAAAATGTATCATTTTCAAAAACAATTCATTGGTCCTTATTTTAAATGCATTCATGCTCATTTTGCACTTCTTTAGAAAAATACTTATGGAAGAGTAGTGCTATATCAACAAACAAAACTTACAAATATATGAATTGTCTTCTTTATAAATTATAGGATGATGGGATAGAAAAAAATAATGAATTACATCAGTTTTTAAGGAAAGTTTGTACAGTCTTTTAAGAAGTTCCTTAGTAAGTGTCGCATTTTCCATTGTTAAAGTCATCAAATTCTAAACTTCGACTCGTATCACCTATAAAACTAAGACCCTATTCAATAATGCAATTAAGTGCTTAAAACTAAATGTATGCGATGTTTTTGCAGTTAAATGTGTAAGATAATGCAAAGCCACTGACTATTAGAATTTGAAAAGATGTTTTTTTAATCTTAAGGGATATTTGGTTTATGTACATACACTCAATGGAAAGTAGTTTTCATTGTCATTTTCACTTTCAAATAACATATTTATTTCAAATTTAAGGATTTAGTGCTTGAATCTTTTAGCTTCCCATCAGATTCCCGTTTGAACGGGCGTAAAGCCATTTGGCGGCGTGCGCAGTCTTTGTTAATATACTGAATTTGGTATCAGAGCCATGACTATGATTATGGTAGCTTAAATTGAGTAATGTAATTCTACGTATAAAATCTTTATATACGGTTTATATGGATTATTGTTACTGTTTCTTCTCTTCTCCATTGCCCAAGCAAGTGGTGTAGTACCCAATTTGTGCTTAGTTTTGTTATCCCTGTCTGATACTTGCTCAAAGGATTGGTATTGGGATGTGCCCGTAAGTCATTGACAACTGTGTTTGCTTGATCAATGGTTGGCAACTTGGAAACACTTATGATTTTTCATATTTTTTGTATATAGGTATTCTATACACGGAATTACATACTCTCTCCTACCCATGATAAATCCTTTTCATCAATGCCTCTTCTACTAAGAAGATGATTAAAGGGGCTGAGGTAAATGAATACCCAGACCAATTAGCATCTCTTAATAAGTGGGTTATACTTTCTGTGAAACCCTCTTCTATCTATAAGATAGGAACCTTTGAATTACAAGGAGTTAAAACTGTTGAACAAACTACAAGTTTGAATTCTAAAGTGCAAACTATCTAACTTTTGGATAATATTGATATTATATGATATCAACACAAGTATAATTTTCTACACACAAGACTTATACAAGTTGCTTTTAAACCCCTTACTTTAAGTGATTTACTAGCTAGTTTCTTAGCAGTCCTTCGAGATGCTTAATGTCTTGATTGGAAGTCTTCTCTTATGGGAATTATGCAATCTAGTGTTGCCTATGGACCAGTATACTTTAATGTACATCCAAACCTACAATTATCTCTTACAAACACCAATCTATTGGATGCTGCTAGTTTGAATACCAAACTTTATGGTTATAATTTTAAACCGAGATCTGAGCCACTGTGTCTCAGTTATAGAATCTATTTTAAAGTCTTTCATACACTTACACCTAATTGCAAGTTGTTTAGTCCCTCTAAAAATACTGTTGTGATTGAATCAAATCTTCTTAGCTCTAATATAGCTACAAATTGTCAAATCTCCTAGGATGAAATCCAATTCCTAGAGACATGGCAGCTTCAACAAGCTGTTCCACCTGCTCACTTGATTCAAGAAGAATTGTATCAGATCATCCAAACCTCTGAAGGAGATATAGAGGTAAGATTTACTTCTGGATGTTCTCAAGGATCGTGATTAAGATCTCTTTCCAGATCTTCTTCTACAAGATATATGATTCCTCATTATAAGATCTCTCTTCCAGACACATCTAGAGTTTCTACCTCTAGACTTTCTGATAATATTGAGTCTGTTAGGATCTCTGATCAACAGATTCCTCATGGAATCCCTAAACCTTTAGTAGAAATACCTACCGCTTATGAAATGGATTTTCATCTTTAATAGATTTAAGTCCAGGCAGTCCAATTAGAGCAATCCTTAATAAGGAACTGTTCCAGCCATATTATAAACCTTTTTGTGATTGGTACTTTTCTAGTTTCAGTTTTACTGAATTAGAAAATTATAAGAATCAATATTTTGATTGTTTGAGAAATACTCAACAATTAGAACATTTTGTTCTATGGTTTCTTCAATATTATGTTGAAACTCATTATATTAACGTACTTGAAGAAAAAGTTTGGATAACAGACATTAGATTTGTTATCGATTTAATTTTTTCCCCTACTAAACCTTTAAAAGTCACTAGTTCTTCAACTTCTCAAGTTTTAAAGGCTAATACTTATGTTAAACCTTCTGTGGTTGAATTAGTATCTATTACTGTGAAAGAGCTGAATTAAGCTTTTAAACAAAGTAATTATACAAATTTATATTTGTAAACAATTGGTCAATAATTGTTACATTTAGATCATAAGCTAGACCAATTACACATGAAGACGTCAAATATGCAACTTCAAGAGTCTAAATCTCCTTTTAAGGAGGCCAAGGCTACCTTACAACCCTCTATGGAGGTAAAATGATTCAAACTAGAATCTATAGCTGAATTTGTTTCTGTGTTAGAAAAGAAATTACAATCTTTTCAAATTTCTACCCTTTCTGTCGAATCAGATCATATATATGATCAAGATGATAATATTTATAATTTTGAAGTTGAACTCAATAAAATTGAGACTAAACTTAGGTGTTTAGAACACTATTATTATAAACGCCCTACCCCTCAAGATGTATTGTTTAAGAAGAATGATAATTTTATTCAAAATAATTACCAATGTAATTCCATTTATGAATGGAATTTTGATGGTCTAGCTGAAAAGCAGATTTTTGACAAGTGTCATCGTATTTATATATATAGCATTATTTGCAAACAACATGACAACAGTGATAAAGCCATAGCCCAAATGGTAATTAATGGGTTTACTGGTACTATTAAAGGATAATGAGATAATTATTGGTCCCCTGCTGCCAAATCTGATATAGTAGATGCAGTCAAACAGGAAACTTCTCCTACCCCAACCGATCCTAACCATGTTACGATCACTGAACAGTCATATTATACATTGATTATAGCCACATGTGAGCATTTTATTAGAAGATATTCTAGTAATAATGAAAATATTATGGCACTTTTTCTAAATCTTAGATGTCCTACTTTGACTCATTTTAGATGGTATAACGATATTTTCCTGACTATGGTCATGCAACTTCCTGATGCTAATAGTGATCATTGGAAGTCTAAATTTATTGATGGTCTTCCCTTTCTCTTTGCTGAAAGAGTTAGAAAATCTCTCAGGGATCGAAATGATGGTATTTCTATTCCCTATTCTAATAATTCTTTTGGTAGTGTAATAGATACCCCTATCCAAGAAGGATTAGCTTTATGTAATGACATTAAGCTAAAATTCAGCTTAAAAAGCAACGGCCTACTAAAAAGTCTTAACTTGGAGATTTTTGTGATAATTGTGCCTTAGATATGCCCAAGTCTCCTTTAGATCGTCATACTAGATTTAAAGGTAAGAAAAAATCTTCTAAATCTTCATATTGGAAGAAGAAGCATTCTTTTAAAGCTTCTACAAGTCAACCTTCTAGGAAGTTTGTAAAAAAATCTTCTTCTAAGAAGAAATAACCTACTTCCAAAAAGGAAATTAAATGCTGGAGGTGTGGAAAAATTGGTTATTATGCCAATCAATGTCTCACCTAAAAAAAGTTAAATGAACTTCACATTGATGAATAGCTAAAAGATACTTTAGCTAAATTACTTCTTAATAGTGGAAGTGAACCTGAAGACGCTGAACCAGAAGATTCTGAATCTCATGAAATTGATCAGGTTCAAGAAGATGATATTTCGTCTTCTAGTGACATTGAATCAGACAAGATAGATTCTTGTCAAGGTGCTTGTAGTAATTACTACAAAGCCATTGTAGATATGTATGGTCTTAGTATTAATATGCTTATTCAGGATCAGGAAACTATTCTAAAAATTTTAGATCAAATTCTTGATACAACCATGAAAGCTCAGATGATTGAAAATTATTTGAAACAAGTTAAGAAATAGGATGATATTCCTGATATTACTAATGCTTATAGTATGTCTGAAGTCATGAAAAGACTCTAGAGCAAGAAAGAAAAACTTGTTACTTTACATGATTTATGAACCAAAATTAATCAATTAAAAGTAGAGATTAAATCTTTGAAAGTTCATAATTTAAGACTTAATACTAGAGTTAATAATCTAGAATTAGAAAAACATGTTTCTTCTAGTTCTGTTTTACAGATAGAATCTTCTAAATCTTCTCTTCCCTAATATTTGGCTATCTTGAATGAAGTTACTTCTTAGAAGTGGTTCATTAAGATCACTTCATTCTTTCATAACGAATTACTCATTAAAAATCTCATTGCTTTAGTTGATAGTGGTGCAGATTTAAATTGCGTTCAAGAAGGATTAATACCAACCCAATATTTTCAGAAGACAAAGCACTCTTTGACTTCTGCGAGTGGTAATAAGCTACAAATATAATATAAGATTACTGATACATATATATGTAATAAAGATGTATGTATTCCATATACTTTTTTACTGGTAAGAAATTTATAACACCATGTTATACTTGGCACCCTTTTCTTCATAGTATTATGCCTATTGAAAAAATTGATTCAATAGGTATTTATACAAATTTCAACAATCAACATATTGTTTTTCAGTTATAACTAATCCTCAAACTAGATTTTTAAATGAAGTAAAATATTTTCTTTTAGCCAAAGAAAATCATATTAATTTTCTTAAATAAGAAATTTCTGTTTGGACCATTTTTGAATCTTTAGTTAAACCTAAGATTCATGATAAAACTAAATTGATTGAAAAACAATTTTTGAGTGAAATTTGCAATGATTATCCTAATGCTTTTTGGGATCGGAAAAGACATATTATCTCTCTCCCTTATGAAGCTGATTTTACAGATAAACAAATACCAACAAGGGCTCGTTCTTGTCAAATGAGTCAAGAATATCTTGAACTCTGTAAAAAAGAAATTGCTTCCTTACTTAAGAAAAAGCTCATTAGAAAATCACATTCTCTCTAGAGTTGTACAAGATTTTATGTTTATAAAAATGCTGAAATTGAAAGGGGTGTTCCACTTCTAGTTATAAATTATAAACCCTTGAATAAAGTCTTAAAATGAATTAGGTATCCTATATCTAATAAAAAAGATCTACTTGATCGTTTTCATAAAGTTCTTATCTTTTCAAAATTTGATTTAAAATCTGGATATTGGCAAATCCAAGTTACTGAATCTGATAGGTACAAAACTACTTTTACTGTTCCCATAGGGCATTATGAATGGAATGTTATGCCTTTTGGATTAAAAAATGCTCCTTCTGAATTTTAGAATATTATGAATGATATCTTTATCCCATATATTGATTTCATTTTAGTATATATTGATAATATTCTTATCTTTTCTCAAGCTCTTGAGCAACATTTCCGTCATTTGAAAATTTTTCACAAAATTATATTACATAATGGATTAGTTATATCTGCTCCCAAAATGAAAGTTTTTCAAACTATTGTTTGGTTTTTGGGCCATAATGTCCATCAGGGACAAATTGTTCCAATTACTCGAAATATAGAGTTTGCTTCCAAATTTTCTGATGAAATTTTGGATAAAACTCAATTACAGAGATTTTTAGAGAGTTTAAATTATATTAATCCCTGTTATAAAGATCTTGCAAAAGATTCTGCTATCTTATATGATAGATTAAAGAAAACTCATTCTCCATGGACTCCAGATCATACTCTGACGATTCAAAAAATCAAAGCGAAGGTTAAAAATCTTCCTTGTTTAACTCTTGCTAATCCTATATAGTTTAAAATAGTACAAACTGATGCTAGTCATATAAGATATGGTGGTATTCTTACTTAGGTTATACCGAATACAAAAAAGCAAATCTTGACAAGATATGCTTCGGGAAAATGGACCCCAGCACAACTCAAATATGCTGTTGTACCAAAAGAACTTCTTTATATTGTTAAATGTATTTCTAAATTCTAAGATAATTTATTAAATCAAAATTTTTTGTTCAAAATAGATTGTCAAGCTACAAAATATATTTTCAGCAAAGATGTGAAACATGATGCATCTAAGCATATCATTGCTACATGGCGTGCACAACTATCTGTGTTTAATTTTGATATAGATTATATCAAAGGAAAAGATAATTCTCTTTCTGATTTCCTGACTCGTGAATTCCTGTAGGAATGAACCTAAATGATCGTGGCAAAGGAAGGGAAAATAACCCCAACTGAGGATGAGGTAAGGGAAATAAACCTTCAAAAGATCGTGGATCTTCCCAGGCCTCCTCATCTGAAACTAAACCAGAAAAGGTTACAGTTATACCTGTAACTAACCCTCTTTATGAGAAAGTTCAACTATTGATTGAATAAGAGTCCCAAAAAATTGGTTCTCAACAAGGTAATACTCCAATTGAAGCATCATATGCTCAAATGGTGGATGCTCCATCCCATTCTGTGGCTCCTATTCAGTTGCCTCGTACAGAACATATTCTATACCTTGAAGCTATTGATATTCAATGGGAAAAAGATCCATGGTATCTCATGGATAAATATTTTCAAACATTTTCCTATCCTTTTGGAAGTCAAGAATTCCGATCAGCCATGCAAATTTTTTTAGAAATGATTGATTCATGTGACTTCACCAATTTTTACTCCAATATGACAACCAAAGTTGGTCCTATAACCTTTTTTAAATGTTATATTATCGCAGCTCGGTTTTTGGACCAAGTCCTTACGGGTCAGGAAAAAGTACGGTGCTCTCTCGTTAGAACTCATCCTCCTAGAAAGACAAGTGCAACTAGGTTTGAACTTGAAATTAATTTGATTAAGGGCTTTTTAGAAAAAGTTCAGAGTCGCTACAGAACTTAATTAAGGTGAGTTAGGTCACCTAAAATTAAATATAATTCAAAAATTAAACTTAGGGTTTTTGAAAATGGTTTTGGAAAACTTCCTTAAGAGAGGGTTTTTAAGAAAATAGGTTGTTTGGCAACCTTTGGAAAGTTTTAAGCCCTTCCTAAAGATAACTCCACTTCTGGTCTTTTGAAAACAGAAATCTACGAGTCGGGGGTTGGTTACGTGTAGGGAAGATATCCTAAGATCATCACTCTACCCCGCCCTTTCGGTACCTATATGTCTAATCACCCTTAATTCACTCACCTGAGTAACCGGTTACTATTATCCACTTAATATCCACTTTAGAATTTTGGAAATGGGGTTGGGTCGTCACTTTTTGGATAAATGATGCAAGTTTTGAGAAAAATGTTTGAAAACATGGAAGTTTTGAAGGGATTCGAAATAGAAATCTTGAATTGATAGAAAATTTTGAAAAGGGAACTTAGTAACGGTTAAGATCACACCATTTTAGGTTGCCTACGTATTTCGTTTGCCGAGAATCAGGTCATTCGTAATTTGGGCAAGAGCCCGATAGAAAATGGGCGTATTGGGGCCTTTGGAATGTTTGAAGACACTTTGAGGTCTTTGGAAATGTTGGAAGACACTCTGTGGTCTTTGGAAAAAGGGAACCTGAGAGTTTGGAAAAATGCCTTTGAAATAGGGCTCGGGATTTTTGGCAGTGTTTTTGAAATTGGATTTGAAGACGATTTTGAATGTTTTTGAAATTGACTCAAGGGAGTTTTGAAGTGTTTTTGAAACAACTGAAGGGAGCTTTGAAAAAGCTTTGTAATAACTCAAGAGAGTTTTGAAAATGTTTTGAAGTCTTGTTTTGAAAACTTTAGAGGCGGGGTTTGGATTGGAAGTGCTTTTATAAACTTATCTTCGAAAAGCTTTTGAGATTAGTTTTGAACACCTTATAGAAGGCATGTTTAATATTTCATTTACCTTTAAGAGGTTAGTTATTGAAGAACCAAACTCCTTTAGGGCAATGAGTTTGAAAACAAATTTTGAAAAAGGGGCTAGAGACTTCCCATTGGTTTTTTTTTAAAGTTTTAGGCTTATAGAACTCTTCTTGAATATCTCACTTACACTTGACCAATCCCAACCATGGAAGGATTAGGGTTGCTTCAAGAATGTGATGTTTGAAAATCATTCTTGAAAAGAGCTTTTGAAAACACTTAGGGTTTTGAAACCTTAATATGGACAACATTAAGGGTTGTATTTAATGTATTACCTTCCCTTGAAATCCCTAACCATAAAGGGGTGGAGACACCTTAGGGTTGTGAGTCCTTGAAAACATTTTGAAAATAGTTTTGGAAAAAAAAAAAAATTAAGTGTCTAGCCATTTTAGTTGGGACTAGTTTGAGAGAACTTCTTAAAGACATTTTTGAAGATGGAGTGTGGCGATATTTGGAAAGGTTTTGGAGTTGATTTTCGAAATATCAAGAGAGTAGGATGGTTTGGAAGTATTTTATGAAAATGATTTTTGAGTTGAAAGATTATTTGAAAAGGGGGCCTTGAATTGAAACCTTGAAGCTTACTAACCTAGGTTGGGTTGTCCTATGGTTGACTAACTTGGGTTAGGTTAACCAAGGGTTAAGGTGACCTAGGGTTAATTAACTTGGGTTAGATTGGACTAGAGTTAAGTTGACCTAAGGTTGACTAACTTGGGTTAGGTTATCCTAGGGTTGGTTTGACCTAGGGTTAACTAACTTGAGTTTGGTTAACCTAGGGTTGGGGTGACCTAGGGTTAATTAACTGAGGTTAGGTTTGCCTTGAGTTAACTAACTTGAGTTAGGTTAACTTAAAGTGGAACGACTAGGGTCAAGTTAACCTAGGGTTGAAGAGTTGTTTTGAACTAGGGTTTTGACGTAATTGTTTTGGAAATGTAGTTTTATGCATGAAATTTAGAAGTGGATTTTCAAAACTATTTTATGAAAACCACTCAAGTGAGTGTTGGGGTCCTGTGGTTGATATTTGGAAACCACTCAAAGGAGGGATGCCTTAGAACCATTTCATCCACTAACTCAAGAGAGCAATACTTGTGAAAATCAATATTAAATAGATAATTTTGAAGACTTGAGAATTAAAGAGAATGATCATTTGAAAATTGGTTTTGAAAAGGAGGTTTTGGAAAACAATTTTTAAGAGGTTGAAGACTACTCTAAAGAATAGGGTTCATATAGTTGATTTGAAGGAAATCACTCCAAAGAGGACTCCATGGGACCATTCCAACCACAATATTAAAGAGAGCAAAACTTCCACAAATAATGGTGCAAAGAAATCATTTTCATGCAAATTAAAGAGAGTCCAGTTTTGAGAATCCTTTTCTGAAGGGGATTGTTTTGAAAACTGCTTTGAAGTAAATAGAACCAACTCTAATGAACTAGGGTTTATATGGTTAAGATAATGGGAGGATCACTCAAGAGAGGGTTTCAAGGGACCATTTCAACCACAAAGTTCAAGAGAGTAAAATCCTAAAAAATTAACATAGAAGAAGAGGGTTTGGAAGCCATTTTAGCGCAACTTTAAAAAATAATGAAATGTAGGGTTGCAAAATAAATTCAAAGGACTTAAAGAGGGTTTTCTAAAGTGTGAAAATTGTGAGTTTGGCCTAGGCTTCAAGGAACCAACTCTAAAATCATTTTTTAGGGAATCACTTGAACGTAGAGGTTTATGAATGACATATAAAAGAGATACTAAAATTTTTAGAAATATGGTTATGAACAAGAAAACAAAGTCAAGCATGCAAAACATGAACAAGATAACCATATGCAAAAGGGTCATGGAATCATACAAGGCTAGAGGCTTCATGAGATTGCAAGGTGCTCCAAGGCCATACCATCTTAAAGTAGGTTTGTGAGAAATTCCCTACATGGTGGCTCTCACAAACTTTCCTCTAGGCATGAACTAAAAGCTTCCTTGTTTCAAGCATGTAAGAAAAGGGAGGTAAAAGATGGGGGTTAACATAGAGAATAGCCTCTGGGAGGGAGAACAGAGGAGTGAGGATTGCAAAAATGTAAAGAGAATACTACCTTTTGCCTTTAAACACTTTCAAATCTCCATGGATGCTTTGACTTGAGCTTGAATAGCCTTGGAGAGGCTTGAAGGGGCTGAAGTGAGGTCTTCTATGGCATTGAAGGCTATATAGGTGTAATGTACGGGTTAGAGGGAGCTGGAATCTAACTTAAGTGGTTGAAGTGTGAGATGTATATAGAAATTCGAGGTTTAGGAGAGATTTCTGTAGAGCTTCACTGTCAATTTCGATTTTGGAATATGCAAAGGGAGAGACCTATATTTATAGGCAAACCTGGAGGGGCTTGGGGCATGTAGCACATGCGCTGGGGTAAAAATTGCCTTGGCGCATGTGTTACATGTGCCAGTACTGTTCCACTGGCAGAATGCCATGTGGCACACTTTGTACTGGTAAAATTTTAACAGCTAAGCAAAGTTTGATTGATCTTTTCAAAATTTGGGCGTATGTAGCATATGCTTTACTGCCGGGAATGTTCGTTTAAACTTTGACTCGATAATTGTGCAATTCGAAAAAGATTCAGGAAAATTGGTTGTGTCCACGACGTTCTAGTGTTTCTCAAGAACATTAAATTTTTGAAAAGCTTGAAAGGTGTTCGAAAGAGTGAGATATCATCTTGGGAAGTGTGCACGAAAACATACTTTTATTGAGTGTTTGTGATATGCTCTGCAGATATTTAAAAGTAGCCATTTGTGGGCCATGTGATCGGGGCCTTCAGGAAGTCATCTCTCCAATCGAACTGTATCCATGGAAAGTACTCTGAAAATAATTTTGAAAATTTCCTAATTTACGCATTTCTCAAGTCGTTTGACGGTGTGTTATAACCAGGGAATTGGAGAAAAAGACAAGCTTAACGGAGCGTCTGTGAGACGCTCTAGGGGTTACTGAAAATGGCATCTTTCAAGCCACGGGATCAGGGGTTTCAGGAAGCAATCTATTCAATCGAGCCATATTGATGGCAAGACCTATAGACAGGCTTTGTAGAATTCCCTGATTGGAGCATTTCTCATGTCATTTGACGGTGTGATATAATCAGGGAATCGGGAGAAAAGACAATCTTGGCATAGCATCTACGAGACGCTTCGGGGGACTTTTATTGAGTTGGGAATGTTTAGCGTCGTGGGGATCACCTTGGGTTAAACAGGGGTGTATGATGAGACCCGCCGTTCAATACCCAAGGCTGGTGTAGTTTCGAGGCGCGTTCGGGCTGCAGGGATAAAACGGTTATTTTGATCAGAATTGGTTGAAAAAAGGTCAGAATGGGTTAGAGTGGCATGTTAAGCATGCCAGATTGTTCGGGGATGGTCCTAGACGATGTTTTTACTATTTTGTGATATTTGCATTGTGCTAGAGTATCTAGGGGTAAAACAGTCATTTTGACCAGAATTGACCGAAATGAGACCAGACCTGGACAAGATGGCGTGTTGAGTATGCCTAACTGTTCATGATCATTTTGAAAAGGTAGACTTACCGTCTTGAGGAATTTTAAACTTTCTGATGACGTGCCTGGAGGCCCAAGGGACAAGTTTGGTCATTTTTCACCGAGCTGGGCTAGTAGGCGTCAGTGTTGACCTAGGTGTTAGTTACTTGTGTGGTGTTGGTCCCTGAGACTGCCCGGTCTTAGAGAGCTACCTGTAGGGTGGAATTTGTTTATGAGAATGCCTGGTCTCCGACAGCTATCTGTGAGGGTGGTGTTGGTCCCTAAGAACGCCTGGTCTCGGAGAACTACCAAATGATGAACATTTTACATTGGCGGACAAGCAGGCGCTAGAAGTGAACTGTTTAGAATTTGATAAGGTGTTGGTCCCCGAGATCGCCCGATTGCGGGGAGCAACCTAGATGGCATTGGTTCCTGAGACTGTCCAGGCTCGGAAAGCTGCCTGGATGATGTTGTTTCCCAAGACCGCTCGGTCTTGGAAAGTTGCCTGGATTGCCTAGGGGCAACATGGTCTTTTAAGCTTTAATTGGGCTTTGTGGGCCTGAGAAGTGACTAGCTGACTAGATTGGAGTTTGAAAGAACCATCTTGGGCTCACATGTATCGTGATTTTTGAAAATTGGATCCAGTCGGGCCGGAGATTGCAGAGCGGGCAAAAATGGTGTACTTGCAACTGCCCCTCTTTTTCTGTCTTTACTTGTCGAAGGCAAAAAAATAATTAAAGTAAGAATCCCTTTTTGGTCGCGAGGTGATCGGAAGGACGACGATCGGGAAAGATTTGGACTACTGGTGAGTTGTTTCTCTAGGAAACATTGGATTTGGGAAAATCTGGGTTCTTTTTTGAATTTCTTTTCAGGATCTAGGTTTTAAAAATGCCAACTTATGGAGTTTGGAAAACTTGAAAATTTGAAACCGAAGGTTCAAAAAATGATTTTTTGGGTTTTGCGAAGCTCTTAAAAATAATTTGTGACTTTAAGGGTGTTTAAAACTGATTTTGGCAAGAAGCTGAAGGGCCGGGCGCATGTAGCACATGTGCTTGGCCAAAAATAACCCTGGCGCATGTGCTACATGTGCCAATTTGAACTTTCCTCTGGCGCATTTGCTACATGCGCTAGGCCGTGGGTTTTAAAAATAGAGCAGTTTTGCGTATTGGGTTTCGGGTTTAACACTTGGGAGAGTTTTTGAGAGCCTTTTTGAGGGACCCTTGAGGGATTTTGACTGAGCATTGTTAGCAAAACATTGGGGGACACTGAGCTTATGCTGGAAGCAGTTATAGTTGTTGAATCCTTGTCGAAAAGCTCGGATTTCGCCAGAAATCCAAAGGTTGGTATTTTTTGAAATTTTATAGATTTCAATGTTCGTGTGCTCCTTTTTTTGCGTATGATTAGTGTAAATATATGTTTTAGGATGTTTAAAACACAATGGGTGGATTGTTTCGTGATTTGATGATGATTGGAGTGTGTTTGGAATGATTTTGCATGTTTTGTAAAAAGGTTGCCTGTAGGATTTAGAAGATTGTTTCGTGTAGGCTTGGGTTTTGCGTGTTTATGCTTGATTTTCATATTGGATGTCTTAGAAAATTGTATAGAATAGCCGTATGAAATTTCATAATTTTTTAAAAAATTTTACAATTTTGAATTTTTAAAAATTAAGAAAAACAGGAAAAATTAAGAAAAATTAAAAAATTAACCCTATTGATGGTAGAAAAATTGTAGGATATTTTTAGAAAATTGTAATGATCTTTGTGAGAATATCAACAATTTTTGTGAATATTTAGAAAATAAAATGGATCCCAAAACTTTTGGAAAAGTAAAGAAATTGACTTAAAAATTGTTTTCAACTATGGGTTGCGTGCCATGGTGGATGGGATGGTGTCGATTAATGTGGTTGAAGGCTCGGGGAGCCTTGGTGATGTGTTTATGATTTGTTGAATTTTGGGATAATGACTTTTTAAGGTAGAACTCTGCCAAATTTTTTTCAAAAATGGTATAGACTCTTTAAAAATTCAATGTTTCGACTCTAAAACTCTTAGAAAAAGCAGTTACTTTTGAGAATTGGGCTTTTGAAGGAGAAAGCCCGGGAAGCCTTTGAAAACTTTTTGAAATAGGGCTTTTGAAGGAAAAAGCACAGGAAACCAGTTTAAAAACTCGTAATAAAACTTTTTGAGGAAAAAACTCAAAAAACTTTAGAAAATCTTTGAAAAAGGGCTTTTGAAGGAGAAAGCCCGGGAAACCGGTTCGAAATTTTGAAATAGAACTTTTTAAGGAAAAGTCTGAAAAACCGTTAGAAGACTTTGAAACAGGGCTTTTGATGGAGAAAGCCGAGGAAACCAGTTTGAAACTTTGAAATGGAACTTTTTGAGGAAAAAGCTCAAAAAACCGTTAGAAATTTTGAAACAAGGCTTTTGTAGGAGAAAGCCAAGGAAACCAGTTTGAAATTTTGAAATGGAACTTTTTGAGGAACTTTTTAAAACAGAACTGCGGGAACGGATAGGGCCTTAGCTCTTTTTTTTTTTTTTTTTTTTTTCTTTCTTTTTGTTCTTTCTTCTCCCTTCCCCCCCCCCCCCCCCCTTTTTCTTCTTTCTTTTTTTTTTCTCTTATTATTATTTTTTCTTTTTCTCTTTTCTCTTCTCTTTTTTTTGCCATATTTTTTTTATTCTTCTTTTTTTTTGTCACATATATTCTGTTGCTGATCAATTTTCTACATTCTTTTATGTTTTTGCTTTTCAGGATGTCGGAGGTAGGTGATGACGGTTTCGAGAGAAGGCACCAAGGGAAGGCGCCATCGGTTGAGCCTGGAGTGGGCAGCGTTAGCAGGAGCGGTTCTGCCTGTGGTAGCAGTGGTCGACCTCAGCGATCTGCGAGTAGGAGGGCTTCGAGCAGTAGTTCTATGAGGGGATAGTTCTCTACTGCTCAAGACGAGAGGGTCGAGGAGGATGTAGATACTACTGTTGAGTTGAGGACGGGGTATGGTTTGGCATCCGTTCGCAACAGGCAAAAGGTTACTTCTTTTACGGATGACCAATTAGCGATCCCTGAAGTCCCACCGTTGCAAGACTTGGCTTACCATCCGAGTTTATACCTGCGTTATGGCAAGATGCCGTTGTCTACTCACAGTTCATTCCGAGGGGCCAGTATCTCTGCCTTGAGAGCTATGCAGGCATCAACTCCCTCTTATCAAGATTTCCTTCTCCATATCAGCTTTGGTGCCTTCATGACGCTCCAGAAAGACAGGTTAGATCACAGTATAATGATTGGACTGCTGGAGAGGTGGTTTGGGGAGACCGGACCGTGCATTTGGTAGGTTTTGAGCTGGGGCCTACTCCTGTCGACTGGGTGATGATCACTGTCCTGTCTTTTGGGGGTATCCTGATTTTCCTCTTGTATGTGATGGTTGTTGAGGTTTGCCTTCTTTTACATTTGCCTAAGATTATGGGCTCGAGTGTTTCGGCTTAACTTTTTTGTCCAGCAGAGACAGCTTTTGCTCTTGAGCCCTCCCCAACTGGTCAGATTATCATGAGGCGCCGAGTGGTACACTATGTTGTTTTTAGTTGCTTTTACAACAATAATAAGTCGGCAGTTCCCTTACCATTGGTGAGCGTAGTAGTTGATTTGGATGCATTAGACTATGTGGATTGGGGTGCCTTCACTTCTACCAGTTTCTTGCGGGGGATGAGAGTTTGGGGCATGGGGGAGCTTGACTGGGTTTTGGACTTTTTTGATATGGTGGAGTTATGAGTATCTGCCAATGTGCCAGCCAGAGGTACTAGCTGCAGATGTGTTTCCACGGGCTACGAGATGGGCTAGACACCAAGTGGTCCACTAGTCCCTACTTACAGATTTTTTCGCTCTCCGGACTAACCTGGAGCTGTTGAGACCCCGATATGTGACTTGGGCACCTTACCATCGGTCTCCCTAGTATGCTGGCATGAGGGACCTCCTTCTTTTGTCTAGGTCGTGGGTCACCTTTCGAGGCCCCTCTACATGGGAGACGTACTTTGGGGAGCGTCACTGGGGATAGCTGCACACTGATTTCTGTGCTGCTATGGATCCCCCTCAGTATATGTTTGGATTTTATCGAGCTGGGGTTGCAATCCCTTATATAGTCGGGGTACTTGGTGACCTCTTCATGCTTCTGCCCAATGTGGATTATGAGGTTCATTTTAGGGCGAGGTTTATTGGTGCTTTTACCTAACTGGATTTGGTAGTTGGGGGGCAGGTGGCCGGTCATGAGGTGGTCGAGCTATGGCATCGAGCCTAGGGTTTTGTTTCCTAAGAGGAGTATGTAGCAGCTTGCCAGGCTCGAGACCAGTATCGCACCGAGGTGGATGCTTTGATTGCCCATATATCTCTAATGGAGGCTCGCTGGGTATGCTATTTGCGATTCATTTTTCATGTTCTTTATGCATCTTCTGTATTCTAATGATGAGTTTCTTTCCTCTTGCTTTCCTTGGTCAGGGCCCCTATGATGCCGCAGCTTCTCCCAGTCAGCCTTCTTTATATGTGCTGGATATTGGCGACTTTGACTTGGATGACGATCTCGCTCCATGAGGCATTCCTCTGCATGGGATGATGATTAGTTTTCTTTTTAATCTTGTCTTGAATGTATGTATGCGGAAAAATAAAGAATAGGAATATAAATATAGAAATATAGGAATCATGACGTACATAAGAAATGATGGTTATGTACAAGCTTTAAACAGACATGAAAAATGTTGGTGTATTGTCGCATGTATAGGTTTAGGCAAAGCACACAGATATACAAGCTTTACAAAAATAGGCCCAGAGGTAGGCTCCAAGCTTTTGTGTTTAACTGAGTGCCCATTGAGAGCTGGCCAGTTTAAACGTTTGCTTTATTCTTGAGGATCCCTTTCTTTGTTATGCCCTTTTCCTATTATGATGAGATAGTAGTTGGCCCGTTATCAAGATTTCCATTTCTGGACCCATCTCTCTTCTCTCTTATCTGAAAAGCAAACCTTACCCATAGCTCGCTCGACTTCCTCTCGGGGATCTCATATTCAGACTAATAAACTCTCTAGCCAACAACATGAAGTGGTCGTTAGCAAAGGAGCGGACAGTTTCCATCCTTAATCTGAGAAAGCTTTAGTTTGGACCGTGATGTAGGTTAGGCTAAGGGTAAGAAATGAAGGGCATACAGGCTCAAATAATTTTTCTATTTTTCAGCGGGAGTGATATGAACCAGAACCACCTTGAGTAAGCTTCTACTATTTTGTTCACCTTTCTTTTTAAGTGTTTCCATTTTCTTTCGAACTTGTTTAGACTAAGCAATCTTTCCTGATCCGAGAGGACTTTGTCTTAGGTTGTAATGTGGCTAGGTTATGGGAGTTTTTGAAAGGAAAGGTATTGAAGGCCCAAGGTGTTACACTTTTTCCCGGTTTATCATAGACCGGTGATCACTCTTGTCAATTCTTCTTCTCCTTCAGGCCTTTTCCTTGTCAATTTTCTCTTTCGGGTATTTGTTATGCTTTTGTACAGACTTTTGCTTGTTTTGGGTTCATTGTTTCTTTTTGTTTTGTCCTAGCATTGCTATTTGTACAGTCTTTTCTGATGGTGTCTTATGCATTTTTTTTGAATACTGCATTGTTTCTCCCCTTCTTTAAATGTGTAAGGAGGCTTTCTTTTGCCTAAAGTTTCCTCTTTTACTCTTTGTCTTCCTCTTTTTTCAATTTTTCTTTCACCCTTTGTGGGTGGTGATCATCAGGTTGGGTTTGTCAGGAGAATATAAGTTGGCTCAAAATGGGATTTTCAAAAGGGGTGCTTTTTAACTGTGTGATAGAAGAATAGATAGCCTCTCTTCCTTTCAGATAAGATTGCTTAGTCCATGAAGTTCAGTCATACAACTTTAGTATCATCCTTTAAGACAGGTGAATGTTAGTTTAAATGTTCTATTACCTGTGCTTGCCCTAGTGTT